>OU026105.1:11200000-11800000 GCA_907269075.1 Idaea aversata
TAACCTAAGACTATGAAGAAAGGCGGCTAAGAGGTGCCAGGGCAAGTTCTTTTGTGAAAGTCAAAGTCAAATTTGCATTAAATCAAATTGAAACGTCTTATATACTAAATTTGGATGTGTGAGACCAAATGAGAAGAAGGCACAAGAAACTCATGGTTTTTGTGATCATGCTCACAAAGGTCAAGAATTTAAAGGTATAATTCACATCCATGATTTTTTTATTTTTAAAGTGCATGGCCTGCCCTGGGTTGAAAATATTTTTAAGGAAAAATGCTTCTTTAAAAATTGCAACTGAGACGAGACTCGAACTCGCATCCCTTGAATACCGTTCAAGTACGCTTACCAATTACGCCACTCAGTCAAGTACCGTCATAGTTTAATTTAGCGCCCACCAATGAGAAGAAGGCACAATTAACTGATGATGTTTTTTTCTTCATGTGATCACGCTCACAAAGGTCAATATTATAAATATTTGAAAGTATTATTTGAAATGGAGCAACTAAAGTCACGTCCATGGGTTCCTATCATTAAGGTAAGACGAAGTATCGTAGGTAAATGGACTATCCAATACAAAAATAATTTTTCAATTCGAACCAGTAGTTTCTGAGATTAGCGTGTTCAAACAAACAAACTCTTCAGCTTTATAATATTAGTATAGAAAAGGTTAATTTTTCGGGTTAAACATTATTTACCCGTTGAACACTTAAAACCCTCTCTTACAGAAAATTATAAAACTTTATCCAACCCTTCAACAATACACGGGTCAGATACTCTGACCCTTTGCCAAAATCAAGACTCATTTTAAGTGGGATTATTTCAGTATATCTACCATTTTGTTTGGATTTTAAATAAAGCATTTCGGGTAGTCATTTAGAGGCTTATTTGTTTTTATTAAGCGTCTGTTTTATTCATTTATACCTACATAATATAAGAAGGTACTTACATAAGAGGAAAGGGTACCGGGCGCTCTCTCCATACAAACGTAGTCGACTGTTTCCGCCCTGGATAATGACACTAGCACAAATATTTTTGTTGCATAAAATTTATAACTGCCATGACCATAATAATTATTTTTTTTACCCTAATTTCTATGATAATTAGAAAATGAAAAAAAAAACAAGACATGGGGGCATAATCATGGCAGTTATAGGTTTTATGCAACAAAAAAAATTTGCTATAGTGTCATTATCCAGGGAGAAAACAAACGACTATGTTTGTATGGAGAGAGCGCCCGGTACCCTTTCACCTTAATATTATTAAGCTAAAGAGTTTGTTTTGTTGAACGCACAAATCTCACTTGTTGATACAAAAACCAAATCATTTGAAGAACTAAAAAACGTGAGTTCCTCACGTAATTTAGGTATTCATTTAAGCATACCTACATTCTTCACTTTTTGTCACGTATTATTTGTGAAATCACGTAGGTGCAGTATGCGTCATAAGTCCACTAGCAGTTTGCTTACATAATATTATCAACAAGTATTGGACTTACAACCTTCTTATATTAGACGTTACTCACAAACATAAATACTTGAATTAAAAGTACTCAGTGTGATTATTATTTTTAATATGTCAGCTATGTCTTTAGTTGTGTGAGTGGTATAAGCCGGCACCCGCTACACCAACGGACGCAACATGGGTTTGATCCACAGGCTACGTTGGTAAAATGTTCAAATGTGCCTGTGTACTTTTGAAGGTTGATTGTACCTACCTATAACGCTTAAATAACAATAATAATAATTTAGTTTGGTATCCACATAATACTTCGCTATAAAACTTGTTATTGTAAAGGGCCTCTACGTGTTGGCTTCGGCTCCACGCATGCCTTCCAAAGGTGTTTTGCCACTTTAGACATCGTCTAAGTCACATTCTTGGCGATTTAACATTTTGCATGTTTTACTAGGTAGTCATTTTGCCATTCTAGTACGTTTTAATATTTTGACTTTCTACAAACAATGACATTTTCCCATAGGTATAGACCTTCTGATTCGGAGCCCAATTTTAGTTAGTATAGGGGAATGTTGTCATTTTACTTTTGGCTTTTATTATCATGACGTAGGTTACTAGGTACACCAAGATCCCGCCAACGAATAATTTACGTGATTTTATAAAAGCTGAGAATTTCTCAGCGCATCAAAGTCAAAGTAATTTTTTTTATTCATTTGGATGCCTAATACATTTTGTACACAGATCACATAGAAACGTCTTAACAACCAACACTGTTATGAATTAATTAATTTCATTTGTTATTATAATGTAAAGAAATCGCCTAATATTTTTGTACCATTCGATAATTTTTCTGCAAAATTACCAGGTTCGATTTTTGGCTTTGCTACCGGATCGAACCTGATCATAAAGAACGAGATAATAGTAGCTTGGGGAGTTCCAAGCCACTATGATCTGAACTTCATAATTGCACATCGTTCACTGTGTTCGAGGCATGCGCTGAGAAATTCTCAATTCTCAACCCAGTTCGCAAAATTATCAGACAAGTATTTATGCTTAGATATTTGTCTATGATCTGGTTGTTTGTATGTATCACTACATAGTATAAGAAAGTCGCTTTCTCTGTCCCTATGTCCCTATATCCCTATGTATGCTTAAATCTTTAAAACTACGAAACGGATTTTGATGCGGTTTTTTTTTAAATAGAGTTATTCAAGAGGAATGTTTATATGTGTAATACATGCATAATATAGCCGTGCGAAGCCGGAGCGGGTCGCTAGTTTTAGGTATATATTTACAAAAGAAAAGTATATAAGTAGTATATCCGTTGTCTAGCACCCATAACACTAGTTTAGTTACTTAGCTTGGAGCTAGATGGCGATGTGTGGAATGTTCTGCAATATTTATTTATTTTATAAAATCACGAAAGTTCAGTGGTAGACGGGATCTTGGTCTATACCTTTAATCAACAGTATTTAAATTACTATAATATTGTACATGAGAGAGCGAGAAAGATGCGCTGCGAATAAATTAATACCAATGAAGTTGTTAATACTCCAGACTCTATACATAAATTCATTATTATGACGCGTGGTATGTTTGTCAATTAATGACTATGACACATTTAGATTTATAGATTATATACCTACTAGCAACGCCCTGCAATTTTGCCCGCGTTATATTAGTGTCCCAAGTGAAATTGATACCCTACAAACACAAAAATATACTTACCTATCTATTTTAATCAAATTTTTATTTAGGTATTTTTAATTATTCTTTTATTTATGTTTTTAGATGTTTACAAAAACAAAATGAATACAAAAGAAAACTTACATCAATATAGAAACATATTATAAAAAAAATATTATACAGGGTGTCCGGTAATAAATGAATAAGCGGGCACCTACGGATAGAGGACATTATGCCGGTTCAGAAAAATGAAAGTTATGTTCTACGAAAGTGTCACGGTTTCAGAGATATCCTCCATTTAAAAAAAACACTCCTTTCTATATGTTTTTTTGATGGCAAAACTGCAAATGAAGGAATTATTTCAATCTGAACCGTGGCACCAACCACAATGTCCTCTATCCGTAGATGCCCGCTTATCCAATCATTACCGGACACCCTGTATACTAAAAATTATATTATAATAAAATTAAGTATTGATAGTTTTATATAGAAACTAGGTAGGTACCCAAATAAATTAAAATTCACTAGTTTTAAAAATCACTTCACTAGCTACATAGTATAAAATAAAGTCACTTTTCGCCGTTCCTTTGTCCCTATTTCCCTTTGTATGCTTAGATCTTTAAAACTACGCAACGGATTTTGATGCGGTTTTTTAATAGATAGAGTGATTCAAGAGAAAGGTTTTTAGATATAATACATACATAATACAGCCGTGCGAAGCCGGGGCGGATCGCTAGTAATATTATAAAACAAAGTCCTCCGCCGCGTCTTTCTGTTCGCTATAAACTCAAAAACTACCAATTTTCATGATGTTTTTATCGATGGATAGAGTAGTTCTCGAAGAAGATTTTAGTATATAATACAAATTAATTTATAAAAAACGCAGCTGAAACCGTGGATCACTACTAGTAAGTTATTATTGTGCTAATGTTAATAGATAAGCCATAATTGTCAGATAAATATCCATTATCTGATTAAAACAATATAAATAACAAGATTCTAAAATGAACGTACCTATAATTACAACGGTTATAATATTATACTAGCGACCCGCCCCGGCTTCGCACGGCTATATTATACATATAAACCTTCCTCTTGAATCACTCTATCTATTAAAAAAAACCGCATCCAAATCCGTTGCGTAGTTTTAAAGATTTAAGCATACATAGGGATATAGGGACAGAGAAAGCGACTTTGTTTTATACTATGTAGTGATAGTGATAGTTTAGCGATGTTGGCCTAGTGGTACATACCTCGACTTACATTCCGAAGGTCTTGGGTTAGAATCCCAACTGGCCGAGGACAAAATATGTAGTTTTATTACAAAAAATGTTTGTGCGCCAATATTTAAATAAATAAATAAATAAAATAAATAAATAAATATTTCAGGACATATTACACATCGCCATCCAGCCCCAAGCTAAGCAACTTAATGCTTGTGTTATGGGTGCCAGATAACGGATAAATAAACTACTTATATACTTACATTTGACTTATACTTATATTTGATCTTACTCTGAAGGAAAACACATCATGAAATACAAACCCAATCCCCTATACAATCTATAGGGATAATGCTTAGACTATAGTTCCTAATAGATTCTATGGGGATAGTGTTTAGACTACAGTTCACGAGTAAATCTGTGTCTAAATCTAAGGTTTAAATCCACATCTTGAACTATCCTTAAACCTCGTTTTGGAATAAAGGGGAATGAGTTTCTTGTGCCTTTTTCTCATCCTAACTTAGTTTTTAAGACGTTTCTAAGTGATCTATGTATGTACATAAGGATCGAAATGAATAAAGAACTTTGACTTTGGTAATTTGGCTCCAGACGTATTGACAAGTTATTCCTCTGAACGCGGTCAACTAAGCTGAGAGGGTGGTATAGGTTCCGTTTACTCCATCTAATACATGTCGTCTATAGTTTGAATAGTTTTGATCCCGAAACTAGCATGGCATCAGAAAGGCCAATTTTGACGTGACAACGTTTTATAAATAGGTTTGCCGGGTGACACTTCAAGAAACTGCGTTACGCTCCGCTGACGTTATGCGCTCACAATGAGAGCGAGTGAGAGGCACGCGGGCATGGTTAGCCCGCCTAAGAGCGAGAGAGACAGACATAAAAAGTGAAAGGCACGCGTCCCTTCCACTCGAGCACAGTTGTTGTCACGTAAAACTTTCGCCCGTATACCGACTTTACAGGCAACCAGTTTTTTTTTTGACAATAATATTGCACCAAATACATTGCGATTTCATTTCGATTGCATTTCGGTTACAAAAAAATAAACTCAAGAATACTAAAAGCTGACTTTGAGGGTATTTTTAACCGACTTCTTTGTCGGTCTAAATGCTTTCTAAATGTAATCGGAATGATATTGTAATGTTATTTACGAGAAATGGCCTTCAGGACTTACGCGGGTGAAACCGCAGTGCTTAGCTAGTAAATAATGAAGCAAAATGTACAATCCACGGTCAAAAGTCACTGCCCACCGTAACGTTTACAATCCTGTGCAGCACAATTTGAACATTATAACAACGTAACCTGTATCGAACCCACGTCGGTTGGTGTAGCGGGTGGGCGTGTTATACCACTCACACAACTAAACACATAGCTAACATGTTGAAAATAATAATCACACTGAGTACTTTTAATTTAAGTATTTAAGTTTATGTGTAACGTCTATTAGAAGAAGGTCGTAACTCCAATACTTGTTGAAAGTTTATTGTAGCAAACTGATCATTTACTTATGACCCATACTATACCACTTTGAGTGTCAGTTGTTCAAACACTATTGTAACTAGTAACGGCACGCGGTTGCGATTGTTTTGTGTTTTATTGTCGACAAAGAATAGTCCGTCTCGGACGAGGGAAATATCTTGAATGGACTGTTACTGCTGTTACACTGTAGTGTTACCTACGTTTCAAACATCTAAACAATAGGTAGATTCTTTAGAGTCTGTGACATTATTTTCTGTGTTTTTTATTAAACCACGACGCAAAAACGACGGGGTATTTGACGTGTCTAATTGTCTATGGCATGAACCTATTTCGATTTTCTTTCTTTTGTTTGAAACGTGAAATAGTCAGGAGTGTTCTAAGCTATGATTGATCGAAATCAGTTCAGCCGTCTAAAAATTATGGGGGGGAAAAAAGTCCGGATTTTTTTTTAATTCTTAGATAATATTGCTTTCTATTATCAATATCGCTAATCGACAGACTTTTTTTTGGGTCACTTAGTATTGCGGTAGAGAAAAAAATGGTTGACAAGTTCCATCTTATGCCAATTTCACACAAAGCTTTTTATATCAATTTCATACAAAATCAATCGATTGGCGATATCGCCTTGCCTGAGGGGGCTGTGTCAATGGTTATGTACAACAATTGACTTTTGATTGATATTGGTATTCTGGTAGTGGCCCAAATGAACGGATCAAGACCTAATTGAACGTAATTTGCAATGCGATGCATTCATCGTATTCAGTTGAATTGGATATCATAGTTACATTCACTACATTGAAATTTAAAGCAGAAATTCTAATTTATGTACGGTCGGCTGCGTAATTGCAGACCCACCGTAGAGCTCCAAAACGGCTGTATTAAGAATTTTATCGACACGAGCAACATTCTAGACACATGCTTTACTCATCAATAAATCAAACAAAAATTATTAGAATGAAAACATTCCAATAATTGTAATTTTCGAACTCTACCGGGGGCTGCAATTATGCAGCATGCATTACTCAGCATTAATGTGAGTGAGTCAAATGACATATCTATTACAGTGTGTATTAAGAAAATCCCGTAATCTTCTATTATATAAAATTCTCGTGGCACAATGTTAGTTACCATACTCCTCCGAAACAGCTTGACCGATTTTTATTAAATTTTATATGCATATTCAGTAGTTATGAGATTCGGCTACTATCTATTTTTTATTTTGTTTCCTTTAGTTTTTTTTTTGTAAATGGCAAAACGTTTGCCGGGAGACCTAGTCACCTATAAATACCCCCGAACCCTACCTTAAAATATTAAAATAAAATTGACAATTGATTAGAGAATAACCAGCTAAGTCCGAGTCAGAATCGCGCATAAAGGGTTCCGTGCCATTATTCTGTTTTAGTTGTTTTTATTTCAACTGTCTAGCTATAATGATTTAGAAGAGATTAAACTCGTGACTTATAAAATCCTAAATTAAATCACTGTGATTCTCTGCCTGCAATGTGTTATTAAGTTTATCCCCTTCTCGGTCCGCCATTTTTAACCGACTTCAAAAAAGGAGGAGGTTCTCAATTCGTCGCGTATATATATATATATACTAGCTACGCCCCGCGGTTTCACCCGCGTAAGTCCGATCTTTCTCACCGTTTAAACCTTCCCTGGACCTCCACGAATAATTCAAGACCAAGATAAGATAAATCGGTTCAGCCATTCTCGAGTTTTAGCCAGACTAACGAACAGCAATTGATTTTTATATTATAGATATAGATATTTTATGTATGTTCGCCGATTACTCGAAAACGCCTGGACCGATTTGGAAAAACCTTTTTTTGTATTATGGGGATAACTCAGAGGTGGTCCCATAAAAATTGAATGAAGATCTGATGAGGATCTTCGGAGTGATGAACAGATTTGCACCTCGAGATTGCAGCAAATTGCTCAGTTTTCGTTTTCCACCAGTAGAATTGAGCCATAAACTAATAGTTACCGATAAATGGAATATCTGAAACCACCTTCTCATCAGAAAACTCTTCAATCGGTTACGATTACAGGTTACAATTTGAAGAATTTAGTCGAATTTAGTTGCCGGACTGGGTTTGTATGAATGTTGACAGAAAACCCTATCTTCAATGAAGGTCTGATGAGGGTCTTCGGAGTGATGAACAGCATTGCACCTCGAGAGTGCAGCAAATTGCTCTATTTTCGATTTCCACCAGTAGAATTGGCCCATAAACTAATAGTTACCGATAAAATGGAAAATCTAAAACCACCTTCTCATCAGACAACTCTTGAATCGGTTACGATCACAGTTTACAATTTGAAGAATTTAGTCGAATTTAGTCGCCGGACTGGGCTTGTATGAATGTTGATAGAGAACCCTATCCTAAATGAAGATCTGATGAGGATCTTTGGAGTGATGAACAGATCTGCACAGCGAGGTTCAGCAAATTGCTCAATTTTCCATTACCACTAGTAGAATTGGCCCATACCCTATAAGGTACCTATCGATGAATGTAGCATCTGAACCTTCTCATCACCAAACTCTTCAATGAGTTACGATTAGGTACAGGTTGCAATTTTAAGAAATAGTCGCTTTCGCCTCATGGAGTAGAATTTTCAGTGTCAGCGGCACTAAAAATGGTTAAATAAAAAAATAAATTAAAATTTTAAAAACCGGCTTCAAAAAAACCTGAAAACAAAAATTAAAAAAACCTGAAAAGAAAAACCAAAAGGTGAAAAATAATCCATTTCGGGTCACTAAGACAGCAGATAACTTAAACATACTTGGAAGTCGGACTGGGTGACACCATGTTTCCTATGTTATATCTCTCAACATTCAATCTAACCCAGTCCGACTTCCAAGTATGTTTAAGTTATCTGCTGTTTTAGTGACCCGAAATGGATTATTTTTCACTTTTTAGTTTTTTTTTTTCAGTTTTTGTCTAGTTTTTGTTTTCAGGTTTTATTTAGTTTTTGTTACCAGGATTTTTTTTCAAGTTTTTTTTAGTTTTTGTTTTCAGGTTTTTTTAATATGTTGGGACCCTTGGGGCTGTTCCGCGGGAAACGCGTGATGTCCCGCGGAATTTATTTAAATTGCGAAAACAGTAAAGTTTTGAACATAAACCTTATGATATTAAGAATTATGTGACGACGGACATCGGAAGAGTTTGTTTTTAAATAAATGAAAAAAAAATCTGATTTAAAAATAATGAATGCCGATTGGCGCAGATCGTACTGACTGATCAGATCTTAACTTCCAGCCATTCTTTACACCCGTTGCTATAAAACTTTAATAAAAAAGAAACAACATTTCCCAAGCAGGCAAGCAGCCTGTAATAAATTTCCTTAAAGAATTTATACATAACATCAATTTTCTCTTATAAGATCTATTATACATTACTCTCGATCCTTTTTACATTAGGGACGAATAAAATAATGCTTTCCTTTAGCCCAAAACGGCTAAAATCTTGCGAAAGGCGAAGATTTTTTTTCTCTCATCTGAATAATTTTCACGGTAATTCCATTTTACAGGTCATTAATTTTCAATATTGCGTTAGAGGTACTGAAGCTGAAAATTTTCTATGTTAACATGTAGATAGTATCTATAGATGTGGGGAAGTTAGATTTTAATGAAAAATATGTACGCATATTTAGTAGCTTAGTAGGTACGCATAGACTTATTGATTTTTTGTTACATTTTTGTTCATTTTTATTTTTTGTATTGTATAAATTTTTTACTTTTTTGTTTTCCTTCACCCCTGGTTCACGGACAAACTAGAAAGAGTTTTTGTTGCGCTTTAAATTTACTACTAGATTATTTTTTTTATATTGGAATAAATAAAAATAAATAAATAAAATGTAATCTTATCTGCTTTTTACATCTTTTTTATCCATAACACAAGTCTAGTTACTTAACTTGGGGCTAGATGGCGATGTGTGGAGTGCCCTGCAATATTTATTTATTTATTTTTATTTATTTTATCTAATCTAGAGGACTTTTAACCTACGAAGAAGTCAAGGATGTAGCATGCTACTTCAAGACTCCATGGTAGTATTTTTTAAAGAACAACCAGCTTACCGTCGAGCTAAAAGAAAGAAAAAAAAGCATTTATTGAGTACAAACACACGACAAACACAGGAATGAAGAAAATGATCATGACAAAGATAAAAAAAAAACATAAAATAGGAGTCGTGTGCTGACCCAAAAGAGTCGACCACAGCCAGCATTAAGCAGCAGCCAAGCATGCTCGGGTGCAGCGCTGGTCTTCCAACCAAACCCATTTAGCTTGTGTAGAAACATAAATGTGTTCTTCCAGAGACTCCGTAACATTTCTTAATACCGCTAGCTCAGAAGTGGATCTTAGACCCCAAAACGAGAACCTTCCACTCCTTCTTGTCCTGTGCTATTTCTTACCCATGCTGATGGCTCAGTAATCCGACGTGGATTACTGAGCCATCAGAAGTCTCCGAAATATGTAAGGCTTTTACTGCTCCTTGTCCTGCGCTATTACCCAGCTGTTGATTTGAAGTTTAAGCAGATCAGCCTCCGTCGCATTTCTCCAGCTATATCTAAGTCGTCCCACCAGCCTTCAATCGTATGGAAATTATAACAACTCAGGAAATAAATACGCGAATTCAGCCATCACAGAAATACATACCGAACTTAACTAATCAAAGTTTCTTCATTGTTTTAATATCTTGATAAAATATCTTGTTTCTCTATCTGACTGGGAAGTCAGATACAGGGTCTGGGTATGCCGTCCCTTTCTGTCAATCATATATTGATTGAATGTTGTTTTAGCATGACATATGCCAAACATTTGACGTTGCTAATAAATGGATCCTATTTGGTTCGTCTCGGATCATATTTCTATTCAATTATTTACGTGTAACAGACATTGATTGAAGATAAATACTGGTTGATGTTCTGTATTAGAATTAAGCAATCTAGGGGCCACTTAAAGCAGAATAACAATGACTTAATCTCGAGTTTACTAATTAATACTACTCGTAGCACCGCTCCGTGGTTTCACCGGGGCGTAGCTCTCGATTTCGTGGGAATATTAAGTAGCATAAATGTTATTGCATTGGAAATACCATAGGCTACTTTTTATCCCAATCAATTTTTTTCATACCAACAACAAACACAACAAAAAAAGAGTTAGCGAAATCGGTTTAGGTGTTCTCGAGATTTGTTTTCTCTCAAAAAAAAAAAACACTTTAAACCTTAACATTTTGGAAACAGATCCTAGGTTGAAAAATTGTTTGCGTGCAACGACGTGCAGACAGTCCAGTAGTGGCAGTATTGTCAGTTCCCAATTATGAGATATGTTCCTACGAAGCCACAAAGCCGTTGGACAGCTTCTGATTGTGTTTTGCCTTTCATCGTACGTTCTCTAGATTGAAAATGCTCAGTGGAATAAACATTCTCTTGTGAAAAGTTGGAAATGGCGTTTTGTAATTTACTTTTGAATCCATTGTTTTGTTTCGTTTAATAAATAATATTGCAGGACATTCCACATATCGCCATCTAGCCCCAAGCTAAGTAACTATACTTGTGTTATGGGTGCTAGACAACGGATATACTACTTATATACTTTTCTTTTGTAAATATACATATTTGAAATACAAAGAAAAAACCAGACCACAGATAAATGTCTAAGCATAAATACTTGTCTAAGGCGGGAATCGAACCCGCAACCCTGTGTTTGCACTCCGGCATGGTGACCATTGTGCCAACTGGCTCGTCGTTTGTTGCTGGTTTTAACGTACAGTAGCCGATTTTAAAACGTTGGGTAGACCCAAGAAGTGGTGGCTTGACGTGGTAAGTGGTGATATGCGTGTACGCGTGTAAATGGCCTTACCAAAAAGGATGCAGAAAATCGTGCGAAGTGGAAGCAAGAAAACGGACCTCGGGCTCCCGAGAGGGATGCAAGAACATCTCTTGGATCATGATGATGGGCCGATTTTAAAAACGTTTACATAAAGAATTTGCAAAAAATGGATTTAGCTTCACAAATACGTCATAATTTTTAACAGATGTGACTAATCGACCCTCTTTGGAATTTTAATTAGTCACCTAGGTACATATTTTGAATCTACCTTTGAGGACATCTGCCGTTTTCGGGGTACTAGCAAGTTGCCATTTTGTGTTTTGGGGTAAAAAATATTTATACTTACAGACTGCTTTTTGTGACATTGACACTAAAATGCTGTTCTACAATATTATAGATGTCAATGTCAAAATGAACAGTAGCCGTAATTCTAACCGCTAACAAAAACGAAATTTTCCATGAAAAAAAGTAGGAATGCCATGATCTAATATTAAAATTATAACTCACAAATAACGGTACGCACCCAAAGACATATAAACTACAGTAGAATAAAGAGAACGTCTAAAGCTTTTTAAGGACGCATTTACTGACTTGACTTTTGATGACTTTTCATTTCAAAATGGTCGTTACTTTATACATCTGAGACAAAGACAAATTTAGTCAACCTTATTTTTATGAAGATAAGCTTTACGTGAATGAGCAAAACATGGTGGTAGATTGATGATCTGTTTTTGTGGTCTATGGAGTAATTGTGAATATTTTTGTCGTAAGTATCTTTTTTATAAATACGAATTAATGTCATAGTTTCTCAATCTTCTAGTTATTGAGACCTTTGTACCGAAAGCCGGCCTATTTTCATAGTTTTTGCGAGAAGAGGCTACGGAAAACTATTATTTTTTGTATTAAACGTATATTATTTTGAAATAATTTTACACATTTTACAGATAAGTGTTGTCTGATTCATTTTAGTATCTTTAAAATATGTAAAACTTTGACGAATAAACCGGAAAATGAATTCTATTTTTAAGACTTTCCGTAAATGCGTCTATATAGCACATGAGCTTATAGTTTTTATTAAATCTTTATTCAAAAGAGAAGAAGTTCACGTAATCTCCAAAACTACAACAGCTATGGGTCTGAGACTTCGAATTAGGTTAAGTACCTTTCAAGACGTTCAAGGGAGCACTAAACAAGGATATTTGGAAATCCGATAGGGCTGCTAAAGTTTTTATTGTATGTAAAATAAAAATAAATATTGCAGGACATTCCACACATCGCCATTTAGCCCCATGTAAAGACTTGTGTTATGTGTTATGTTAATATGTATTCTGTCATCATATTCCTGCCCTTATCCCAATTTATTTGGGGTCAAATCAATATCACTTTTAAAGAGACACTACCGCGAGCTATTTTGGTATAAGTAATAATAATTGTTGAATCAATTTCTACTCGAACATTTTTTTGAACTGATAAAGATGATGTCATCGCTCTCGTTTGACGTCATCGCTCACGTTCCGTTATTGAAAAGTTAATTTACAGACAACCATTTGTCAAGTCTCAAGTCTCGAGTCAAGAAAAAAACAAAAAAAACGAAAAAAAATAAGTAAATAAAGAAACAACAAAAAAAACTTATCGTTTTCTTATGACGTTAGCACGTAAAACTGTCGTCAGTAAACCGACTTTATAGGCAACAATTTTTTCTTTATTTCTAAGGAAGATATTTAGATGTACTTTCTTTCCTACTATAGTTTATAAATATAATTGTACGCACCACATTGTCATTCCATTCGCGTTACGAACGATGGCCCACATAGCGTGAATAACTCGTAATATTTTATTGAAGACCATATTTATATATTAATACGGTTTTGCTTTATTGTTATTGGTTTGATTAAAATTGAATTGAAAACGAGATGAGATGGATTATGTTGAGGGAATTTGTATAGTTATTTTTATAGGTTAGTAGCTACAATGCGCTCGTTTTATCCAATCACGATTTTTTTATTTTTTTTACTTAAGATAGGTGAGCGTTTGACCACTATCACACCTGCCTGATGGTTGGTGACGATGCGGCCTAAGATTTAATACGCCTTCCTAGAAAATACCTATTCACTCACGACTTGAAGACGATAAATAAACTCTCCAATTTTGGCATACAGACCTGAATTGTCGTTAGTTTTCCGTTTATATGCGAGATTTCATACTCATCTATATTATTTTATGGTTACTGTGTATGTCCCCTGGATAATAAATAAAAATAAACTTTTTAACACTTTTTAACTCACACAATTTTGTATTCATAGTAGCCAGGTTTGCCAGGTGGGCAATATCTGAGGTATAAGGATGTTCTGAAAAAGCATATGAAAAGATGCAAAATTGAGTCAGCCTGCTGGGAGCAGAGGGCAGCCCAACGTCCGGAGTGGAGGCGTCTTGTTAATCAGCATGTCGCTGATTTTAAATCAGAACGATGTGCTGATTTAGACTTCAAACGGGAGGCGATAAGGCCAGACCACCCTCGGTTATTTCGTATAATTCTGTAAATGGTGTGCTTACGTGCCCGATATGCAATAGAACATTTTCTGTAAACTTCGGGTACGCCAGTCACCAAAGAGCACACCAGAGACGAGCCGCTGAACATCGAAGCTCGTCATCTTCTTCTGCATAAGTAGCCAGAAATAGTCACTGTGGCCGAAATCAGTCAAGGAGGACATCATCATCAATTATGTCTCCTCGTGACCATGACTATTGTAACATAGTCAAAGACTCGGAAAAATAATGACTAAAGCGTCAAAAATTATACAGGTTTAAAATAACGTCATTCGATTACATAAATAAATACCTACTTTTTATCAAATGTGGCGGCAGAATTCTATTAGCAGACCATTCAATATCTAGTCTAAAGTCACTAGGCTTCTCAATATCTGAATCTACAAGAGCTACGAGTCTGAAATTTCGAATGAAGGTCTTTCTTAAGGTGAAAGGGTACCGGGCGCTCTCTCCATACAAACGTAGTCGACTGTTTCGTCCCTGGATAATGACACTAGCACAAATATTTTTGTGCCATAAAACCTATAACTGCCATGACTATGCCCCTATGTTTTGGTTTTTTCATTTTATAATAATTATCATAGTAATTAAGATTTAAAAAAAAAATTGGCATGGTCATGGCAGTTATTAGTTTTATGCGCCAAAAATATTTGTGCTAGTGTCATTATCCAGGGAGGAAACAGTCGACTACGTTTGTAATAGTTTGTATGGATTCGAGAGAGCACCCCGGTACCCTTTCCTCTTTAATGCTCGAAACTCAAAAGGTTTTTGGAAATTCGACTTGTAAAAGGTCTGTTGATGAAGTTTAAAGTATTCTGCTATTGTAGGAAATAAATTTTACGTTTAAAGAGACACTAACGCGGGTGAAACCGCGGGGCGCAGCTAGTAATTTATAAGAATTAAGTACAGACCAGAAATACGAGAAGGAACTCAAATATTGTTTAATTAAGTTCAATCAGTATTTGTGGTAAACAAATAAGTAGTAATTATACTATGTATAATCAATTTAACTTAGTAATTAGAGACAGGACTTTGATCATTGATAATTATGAGGATAGTTTTAAAATTTTATGATTACGTTAGGGAAGTAAAAGATGCATTGCAATAAAAATGATTCCATGACGTAGTTATAAAAAAACCCGGCCAAGTGCGAGTCGGACTCGCGCACGAAGGGTTCGGTACTATTATATTTTGTTTTTAACCCCAAAAAAGCAAAATATCTCTAAAAATATCAGAAGTTTTTTATTATAATTTTTTTATTATTGCTATGGTTATTTTTACTATTGAAGTTATTCAAAACTGAATATTTACCAAGATCTACCCGCAAATTCCAGACTCGTTGATAATGATGTACGAAATACAAACAATAACCATAGTGGGTTAGGTTAGGAACTGCTAAAAAAAATTCATTCCGAACTTGACCCTCTTCTGATCCTGACCCGAAATGGTGTTCCTGACCTAACCTGAATTCAAGAAACGGTCGAAACGAAAACAAAAGACGATCGACAACAGCGACATAACGGCAGGTAACTGTCACAATGACAGATGTCAGAGTGACATCTGTCAAACTTAAAACGGCTAGGTATATCTCAGAAACTATTGATCCTAGATTGATGGTCTCTATATAGAAGAATCTCATCGAATCTTCATTTCAAGTGACAGCTGTCAAATTTAAAACGGCTATATCTCAGAAACTATTGATCCTAGATTGATGGTCTCTCTACAAAAGTGATAGATCTCATTGAGATCTTCATTTTAGGTGACAGCTGTCAAACTTAAAACGGCTATATTTCAGAAATTGTTGATCCTAGATTGATGGTTTTCATATGCCCCGTTTTGAATAACTTTAACAGTGAAAACTGGTTTATTTAATAGACATTGTCAGTGCAGTATTGTCGCCGTAAACCTTAATATTATGACACGTCATGGATATTAATATTAAAAAGGATGTCCGTAATACTACTAAATACGCATAACGATGGAATAATTTGAGCGTGAGTGGATTATACAAACGGGTCATAAAAAATAATATAAAATTCACTACTTAAAGAGCATTTTATCTCAAAAACAGCTTGAAATTCGGTCATTGACATAAGGTATTATGAATAGTACCTGGGTTATTTTACGTTTTTTTTTTTACCTCGCCAGCGAAACACCCCGCATACCTACTAAATTTCATAAAAATCGTTGTAGCCGTTTCCGAGATCCTGATTACACATAATATAATATTTAATTTTTATTTTTATTTATAGGTAACTAGCGACCCGCCCCGACTTCGCACGGCTATATTATGCATGTATTATACATATAAACCTTCCTCTTGAATCACTCTATCTATTAAAAAAAACCCCATCAAAATCCGTTACGTAGTTTTAAAGATTTAAGCAGTCAAAGGGAAATAGGGACAGAAAAAGCGACTTTGTTTTATACTATGTAGTGATAATATTATCATACAGAACCCCCCGTGCACCGCGTCTCTCCCCGCGTCGCTTTTCCCCAAAACTACAACCTTGGAGTCTCAGTCTAGAATTAATAGGGACTTCTAGGCGAGCCTGCTTTATTCTCGACCTCATAATATTAGCTTCTCTTCTGGTAAGATGAGGAGTAATGCAAGCCTATTTTGTGTAAAGAAAGGTCTTTGAAGGGATTCTTGAAGCACGATATATTATCTTCCTATAGAAACTAGATAATTACTTATTCTTTATTTTTTTTTAGAAAAAAATACTAAAATGATTCTCACGCTGCGCGATTGCCTGATGTGATACCACACTGAGAGGTATATCTTCTGCCTTCTTAGACAAGATTACTTTCCATTAGCGATATCGATAATCGACAGATTTTTTTTGTATGAAATTGACATAAAGCATTGTATGAAATTGACATAAAGCATTGTATGAAATTGGCATAAGATGAAACTTGTCTACCTATTTTTTTCTCTAACGCAAGACCACGTGACTTTTCGTTGACTTGTGTCAATTTCATACTTACAAAAAACTGTCGATTATCGATGTTGGAAAGATAGATAGATAGATAACTTTATTTTAACAACACAGGATGAAATAGTAAAGTAATAGCAAGAAAATGTAAGTAATCTTGCAAAAAAAAAACGCAAAAGCAAACAATAAAAATAGTTGCACTCCGGAAGCGCCAAAAGAAGAGAAAAAACTACTTAATTATTTAAAAAAAAACTTTAAACTTAAAACAAAAAAAAATAAACTTATTTACTGAACAACTACAAAATATATGTACATGCATATTATATGCACACACTGTAGCTACGTCTCGTAACGGTGTCGCGAGGTCAAAGATTTTATCTCATCTAAAAATATGCGTACCGTGTTAAAAAAAAAAAAAAAGTCGGACGACATTAATAGTCGTCCGACATTTGTCGTCCAACAAATTGTCGTCCGACATTTGTCGTCCGTCAATAGTCGTCCGACAAATAGTCGTCCGACATTTGTCGTCCGTCAATAGTCGTCCGACATTTGTCGTCCGTCAATAGTCGTCCGACAAATAGTCGTCCGACATTTGTCGTCCGACATTTGTCGTCCGACATTTGTCGTCCGTCAATAGTCGTCCGTTAAAAAATACCATATGTACGTCTTAATACACTCGCAGCCAAATTAAAAACAGTAGGCCCAGGCATACATTTTCGCCGCGCCGTAGAGAGGGGATAGCTGTCTACTCTCCATCCGTCTTACGCTTTTTCGATCAGGTCACGTGTCCTAACGCGAGTTTAAGATTTTATACCCATTACAGAAAAAGTGCTCAACGCCGCTAAAGAAGTTTTCACTTCAAAAATTTGAATTTCACTTTAAAAAGCAATCTTGCCTAAGGGGGCTGTACGAATACTTAGTCAGTCCATCGTTTGGGGTTTCGCCCATATTAGACGTGTTCACTTGTAACCATGTAGCTAAAGTAAAATATGTTCGTGAATCGTACACAAAGTATGAAATTACAAAAAAATTAAATGTTTAAAACCATGTATTTCCTCAGAGTATACAATACACGCTAAAACAATAAAAATACATTGTTATACAACGTTCACAGATTGTATAACAGTTAATTCATGGTCGCGACTCGGTAACAACGAACAATCATCAAGCAATTTGTTGTTCGTAGGTATGTTGCGGGTAAACTTCAATTATATTGGCCTTTACATCCAAATACTTTTAATACTACTAATAATCACTATCACTACATAGTATAAAACAAAGTCGCTTTCTCTGTCTCTATGTCCCCATGTTCCTATATCCCTATGTATGCTAAAATCTTTAAAACTACGCAACGGATTTTGATGCGTTTTTTTTAATAGATAGAGTGATTCAAGAGGATGGTTTATATATATAATACAAGCATAATATAGCTGTGCGAAGGACGACGTAAACTTAATTCAATGGAGCTTATTCACCTAGGTGCATTAAATACACTTTTAGCCGGGGCGGGTCGCGTCGCTAGTAATAAATAAGATAGATATTTCTGTTTGTAACAAATAGACTCCGAAAGTACAGCACCGATTTTGATGAAACTTGGTATAAGGATACAATCAATCATTGACCGCTTCCTCATCATTTTTCACTCCGATCAGTAAACTAAAGCCAGCCGGAGATGAGGAACGGTTGCTTCCCCCTGTAACACTCGGGACCGCGGGGTCACTACTCCCCGACATCTAGCCTCAAGGTGCCCTGCGGGCTAACAAACAAATAAGAAAGGTATTTTTGTTTGTAACGAATAGGCTCCGAACACATCACAAACATTATACTATCACTAGACAACCTTAAATTTGTCAGTTTTCCAAGTATTGCCTGTAACAAAGGTACCTACACATAGTATGTTAGAAATATTGTCAAGATTGAACGAAACGTTCCTGGTGCTATTAGTTTTTTTTAACACGATTTAATTTTGTTTTATGATCAATAATTTGATTTTAGAGTAAGAAAAATATTTATGAATAGTCTCGCAAATTGATTTCAACAATAAAATTAATCATTTAGTTAAAGCTACTTGTAGAAATATTCGAATATAGATTTTGTAAAATTAACTAACAGTTTTTTTACAAAATGATAAGTCAGCGTTTATAAATTTACTAGCGACCCGCCCCGGCTTCACACGGCTATATTATGCATGTATTATAAATATAAACCTTCCTCTTGAATCACTCTATCTATTAAAAAAACCGCATCGAAATCTTTCCGTAGTTTTAAAGATTTAAGCATACAAAGGGAAATAGGTACAGAGAAAGCGACTTTATTTTATACTATGTAGTGAAGTTTACTGATGAAGTTTAAACGAAATTTTAGTTTTATTTCACGTGGTAGTACGTATTTCATTTTAATATGTTTTAGCTTACTTATTAGTCCAGCTTACAGAAAATCAAATGCATGATAATAAGGGCCCTACCTCTACCTCACCGATTGGCGACGTCACCAACTAATACGTATTGAAAAGTATGAAAGTTAACTCACTTGGCGACGGTTTTGGAAGCGTAGCAACGCACGACGATACGCTAAATGTGGATAAGTACTCTGGCATCCTGGCGTACCTACCCAGTAAAATACGGGTCGCCAACTTCGACCAAAACAATATAGTAAACAAGTGAGAGCCGGCGCTCACTTTTGTTGTCTTCAAAACGAATCTATGGAAGGCCCGTCTATACTTTGGTCGAAGGTCGCCAATGGGGAAGGACCCGATGGTTTGTTGTGATAGACAGTAGCCAGTGGCTACTCTATTTGGCGACCTAGGGTAGCCAGAAGTATTTTTGTGCCATAAAACCTATAACTGCCATGACTATGCTCCTATATTTTGGTTTTTTTATTTTCTAATTATCATAGAAATTATGATAAAAAAATAAAAATAAAAACAAAAAATAGGGGATGGTCAATTTTTCATGGCAGTTATATGTTTTATGCACCAAAAATATTTGCTCTTGTGTCATTATCCAGGGAGAAAGCAGTCGACTACGTTTGTAATAGTTTGTATGGAAGGAGCCATGGAAAGAGAGAGGTATCATTTCCTCTTAATAAACATTTCAATTAATTGAGTTTGAGATGGATTCCATCCTTAAACACAATTATAATAGAACTTACACCCGGAAAGTGTCAATTTCCTTTTTATAATATTTGGGACGATCTCAATACCCTTTTCAAGAGCCTATATATGCAGTAGGTATACGGTACGATAAGGGTGAGAATAGACCACTGACTTACTATCGGCCGATCGATATTTTAAGGCATACAATTGATACAATACTTTACTTAAAACTCCCTAGTTACATGTTCATGTAAATTTTATTAAAGATACTTAAATAAAAATAAAAAAAGCCTGCACAATAATTTAAAAAATACATTCAATTAAATAAATAAATAAATAAATATTTCAGGACATATTACACATCAATTTCATTTTCAATTCAATTTGTTGTCTAAGGCCTAACAGTGCTCTGCGGTTTCATCCACTGAACTCCCGATCCCGTGGGACTGTCGGGATGAAAAGTGGCTTATGTTATTCCCAATGAATTAATGTTTTCTCATACCACTTTACATCAAAATTGATCCAGTAATATTAGAGCCTATTCGTTACAAACAAAAAAAAAACACTTTTCTATTTATTCTATTACTAGCGACCCGCCCCGGCTTCGCACGACTATATTATGCATGTATTATACATATAAACCTTTTTCTTGAATCACTCTATCTATTAAAAAAAACCGCATCAAAATCCGTTGCGTAGTTTTAAAGATCTAAGCATACAAAGGGAAATAGGGACATAAGGACATAGGGACGGCGAAAAGTGACTTTATTTTATACTAGCGACCCGCTCCGGCTTCGCACGCCTATATTATGCATGTATTATACCTATAAACCTTCCTCTTGAATCACTCTATCTATTAAAAAAAACCACATCAAAATCCGTTGCGTAGTTTTAAAGATTTAAGCATACAAAGGGATATTGGGACAGAGAAAGCGACTTTGTTTTATACTATGTAGTGATGTAGTGAAGTGAAGTGACTATGTAGTGACTAGCTGTTGCCGGTATAAATATTACAATAGTTTTATATGAAATATTATAAAAGTCCTAAAAAAGAACAAAATAAATAAATTATGTAAGGAATTACGGAAACACACACTAACGTATTTATTTGCTACTATCACCTGTTTCATCCCAAAGTTTCAGCCGCGTAAATCCAGTTCCTATGTAGAAAAAGCAAAATCTAAAAGACAAGTCTTCAGTTTGCTGCCACTTTTGATTCTATATCAGAATATTTATATAAGAGTCTTCGAAAAAAATATTTTACTTTATAACAATAGGAAATGTCTCTATTCATCCAATATTTTGCTTGGCCAACGTTCTCGTCGGTATAAGGGACACAATGATATTGGGATATATCATTCAAAATATATCTTTATTATCGGGATCTATTGATAAGGATTTAGATGATACTTAAAGGAAATGGATCGTGAAAATACAATGGGGACCTCTGTGGCATAGTGGAAAACATTCTCATAACTTTTAGTTCCTTTTCGCGGTGATGAGAATTAATATTTTTAAAGTTCCTTATCGCGGTTTGGCGAGGGACCTACCTGATAAAAAATGTTACGCTTTATAAATTAATCATGAAAAGAAAAACCGCACATAAAGTGACGTTAAATGCAACTGGGTTATAACACTATTTAGTCCCTTAAACATTCATTTTACATTATTATTTTTGTCTTTTTTTTTTACTAATAAATTTGAAAATATTTTTAAGGAAAAATGCATCTTCAAAAATCATTGAAATAAATTTTGATTTAAAATTTACTTTACTTCCATCTCCAGTAGGATATATCAACTCAGTAACTAAGAATAAAATTATATAATGAGTAAAATACATTGAGTCAGGTAGGTATAGAACAAAGTTTTATAGCGTACCATTAAACTATTAATGTGGATCGTAAAATTATTAACAATGGCCAAAACTAAATTTTCCCAAAAAATAACAGTAATCATTTATACAATAAAAAATTAATATGAATCATGGGTTAATATTTTTATAAATTAAAGTGGAAATCAAAGTATAATCAGGTCCATCGATGGATAGGAGTGGAACTCAAAGTATAATCAAATCCATAGATGGATTAGAGTGGAACTCAAAGTATAATCAAATTCATAGATGTTTACAGCTGGGGAACTCAAAGTATCATCAAAATCTAATTTATCAATGGATTGGAGTAGAACTCAAAGTACCTATAATCGAAACTAATTTATCGATGGATTAGAGTGGAACTCAAAGTATAATCAAATCCATCGATGGATTAGAGCGAAACAAAAAGTAAAATTAGATCCCTAAATACCTATATTTTTTTTCACTTCAATAGAATGAAACAGAGCTATTTGACTTTTTAAAATATACCTACCTTATGAAGTAAAATATACCAATCTCACCGCGTAAGGGCGTGTTCAGATGATACGCGTCGACCACGCGCCCGCCACTCACATCACACGCGTTGAACACGCCTTAAAATTGGTTCTATATATAATTTGAGTCTTATTTATGACGTATCAGAGATCTCAAATAGTATTTATGCAAGTCCACCCGCTCACGCCACGCGCCCGCCCCGCGCACGCTTGCAGAAATGCAATTTGAGTTTTATTGATGTGTCATAAGACTCAAATTATATAAAGAACAAATTTCAAAGCGTGTTCAACGCGTATGATGCGCGTAGCGGGCGCGTGGTCAACGCGTGTCATCTGAACACGCCCTAAAGTCTTTATAACTTTAAAATATCGAGGAAAAAAATGTCATTTATGTGCGGACAGTTGGGAATGATAAATTTTATCATTTTCAGTTTTCCGTCAAAATGACGATAATCTGATGGAACCAATTCATTGATGGCAATTTCTATTCAGCGTACTAGTGCTATGAAGGTCAGGTCGGTTAAAGATAATATTTCATGGTATACCATGAAATATTATCTTTAACCGACCTGACCTAGGTAAATACCTATAGGTATTTACCTGACCTAAGAATTCAGGTAACTATACTATTTAGTAGCTTACATCGCCCATTTTATTGATCGCTAAACGTAGAACACCTAAGGACGAACGAATTATTTTCTTCTATTGTTTTTCCTGGAGATAATTAGGAACTGTAGAATTTGTTATCACCAATTCAAGTTGCAAGCGTTATATCGATGGTTTCCGCAACAAAGGGCGTAAATGCCATTTTGGCCATATTGAGTTTTATATGCAGTTTTACTCAGTTTTTAACGCTCTATCGATTCCTATTTTTAAAATGACGCTACGATGAAAAAAAAAGATGTTACGACCTACATTTTTCTAATGGCTAAACATTGAAAAGGGGTCATAAAACAATATTATTTTTATATTGGGAAATCAATTTGATGTAACTACACTGTGTTTTTACTTTTTAAACGACAAACTGGGTAAATACTCACTAAGAAATCAATATGTGTTTTACGCCCTGCAACAAAAAATAATTCTAAAAGAACATAGGTTGTATCTCACCTATGTTATAATAAGTAACATTTACGACTGTGGCATAAATAATAAATATGCTAAGATTAGGATGTATAATTAGATAAAATTCAAAATACAATTTAATAACCTGTTTTGCGCCGTAATGTATTAGTCTACTTGGAAAAAAAAAGTATTTATTCCCACAGGTGGCACTATATTTCTAAACTTACAATACAAGTGATCATAGCTGTCTTGTTCTTGCATAACTCACGTATATTAAAAGAACAGAGACGTAACTATACCTTTATGTAATTAGATAATGCTTGTGATCTTACGGTGTAAACGAAATCAGTTCGCGGTCAACGCCGTGCCGGTCAAGATAAAATAACTTTGTCTTATTAATCTACACCAAATCTGCACACATATCACCACCTACAATGTCAAGCCTGCACTTCATGAGTCTTCCCAATCTGCCACGACCCCTGCCTCGTATGCGAGAGTTCCTCACGTGATCCTGTCGCGTCACTCCACACATCCAGCGCAACATCTTCATCTACGTGACACACAGCTTCTGCTTTTGTCGCTCAAGCACTGGTCACGCCTCACTACCGTACAAAAGGACAGCGCTAATGATGGTTTTATATACTTGACCCTTTAGTTTAACCAGCATAAACCTGTCTCTTTAGTTTAAGCGGGATTTTGGGGTCGCAAATGATACAACGACACTTGGCCCAAGCCGCTGAAATGCGTGACTTGACGTCGTAATCGATGTCGTTGGACGATCGATGTCGAAGGAACACAGTCAAAGGCTTTCTGCAAATCTACATAAGAATAGAAAACGGCGGAACGGGGTCCATGACCTGTGTGGTAACTATATGGGCACCAAGAGACAGTGCACTTCTGTCGAATCCAAGAGTCGACTATCCGCTAGTAAAGCTTCATGGTATAGGACATGACCTTTATACCTCGATAACTCCCACAATCCTGCACCGATCCCTTCCCCTGAAAACTGGGGTAAAACATCTGACCAGTCTCGAGTATACGGTTATAGAGGTTGGTTAAGATACCCACACTTCGAGAACCCATCGCATTCCATACTTCAATAGGGACTCAACTCTTTGTACTGCTTATTCAACAGCTCGTAGAAATAAGAGAGCCATCTCTCCTTCACCGCGATGTCCTCGCAAAGCAGATTACCATCGGGACTTTTTGCACAGCGGCACTTAGATATATCCTGTGCCGCTTTTACCCTCGAATGTGCTAACTTATAAATAACCTTCTGTCCCTCAGACGTATTTAACTTATCGTACAATGACTGTAAGTGGGCCTGTCTGGCTCTGGCTACTGCTCTTTTTGTGGCACGTTTGGCGGCTTTATACGAGTCGTGATCTTCAAGAGAGTTGAACGCTTACAACTTTTTGAAGAGGGCTTTCTTCAATTTAGTGTCTAAGGCAATCAATATGACAGGAAAATCAAGTTCCTTTGTCATATTTGAATCCATCTTAAGACATCCCAAGCACTGCCTTCGCCGCACCGGTGATCGATGCCTAAATCTCATCCTAGTGGTCCTGGACTGGTTCGTCCTCGACACCAGCGAACTTGTCACCGATAGCCGAGACAAGCTTCTAGGACTTGGCTTCATTCAGCATCCACCATCTGATTTGGCGACAACACCGCACTGGGTGTTTGTTTTTGGGTTTCACACAGAGATCCATGACAAGAAGACTGTGTTGATCAGTGAGACTCTCACTGGGTATGACTTTGCAGTTAGCCAGGTTGCCGATAATTATGATGTTTCTTAGTGATAGAAATCGATTTGGGTAGCGTGCCTCCCACTCCTGTAGGTGATCAAGTGGTCGGCCTTCTTTTTGAAGTAAGTGTTCACGAGGGCCAGTTCGGCAGAGGCACACGTATGTAGGATTTCTTCTACTTCCGCATTTCAACTGCCGTATCCATAGCCTCCATGAACACGCTTAAATTTTACCGTCATCTCGCCCACATGACCGTTCAGATCCCCTGTGACAACGAGATGGCATCAAGGACCTCGCCGAGTTTGTTCCAAAACAATATTTTATCAGCGTCGTTACAACCGACCTGCGGCGCGTAAGCACTTACCAAGTGGGTTACAACCCCCTCAATAAGCACCTTCACGGCCATAAGTCGTTTTTGGCGTCCAAGATACAGTCATGCAACCCCTCAGCGAGCACCATAGCCACCCTGTTCTCTCCACCAGGTGCACCCATGTAGATCAGCTTTTAGCCGCTCCTAATGTGCCGGGATCTGCTGCCTTTCCATCGAGTCTCCTGCAGAAACGCCACGGCCATTTCTCGCCTGGAAAGTACGTCGGCCAGCTCCCTCGCGCGTCCGGTTAGCGTGCCGATGTTTCACGTTGCAAAGCGGAGTTGATTTTTGTGGGTTGGGGCTCGCGTCTAAGTAAAATCTACTCTTATCAGGTTAATATTTTGCTAGTATAGTCATGTATTAGTATAAATAATACGGCGTATTTACAAATTCTGAAACAAAAAATGGTCTATACTACAAATGGTTTAGTCTTACATGGCTTTTACTGTAGGTACTTTTTGCTAGACTGTGTATTTATGGGGTGTAACTACATATTTTTTCATTTTTAGGTATTTACGCCCTAGCTAACTTCTAAACTAATACTCGTACAGTTCTCTAATTAAGCGAGGCAATAGCCTGCAAAAAACTAAGAAATTTCTTCCTAGCACATTTTTTTATAATTATAAGAACAAAAAAGATATCTAAGAAATAATTTTTTTTATTTCGTTTTTTGCTCATTGCCAAAAGTATGCAAAATGGAGATACGCCCTTTGTTGCGGAAACCATCGATATTATAAATCTATTTGTTTACCTAGTACCTATCTCTAGTAAGGCAAGCCTCAGTCTGTCATCGCACGCAATTGCAATGCCCGACAGGGCTCATAATACGTGAACTTGTATGCCGATTGTATCATCTATTGTACAACGGTCAAAAGTACACCGACACTGTAAAGTTTACAATCCTGTGCAGCACTATTTGAACATTATAAGAACATAACCTGTGAATCGAACCCACGTCGGTTGGTGTAGCGGGTGGCGGCTTATACCACTCGGCCAACTAAAGACATAGCTAACATGTCGAAAATAATAATCACAATGAGTACTTTTAATTCAAGTATTTATGTTTGTGTGAAACGTCTATTAGAAAAAGGTCGTAAGTCCAACACTTGTTCATTGTATTATTGTAGCAAACTGATATTGCACTTCTGACGCATACTCTACCAACAATAAGAATGCAAATAATGAAAATGAAATATTTTCTAAGTAAGATACCTATAAAGGCCTGGACCATATTATCACAAAAAGTCTCCGAAACAAATAAAAAAACATTAGTACTAAAATAAGTAATTTAAATGGAATTTTTATTAACCATAATCAATGATGTCAATAAACTTCAAAAATTGTTATGAAACATAACAAAATAAATAGTTTAGAGCAATCGTAAAATGGTAGTAAAACAATTTTATCTGTAAACCACATTATTGTTATGGCCACACCTGATTTCAGTTTACTATAAAACACCGGCTGAACAATAAAATCCTGTCCACAATGGAGCGGAAACCGACTGCGACCAAAGTAAATAATCTAAGTATCTATATTAATCGCAGTGCAAGAGTCATTCCGACTAGATGGACAGACGACTTATTTAAGGTACGTAAGGTCCAACGTTGACGATGTGAACAATGCTCTCTCTAGAATAGTTGATTGGTTCAATTCCAATAATTTATTACTGAATGGATCCAAAACTAAATTAATTCGGTTCACACTTCCAAATGTAAAACAAGTAAAAACTGTTGTAAAAATTAATGATGAGGAAGTTGAATTAGTCAGTAAGGCTGTCTTTCTAGGTATAACTTTAGATCCTAAGCTTCAGTGGGGCCCACATGTGGAAGCATTGTCCAATAGACTTAGTTCTGCCGCTTACGCCGTTAAGAAAATTCGCGAATACACGGACATTGAGACTGCTCGCCTAGTCTATTTCGGCTACTTCCACAGTGTCATGTCGTACGGCATCCTACTGTGGGGGTGTGCTGCAGATATTGATGCTATTTTCATATTGCAAAAGAGAGCTGTCCGAGCTATCTACAAAATGGGCCCCAGGGAATCACTTAGAGAAAAATTTAAAGAGATAAATATATTAACGCTCTATTCACAATATATCTACGAAAACTTGCTCTACGTTCACAAAAATCCTGATATTTTCCGTAAAAACAGCGATATTCATAATTTCAATTTAAGAAATAAGGGTGAACTTACCGTGCCCGGTAGCAGGCTCCGGAAAATAAACAGGTCGTTTAATAGTACATGTGTGCTCTATTATAATAAATTACCTAAAGATGTATATGACATGTCCATTAACAGGTTCAAAACTTTTATAAAGCATAGATTGTGCAGTAAGGCATACTATGATACTTCGTCTTATCTTAATGATAAGAACCCATGGACATGACTTTAGTTGCTCCATTTCAAATAATACTTTCAAATACTGTAATATTGACCATTGTGAGCGTGACCACATGAAAAAAAAAACCCCATGAGTTTCTTGTGCCTTCTTCTCATTGGTGGGCGCGTTCCGAAGGCACACATCCTAACTTAGTTTTTAAGACGTTTTTATGTGGTCCTGTATACTTTTAAGTATTAAGTATCCAAAGAAAATAAAGATATTTGATTTGTGTTAAGCACAACACTTTATTTAGTTCAAACTACTTGTATAACTCACTTTATTAACTTTAACTTCAAACTTACTAACTCAATAACTCGATAGTACAAAATGTTCGATGGTACCTCACCATTCGGTGTGCGACAACGCTTGCGCGATCTAGAAATTTACATGTATTTGAGTGGCGCCATCTGTTGACCATTGTTGAAACTAACCTACATCTTATGGATTTTATTAACTTAGGACTTGGACATCGTTTTAGACATCCCGCCCACCAAAGAACTTCGTTCTTTACTCCTACATTAACATTGCTTCTGAATTACTCTAATTTGAACAAATTTAACAACAACAGTTAGACTAATTACTTATATTACTTACATACAACCGCCTACCGTGTTTTACAATTTGATGGTCAACAGCCGCCCACCGTAAAGTCTCAAAATGCCAAGTGATGAGGTTTACAATAATACTAAATTGAAATTTGTCTCATAACAACACAATGCAACTCTAATTTTCTGACTTAGTTAGAACACACAATTTATTACAGGGTCTCTTTAAGAGTCCGTTTTTAGTTTTCACCGTGACTACACGGGTGATTGCATCCTTACCAGGATGTTTCTCTAAAATTTTACCTAACAACCACTTTGCAGGTGGTATGTTGAAATCTCTAATAATCACAATATCATTTAATTCAAGCTCTGGTCTTTTAGTAGTCCATTTATACCTTTGATTTAAGTTCACCAAATATTCATCAGACCATCTACGCCAGAAATCACTAACCATCTTTTGAGTAAACTTCCATCGTTGAAGACCGGAAAGTTTAGTTGTCTCAGAATAATGTTTATCGGGAATAGTGACCAGCGGTTCACCGACTAAAAAATGACCTGGAGTCAAAGGTAACGGGTCATCTGGATTATCGCTTAATAAGGACAACGGACGCGAATTTAAGCACGCCTCGATTTGGGCTAGGACAGTGGATAGTTCCTCGAAGGTAAGTGTCGCGTCTCCTACTACTCTTTTTAGATGTGTCTTCGTTGAGCGGACGCCTGCCTCCCACAAGCCTCCAAAATTTGGTGCGTGCGCCGGAATGAAGTGCCACGTTGTTCCTTCGTTTGCTAATAATTGAGCCAATTCGTCGGGTAGCTGAGATATAGCATGAGCACGCATCACTTTTAGTTCCTTGTCAGCACCCACAAAATTGGTCCCGTTGTCGCTATATAGGTGTTGACATTGACCTCTTCGAGATACAAATCTTCGAAAAGCTGCAATGAATCCAGTTGACGTTAAATCAGATACAGCCTCAAGATGTATCGCTTTGGATACCATACAAATGAAGATACAAATGTATCCCTTGAACGATTTAGATCCCCGTCCAGGAGAAAATCTAATATTTATATGGCCAGTAAAATCTACTCCTGAAGAACGAAATGGTTTGTCTGGAGTCAGTCTAACCGACGGAAGCTGACCCATAAATTGTTGGTTATTTTGCCGAGAATAACGAATGCACCGAATACACTCTCTGTAGCACTTCTTAACTCGTTCTCTAGCTCGAATTATCCAAAATTTAGCTCTTAAAAAGTTCATAATGACTTGAGGACCGCCGTGAAGCGTTTTTTGATGAGCGTCCAAGATTATAAGCGCAGTGAGATGACTATCACTGGGCATAACAATGGGATGTTTCTTCTCAAAACATTCTGAACTTTGTTCAAGGCGTCCACCAACTCTTAGAACTCCATTTCCATCAAGAAATGGAGAAAGAGCGTGAAGTGAACTACTCTTAGAGACATGTCCGTGAGACTTGAGTTGTTTTAAGTCGTTGGCAAAATAGAATCCTTGGGTTTTTCTAACACAAATTTCTAAAACCTTATTTCGCTCTTCAGGTAAAACTGTTGTGTTTCGATTTCTCTGCTCTTTGGGTAATCTTAAATTGAGAAATCTTCTACAGTAGGACAGCACTCTCAATAACTTAGATAACGACGAAAATCTAACCCATATAAAATCTTCTTCAGTTTTAACTACACCTGCTAGAGCTTTAACAGGTTTCTCTTCTTCACGAGTAGTAAAACTAATATCTTTTGTGTGGTAGTCGTCCTGCTGTCGAAGAAAGTCAGGACCCGTCCACCACAGTTTGAATTTGGCTAAGTCAGCAATGGAAGTACCTCTCGACGCGCAATCGGCCGGATTAAACTCTGTCCTTACATGGTTCCATTGCTCACGATCTGTAACAGTCAAGATTTCTGACACTCTATTGCTAACGAAAGTAGTCCACCTACTCGGTTCACCACGTAACCACGCAAGCACGACAGTCGAGTCTGACCAAGCGAACAGCTTCTCTTTTGGGACTGCCATCACCTGCGATATTTCATGAATCAGCTTAGCTGCGAGTGCTGCAGCACACAGCTCCAGACGAGGGATAGAAATTTCTTTTTCAATAGGTGCTACTTTAGTTTTAGCTGTTATTAATCTGACATGAATGCCGTCTCTGTTCTTGCATTTCAGGTAGATAGCTGCAGCAAAAGCCTTCTGTGACGCATCAGCAAAAGCATGCAGCTCCACCGAGTCAACCTTATACGTATTTAACCATCTTGGTATAACAATAGTACTTACTTGACTTAACTTAGTTCTATAAGCTAACCATTCATTTAACAATTCAGGTGTCAGCTCTTCATCCCAAGCTAGTCCAGACTTCCAAAGTTTTTGTATAAAAACTTTGGCCACAATAATAACGGGCGCGATCCAACCCAACGGGTCGTACAACCTTGCAATGTCTGACAAGACCTTGCGCTTAGTAATTTGTCCGTCTGTGTCTGGAAGATTGTAATTGTATTCAAAATTGTCAGTTACTTTATTCCACGATATGCCAAGCACCTTAATCATATTACTAGTCTTGAAAACAAACGATTCGTTCGAACTTTGCTTCTCCTTTTCTATATGATTCAGCAGACTCTGACTGTTGCTGCACCATTTTTGGAGCTGGAGTCCCCCTGCTATCATTAACTTATTCATTTGTTCGTAGATGGCTTTAGCGTCTTCTTCCGTATCGCACCCGGTAAGCAAATCATCCATATAATAATCTTCTAACGTTATCTTTGCAGCTACCGGATACTTCGCCTTTTCATCTATTGCCAGCTGTTGGAGGGACTTAACTGCCAGGTATGGTGCACATGCAGTTCCAAAAGTAAGTCTTAAAAGTCTGTAATGCTGAATGGGTTGTTCAGAGTTCGAACGCCACAAAATTCTCTGGAAATCAGTATCCTGTGGGGACACTATTGAAGTCTTGTTGCAGCTTCGGGCCTACAAGTAAGTTGTCGTTGAGTGACACATTATTGACACCCTTACAAGAGGCATCGAAAACAACTCTCACTTTAGTGGTATCTTTATCTTCTCTCACCACGGCGTGGTGTGGGAGGTAGACTGCGCGTGGATTGTCGATTTCTTTTTCATCTGTAAGTATCTCTATATGGTTTTGATCTACATAGTCTTTAATTACCTTTTCATATTCTTCTTGTAGTGTAGAATTCTTCTTTAATCTTCTTTCAAGTAGTTCAAATCTTTTCATAGCGATTTCCTTAGATCTTCCGTACACACACTCTGGGTTTTCGGAAGTAAATGGTAGTCTTACCACATATCGCCCTTCTTTGTTTCTCACTGTATTCTTCTCATATATCTCTTCACACTTGATTTCTTCCTTTGTCAACCTTCTCCCAATCAAGTCCGGTTCTCGCTCCATTTCCCAAAATTGTTTCAGTAGGACGTCTTCTTTAACCTGTAAATGTAGACTCACAATTTGGGGTTTGACGAGAGCTTCTTGTGAAACTCTGCCTGACAGAATCCAACCTAGTTGGGTATTCTGTGCAATAGGACCAGACTGCGACGGGTGTTTTAACAAACCTTCCAGCAATATCTCACCATGAACCTCAGCGCCCAAAATCACATCAATTTTTCCCGGTGAACCGTACCTAGGATCTGCAAGAGGTAAGGTTTTGATTTCAGGCCAGTCAACGATAGAAGTTTTGTTAGAAGGAAGAAATGATGTCAGTGAACTCAAAACAAAGGCATTTACATTAACAGAAAAATTGGAGTTATGAAGTGATGCTAAATCAAAAGTAACCATACTCTTAGTTCTAGATTGACCATTACCTACACCGGAAATTAAACCATTAACAGGAATACGTTTAAGACCTAAACATTGAACGGTGTATTCACTAATAAATGAGGCTTCAGAGCCTTGGTCCACAAGCACACGCACTAATTGAGAGTAGCCATTCTTTGAATTAGCTTTGGCTATAGCCGTAGCTAATAACACCTCTGGATGATGTTCTTCGATTGTAAAATGAGCTACTATATTCTTCTCTGATGAATCTGCATCCGAAGAAGGCTTTGGACCTCTAGCCGCCGACATAGTTTCTAAAACTTGAGTTCTCTCGAGATGTAGCAAGGTATGGTGTCGTCTGCCGCAGCGACGACAACAAGTAGCTTGATGACAAGTTCTTACTGTATGACGAGGAGACAAACAGTTGAAGCAGAATCCCTTGGTCTTAACAAACTCAGCTCTCTCATGGGGGGATTTGCTAGCGAACTCAGTACACTTATGCAGCAGATGATCTTGGCTACATAAAGTACAGCTCGATTTCTTTGGCGTAAGAATGCCTTTATCCTCTACAGTAGTAGTATGAAATGATTTTGCAGTGGGAGTCTTGACTTTATTATATTGTGCAATTTTCGTATTTTTTGGTTCGACCTTGGGGACCACTTCTATGGTTCTAAATCTTTGTTCCAGGAACTTCACTAACTCTGCCCAGGTTGGCAACTCTTCAGAGTCAGAACGACTTCCTTCGTATTCCCATGCTCTTCTTGTTGCATAGTCGAGCTTAGATACAACCAGATGAATTAAGATGACGTCCCAAGAGTCAACGTTAACTCCTAAGTTCTTCAGAGATGTCATACATGATGTCGTTGTATCTAACATCTGTCTGATCGCTATCGACGATTCAGTAGCCATAGCTTTCTGCTCGAAGAGACGTTTCATGACTTCATTCGCGTTGTACCGCTTGTTGGTGTACCGTCTCTTTAAGGCTGTCCAGGCTTCTTCGTAGTTACTCTCAGTAATGGCCAAGTTTCGAATCAAATTTGCAGGTTCACTAGACAGGCCGCTCTTCAAATAGTGTAGTTTTTGGACCGCACTTATGTTCCTCTTATTGTGTATCAACGACACGAACATATCATGGAACGTCTCCCAATCTTCGTAGGCACCGGCAAAAGTCGGCAACTTAATAGTGGGTAGTTGCGTATCATTCGCGTTCGACGATATTGCCGGGACTTGAGGTGACACAGGAACCGCTTCCTTTTCCTCTCGGTCTTCCATTAATTTGATCTTGTAAATTATGTAAATTTCTTCGGTTATCCCATATACATCATTCGTGAAGTAATCTATCTTTGGTTTCTCCTTGCCTCTTAGTGTAATAATTTGGAAATGATTATCTTCAAATCTCTTCCATAACGACTCTATACTTCCTGCTCTTACATCAATATACGCCTTAGTCAACCTCTCTTTGGGTGTCTTTTTATAGTTGTTGAAATGCTTGCGAATTTGTAGACTTATTTCTTCTTGACTGACTATAAAGTCTTCCATGGCGTGAATATTCTAAGTGCCGTATAGACGGCTGTAGGCTAAGTCTCAAAACAACAACTCAAAATTTTACAAGTTCCGTATAGAGTGGTGGAGACTAAGTCGATGATCACTAAATTTTCTAAGTGTCGTATAGAGGACCAAAAACTAAGTCGATGAAATTTTGACTCGAAATTTTCTAAGTCCCGTATAGACGTCCAGAAACTAAGTCTTTGAGAACTGAACACGAATTTTTCTAAGTCCCGTATAGAGGGCCAGAAACTAAGTCCATGAGAATTTAACACGAATTTTTCTAAGTCCCGTATAGAGGGCCAGAATCTAAGTCCAAGAGAATTTAACACGGATTTTTCCAAGTCTTTGACACTTACGTGAAATTTTACAAGTCCTGGCCCTCACTTAACACTTTGCACTATGTTCACTAGTCACTCCCGGGTTTCGGCACCATATGTTAAGCACAACACTTTATTTAGTTCAAACTACTTGTTTACTTATAACTCACTTTATTAACTTTAACTTCAAACTTACTAACTCAATAACTCGATAGTACAAAATGTTCGACGGTACCTCACCATTCGGTGTGCGACAACGCTTGCGCGATCTAGAAATTTACATGTATTTGAGTGGCGCCATCTGTTGACCATTGTTGAAACTAACCTACATCTTATGGATTTTATTAACTTAGGACTTGGACATCGTTTTAGACAATTTGATTTGATTTGATTTGATTTGTAGCGGGAAATCGTTGGACGCAGAGAGCGTGTGACCGATCGCTCTAGAAATATTTAGGGGAAGCTGATGTAGCTGAAATGCAGACCTATTTAAAACAAATAAAAAATCCATGTAAAACGTTCAATATAAAATTAAAACATACTTACCAAATATGATAAGATATCGTACCCTAAGAAACCCGTTCTTTTAAATTTTCTTGTAACCTTTCCTTTTTACTAAAACTAAGTAACGAAAAAAACTGAAAACGTAGATTTTTTACGTGAAATTAATATTTCAAAATGGATATGTCAATTTCTGTTTAGTCTAAAGTATTTGTTTTAAGTACATTTGTTAACTAATTATACTTTAAGACATGTTAAAAAAAACTTTGCAAATAAGTAAAAGTAAAATATGTTTATGCTTGTCGCAACTCTATGGTGTGTGTTTTGTTATCATGAACACTTGTCGTAACTCCATTGTGTCCAACACGGACATCACTTGGCAAAATTATCTCGCTATTTATTTAAGGAAAATCGTAAAACAACAAAATTATGATATAAAAAGTTAGTGGAAAAAATTGTAGGCGAAGAAACTCGGGTTCTTTTCGGAGGAAAATCGTAGAAAAATACATTTTTGGCAACAAAATGATTGCCTGTTGATTATTTTTTGTCTACGCTCGTTGCATAGAAATTCTCCTCATTATGCTGTGAGAGGCTGATTATTATATTCACAAATGTTCTATATATTTCTAATAATATTACAGTTTAGTCACAGAGATAAAATACTTAGACACACACACTACAATAAAGAGTAGGGGAGAAGTGCCATGAAAGGGACACGTATTGAAAGGGACAATTCAAATAACCGGTAAAATAAAAACAATTTCGAGTCAACACTATTTTTGACGTATGGCAGGCTTGATGCAAGTTCGATCGCGGCATACTTCATATTCCTGTCATTTCAAAAATGTGGGGAATCTTGCGAGTGTTATTATTGTGATTGAAAAGTATTATTTCTCTTATAATTGTCAAACGTTTTATCAAGTGCTGTGAGTTATTTATTATTTGTCAATAACTGTTTATGATAGGTTAGGGATACACAGATATGAGAACATAAGGTAAATGAACTTTATTTTAAATTGTAGATTTTGTAGTTACATTTTCAATTTCTGAATGATATTTATGAAAGGGACACAACAAACAGTCATGAATGGGACGTCCTCTTTATAACTGTCCCTTCCACGACTGCTATTTTTTACTAGGATTTATTAACATTATGACTTTTTTTTTATTAAAAATGCCACTTAAAAAAGAAAAAACGTATCGATGCACACAAAATTGAAGAAACAGTGAATGATGAAGAAGAAGAAGAAAACAGAAGGGGATTTATATGAAATTTATAATTTAATTTAATTTAAATTTTTAAATGATTTTTAAAACTGTTGATTAGGTTTTATATATTATTATGCGTTTCATTTCTTGTTAATTTTAAGGTTGACATTTGTAAGTGTCAAGAAAAGCAATAAGTTTTTAAGTTCATTATCTAAGAAAAAAAAATGTTCATAATAGAGAAATATCAAATTTAAAAGTGATGGGAATTATTAATTATATTAATTAATGCATTGCAATTGGAGTAACAAACATACTAAAACACACACACACACTAACACGCAAACTTTCACATTAATAATATTAGTAGATAATTTCGGTTAGTTTATAAATTTGATTTTAAACATGCCTAATTTGTTATTGTAAAACAATTTCAGATTTTTAGAATATTATATATTTATATTATTTAATTTTATATATTTAGACCAAAGTATAAAGCGATTTCCTTGAAACTGTGCGCTGTCCCATTCATAAATTACTGCGTCCCTTTCAATACAGGTAATTTATGAAAGGGACAAAATACACATTTTTTAAAGATGCAAAAATAAATAACTAAGAATTAATTAATGACAATTATTGAATTGTATTTCAATAGTTTAATAATTAACGCTTCCTATTCGACTCCAACCTGTTCCAAATAGTATCTCAATCACTTGCTAGAGCCTCAACATCGAAAATGTCCCTTTCATGCCACCTCTCCCCTACATCACAGAATCTAATGATATCTAAACCGAGAAAAAAATGTATACTCTACTTTTCATCTCCCTCTATGAGAAAACGAAATAGATAGTTACTCTTAAATAAAATATTTATAATTTATAATAATTAATTGTGTATTTTACAAATATATTCTTAAAAAAAAGGTTCTAAATTAATTGCGTGTATTATTATAATCGGCATAAATATTATATATTTTTTGACTAGTATTTTTTGACTAGTAGTCTACTAGTCAAAAAAATACTAGTCAATCAATACTAGTCAATAAATACAAATCAAAATAATTATCATCGTTTTTCGAAAACATGCAATGAAAAAATGTTTGATAATGTTAGTTATTTAGTAGGTACATAAGTATTATATGTCTATGACGATAATCTTATTATATTGTATTTTCTTTTCATATATTTTCGTGTATAAAGGTGTGAGCCTAAGGGAGTTTTATACTAAAGGAGATTCTATTACAATGTTTCTAAACAAATTTTGTTCTACAATCTCAAGTAATTCGAACTTTTGTTGTTTATGTTTATTAAAAGTAGAAGTACGGTTAATTAGGTGAAAGGATTTATTTATACCTTTGATAAAAAAATGTTCTTAAATAAAAAATGAAAAGTTAAAGTAATTATTTCATGAAAATCGGTTAAGCTGTTTTGGTATGATTTCTTTTTTAACATGCTTTTATTAGTTTCACCTGTATGTTTGCTTGTGTCTATGTAACCGACTCTTTGCATTGGGTACGATTTTGCCCTACTTAGAACGATCAAATTTAATTCAAACTTTGCACACTTGTCAAATACCGATGACAATGCATTATTATACATGCATGGTGCTGATCTGATGATGGAGCTGGAAGGTGGTCATAGGAACACTGTAATGAAACGACGAAACCCTATCGAGTTTGGGCTTGTTAAAATCGTCTTGACGAGTATTTTGTCTTTCAATGGTAACCAGGGTCTGATGATGAAACTGTTCTATTCTATTCTATTATTTTAACCAGGGTCTGATCTAACATATTTCTTTATCAAAGACCAAAAAATTAATTAATAGTTTAAAAAAACAAAGAAAAAACACGCTTTAATAAAAAATCCAACTAAAAAATAGAAAATAAAATTTAATAAATTTGGATTAAGAATATTGTAAAAAGTAAGCGTGTTACATTGTGATGTTTTTTAATTATTAAACAATGAAAAGTTAGAGTGTTCTCATGTTTTTTCATGAAAATCGAACCATTGAACAATCCTTTTACTGTCAATTGGGGGGTTCTTAATATTCCCTTTAGCTAGCAGCGCTTCCCGCCATTACAAACAAAAATTCAAGAAATCATTTTTTGTAGCTATTATTATTTTAACTATGTACCGTGTTTTATGTTTCTTCCTGTATTGTACAAAGTTATCTACATATACATTTTCTCGTTATACAGTTATGTATTAGATAGTCAAGTACCAAAACATTTCAGTAAAGTATCAATAAAATCAGAAAATTACAGTTTTCAATTTGGCGATGTCCACTTTTGGCCTAAATCCAAATCATAACACTTCTTATTATTATAATGCGTTTAATCCAGATGTTTTGTCTATTTTTAACTTGTTGCATTGCTAGTCTAGTTTTTTATCAATAAAGTTTCCTTTACCGAAATAAAAAACGTTAAATCCAGCTGCAGACGACAGACGAGTTTAAATTTTCTCGGGATATTGTCGACTAAGTTGAGAGGATAGTATAGGTTTTAAGAAGGCCAACAGCATTATTAGTCTAGTTTTTTTGATCAATATAGCATTGTTTTCCTTCACCGAAAAAAAAACTAAAACATCGTGATGAAACTCGCGGCTTGGTTGGTTTTAGACGTATTGACGAATTTTCCTCTGGACATGGTCGACTAAGCTGACTGAACGAGGAATATAGTGATCGAAAAAGCTGAGAGGGCTTTTTTTCAGCTTAGTCAATCATCAGCTTTAGATGCAGGATTAGCCTACGTCCTATCCTTCACGCAAAAACTACTAGACCGATTGCGATGAAACTCGGTATGTAAATAGCTGGAGACCTGGATTAACACATAGGCTTTTTTTATTCCGATATTCCCACGGGATCGGGACATACGCGAGTGACATTTCGGGGCGCAGCTAGTCATCTAATAGAATATAATCCATGCATAGGTATAGATTAAATTTACTGGCGTTGTTTAAATCATTTAGATCAGATATAGATAAGTTATTATTATATCATGTTGTAGAATAAATATTAGTTAGTATGAGATAGACTACGTCACTCATTGTCTATCAACATTGTTTAATAGTAATTCTTTGGCAGCGTATACATTTACTATTAAGCTAGCCTACTCATAATTTTATAATGTAGCTATTAAATAAGTCTTAACTCATCGAACACGTGGCATTGTATGGGAATATCGACAAATCAGGTCCTGCCTATGTACTTTTAGCATTAGTTTAATAACTCTGGTATATAAACCAAATAGGTAACTATTATCACCACATAGTATAAAATAAAGTCACTTTTCGCCGTCCCTTTGTCCCTATGTATGCTTAGATCTTTAAAACTGCGCAACGGATATTAATGCGGTTTTTTTTAATAGATAGAGTGATTAAAGAGGAAGGTTTTTAGATATAATACATGCATAATACAGCCGTGCGAAGCCGGGGCGGGTCGCTAGTTTCTAATAACACAGTCGTTGTGTTACCAAGACCGAGTTAAAAATTTGGGGCTAGTACCTATTCTCTACAAACGTATCCCCCCCTTTGAGCTACTAGTAGGCATACTTTTAAGAACCGATATGTTTATAGTACCTATCAATAATAAGTACTGCTTAGTAATCTATGTATGTAGTTGTTAGTAGGGGGCTTCGATTTCTGCACGTAGCCAATCTTTCTGCCCACTGTGAATGATCGTTGACTGCTACTCCAGCCAACCCAGCTCCGACTAGAAGCGCAGAATCCTCTTGGAGTCCATGCATGCCTCTGCGGAGTGTTGTTGGGTTGCCAAGTATGTCAGTCTGGTATGCAACTAAGCTCTCGCACAAATTACGTGAGCGACAGTCTTTTCGTTCGAAAGACACGCTGTGTAGAGCGGGCTAGCAATTTATTTTTATTTATTAGTTTCGGCACCTTTTGAAATTTTATTTATTTTATTATTTTCGGAACTTTTATATATTTTATTTTATTATTTTAGTGAACAGTACATTCTACTATACATAAAAATTAAGTCTACACACCATTTATGAGCTTTCGCATATTATCAATGCCCGGTTATTGTGCCTACCATTGTTCCATGTGCATAGACCACGTGCATCAAGTTGTGGCCCAAATTCAGTCGAAAAAATTCACTTAAGTTTCTGTACCTACATTGTTTTATTTCAAGATCCCGCCTAAAATCTCTACCTTCGGTGCCAGTTACGCTTATCAATCAATATTAATTAAGACAAAAACTTAACAATACAACTGTTTTTAAATTTCAAAGAATAGCATTCAAAGCGAATTGGCTGTGAAATCAAAATGGCGACTCGAATTGAGCGCGACGGTTTTTTAAGTTAAGTTTGACCTTCATTTGACAAATAATTATCTACCTATTTACATTTAAATGGTATTACCGTATTACGGTAACGGTATCACAGCCATGATTTTTAACTTTAATTCTCTATAATGACACTAGGTATAATCATTACGGATTTACCTAATTGCGTTTATTTTGTACAGCAGCTCAGACACCGTTAGCCAATTAATAGAAATGCATAAAAACTTTACACGTAGAGTTTTTACGGAGCGCTATTGGGCTATTGGTGGAAACGCGGCTCTGCTACTTCCGTCCGCTTCTGTGGATAGGCAGTCTAGAGCTCAAAAGCATAATGCCTTTCTCTTTTAAATAAATACATATTTTATTTTTAATTGTACTTTTTGTAGCTGAGCATTTTTCCTATATTTTAGTTTAATTTAAAATCTAAGCTAATCCAAAAATTTAATTCCTTTTTATTTATTTTTTGCCATGGGGTCGTACTTTTAGTTCCACGACTTTAGTTTATGAGTCAACTACTAATTCCATTCTTCCTTTGTAACCCCGACCATCCCTACATTTTATTCATTATTTATTATTTCTTTCCCAGGTATAAAAGACGTCTGTGACAAGCTGAAAAATCGCTGAAACCGTGGTAAGTGGGTATCTATTGACTTTCAACTTTTCTGAGAGCCAGAAGCATTTCTGTGTTTCGATTTACAAAGCTCATGAAAGCTCGTATCGTGAACTAATGGTTTCCTGAAATGTGAACTAACGTGGGAGGAAAGTTTTTATTTCGTCCTGTTCTTAAAGGTAGGTAAGTATATAAATATAGTATCAATTATGGCTTTGTGTGGTTTATTATTTAGCCACTGTCAAATAGGCAGCAAGCCTCATCCCAATTTACTAAAATCTTAATTTCTTTTCTCTTCTCTTCGTCCTTTCTCTTTCCCACTTCATGTGGGGTCGGCTGTCTTAATTTTTTGGCGCCAGGACAGTCTGTCCTGGGTTGTCGGTTCGGCAATTCTTCCTCTGAGATAAGTTTTGCCAAAATTTAATTCAGCTAAGTATTCTGTAGTTCCAACCTTTAAAGTTTGTGTATTTTAAAAAATATACAAAAACTTTCCTTTTAATCCATTTTTATTATTTTAGATTCAACTCGTTTTGTTTGATGATTTTTCTAGCTTTATTTTCGAGAGCATCGAACTGTTGATAGCTAAATTCTTTAGTTTCTTTAATTCGATCGCTAGTCCGGTTGCCGAATTCTTAGCATTTTCAGTGTTAATGTTTATTTTCATATAGACTTACTGTCAATCAACTGCTAAGCCAGGCGTGATATAACACAAGACGAAAACATGCTTTTAACGAAAATGTAGAATTTTATTCCGGTATAATATATAATATATATATGTACAAAAATAAATATAGAAGGAATAAAAAATGCAAAGCAAAAAAAAGTTTTAAGCTATTGCATAGCTTTTATCGCGGGCGTTGAGCACGGCGACCGAATCAAGAAATTCCGTAACGAAAATGAAATCTAACACTCCCCACTCCGCCTACCATGTAGCTCGGCCGAGCGTTCGCTTAACGTGTATGTATATGGTACGACTGCGAAGCTCGCACGATGCAATAGCTTTACCGCGGCAGTCCCCGAGTGCCACACGTTTTTTTATTTTTATTTGAGTTTACGATCTATCGGCTGATCGAAAAGTTGGTGTTGTCTTTGATTGTTATTTATTGAATTCGAGATGTAGGTATAGTTGAAAACTATTATTAGATTTTGGTTCGGTGGTCACCGCATAGTTTAAATTGATGTAAAATTATTTAACAGATCCGAGTCGAGTTTGATTCAATAGATTGAATAAATTATTATTTGTAATGGTGATTCTGAAGGGAACTCATTTAAAGTCTGACCCCAAAGTACCATCAAAGTAGGGTGTTTCGGAGTTTCGTGTTTCGTAGTTTCCAGTTTTCGCAGTAGCTACGGTAGTTGGAGTTTTTCTAGTGTAATTTATACTTCGATTTTCATTTCGAAGTTCGAGAGTGCAACAACGAATTTTTCTTCCTTAAGAGGAAAGAGTACCGGGGGCTTTCTCCATACAAACTATTACAAACGCAGTCGACTGTTTTCTCCCTGGAAAATGACACTAAAGCAAATATTTTTGGTGCATAAAATTTATAACTGCCATGACCATGCCCCTGGTTTCTTTTTTTTTTTCTATGATAATTAGAAAATGAAAAAAACAAACATAGGGTATAGTCATGGCAGTTATTGGTTTTATGGCACAAAAATATTTGTGCTAGTGTCATTATTCAGGGAGGAAACAGTCGACTACGTTTGTATGGAGAGAGCGCACCTTAATATCACAATGAAATTACGGCTTACTAGGCGTATTGACAAGTTCTTTTCTCTAGACACCCGTGGAGTGAGGTATAGGTGGAAAGGCCTACTCTATAATCTAATACATCTTCGAAGCACAACAGAGCCCTGGATGCATGGATTAAAGTTGCTAACGTCGTCTAACCAACGACGCATTTGTGCAACTAACTTCTAGCTTTCTGTGTTTTTACTTAAGGTTCCACTGGTCGATCGTGTTTTCCATACATATGAATTTAGAGTGTTATCCATTTATTCTTTATGGAATTTGAAAAAACAAAAGTTAAATCTACATAACAAGTCGTATATTATGTAGATTTAACTTTTGTTTAACAAGTCGTATATTATGTAGATTTAACTTTTGTTTTTTCAAATTCCATAAAGAATAAATGGATAACACTCTAAATTCATTTGTATGGAAACACGATCGACCAGCGGAACCTTAAGTATATCATAATTTTCTATGTTTTGTGTGTTTGTGCAAATAAAACGTGAATCTATCTATAAATTATCTAGATTGTATGTAAAGGCGAATATTATTATCTTCATCATATTCTTACATATAAAATCCTGTGTCCTGAACGACTGACTGACGGATCAACGCACAGCCTAAACCGCGGATCGTAGAGAGCTGAAACTTGAAGGGAGAGTTGAAACTTCGTATGACATATGCATCCAATAAGAAACGGTTTTCCGAAATTCTGCCCCTTAGGGGTGAAAAAGAGGGGCAAAATTTGTATGGGACTATGTGATTCCTCGGACCCATTTTCGATTTATACGCGGACGAAATCGCGAGCAAAGGCCAATTAATTACGTCTTCTCAGTGTCGTCATTCGATGTAGCGTGTTTTCGCAGTAAGTACCATGTCTTCGCAATAACATTGTTTTGGAAGTACTTCATCGAAGACAGTAAACAAATATTTTATGACTGAATAAATCAGTCAATTGTAAGCGACAAATTAAGGTCGGTGTTTGAACTGCACATTACTGGTTCACCTTTCAGCCAGAAGGACATTATCGAGCATAAATATTTTACTTTTCTACACTAATATTACTAGTAGTTCGCCCCAAACTGAGACCTCACGAGTTTTTTTCAGCGATTATTATATTTCAGCGTAAAGTAGGTACTAAAATGTACTAAATAATATAACGACGAAAGTCTCAAAATACGACAGGTCTATCTTATTTGAATGATAGGTGCCTAGTATCGCTATTATCTGACATTGGATGATTTACTTTAGAGAATCTAAACACAATAGGCATAACTTGTTGTTTTTAAGTTCTAAAAGCATAGGTCCAGCTCAATCATCACACCCGTTAAATTTGGATTAAGAATATTGTAAATAGTAAGCGTGTTACTTTGTGATGCTACACCTTCATTATTTTTAACACGCTTTTATTAGTTTCACCTGTATGTTTGCTTGTATGTATGTATGTATGTATGTAACCGACTAATTTGGGCACGATTTTGCCCTACTTAGAATGATCAGATTTAATTCAAACTTTGCACACTTGTCAAAGACCGATGACAATGCAATATTATGATAACATGGTGCTGATCTGATGATGGAGCTGGAAGGTGGTCATAGGAAACCCTATCGAGTTTGGGCTCGTTAGAATCGTCTTGACGAGTAGTTTGGCTTTCAATGGTGACCAGGGTCTGATGATGGAATTGGAAGGTGGTCATAGGAACTTCGCAACGAAACGACACAACCCCATCGAGTTTGGGCTCGTTAGAATCGGCTTGACGAGTAGTTTGGCTTTCAATGGTGACCAGGGTCTGATGATGGAGCTGGAAGGTGGTCATAGGAACTCTGTAATAAAACGACGAAACCCTATCGAGTTTGGGCTCGTTAGAATCGTCTTGACGAGTAGTTTGGCTTTCAATGGTAACCAGGGTCTGATCTAACATAATATTTCGGTAAAAAAGACCAAAAAGTACAAAATAAATTAATAGTTTAAAAAAACTAAAAAAACGCGCTTTAAAAAAAATCCAACTAAAAAAATAGAAAATAAAATTTAATTTTGGATTATGAATGTTGTAAATAGTAAGCGTGTTACATTGTGATTGTAAAAGAAAAATAATGAAGGTGTAGCATCACAATGTAACACGCTTGCTATTTACAACATTCATAATCCAAAATTAAATTTTATTTTCAATTTTTTTTGTTGGATTTTTTTAAAGCGTGTTTTTTTAGTTTTTTTAAACTATTAATTCTTTTGCAATCACAATGTAACACGCTTACTATTTACAATATTCTTAATCCAAAAATTATTAATTTTCATTTTCTAGTTTTTAGTTCGATTTTTTTAATAAAGCGGTTTTATTTTTATTTTGTGAACTATCAATTTATTTTATACTTTTTGGGCTTTGATAACGAAATATGTTAGATAAAACCCATTGGCCCAATGGTTACCATTGAAAAACAAACTACTCGTCAAGACGATTCTAACGAGCCCAAACTCGATGGGGTTGTGCTGTGGTTGTGTCGTTTCATTGCGAAGTTCCTATGACCACCTTTCAGTTCCATCATCAGACCCTGGTTACCATTGAAAAACAAACTACTCGTCAAGACGATTCTAACGAGCCCAAACTCGATGGGGTTGTGCTGTGGTTGTGTCGTTTCATTGCGAAGTTCCTATGACCACCTTCCAGTTCCATCATCAGACCATGGTTACCACTGAAAGACAAACTACTCGTCGAGACGATTCTAACGAGCCCAAACTCGATGGGGTTGTGTCGTTTCATTGCGAAGTTCCTATGACCACCTTCCAGTTCCATCATCAGACCCTGGTTACCATTGAAAGACAAACTACTCGTCAAGACGATTCTAACAAGCCCAAACTCGATGGGGTTGTGTCGTTTCATTGCGAAGTTCCTATGACCACCTTCCAGTTCCATCATCAGACCCTGGTTACCATTGAAAGACAAACTACTCGTCAAGACGATTCTAACGAGCCCAAACTCGATGAGGTTGTGTCGTTTCATTGCGAAGTTCCTATGACCACCTTCCAGTTCCATCATCAGACCCTGGTTACCATTGAAAGACAAACTACTCGTCAAGACGATTCTAACGAGCCCAAACTCGATGAGGTTGTGTCGTTTCATTGCGAAGTTCCTATGACCACCTTCCAGTTTCATCATCAGACCCTGGTTACCATTGAAAGACAAACTACTCGTCAAGGCGATTCTTGACGAGTAGTTTGAATGAATGAACTATGAAGTATGGATAATGAAATAACTCCTGCTCTTTCATCAGATCAGCTCTATCATCAGATCAGTTCCATGGTACCATATTATTGTCACCGAAGTTACGCCCTTTCATTTGATACCCCACTCGGATATATTTGCCCTATAGTTTGTGTGCCATATAGGTAGATCCCCTTTTGGACCCCTATCTCCGTAACCCCCTGACCGATCCTGCTCATGTTCGAACTTAAAAATTCTATGGACCTCAACTACTTGTATACCAAAAATCATGAAGATCAGAGCAACGGTACTCAAGTTATCGTCGAACAAACATACAAACATACAAACATACAAACATACGAGCGACCGACCCTTCTCAACACTAGACCTCTCTCGCTTCGCTCGTTCGGTCAATTATAAAGAGAAAATATTTTTGTTATTTTTAGGGTTCCGTGCCCAAAGGGTAAAAACGGGACCATCTACTGTCTGTCTGTCTATCCGTCTGTCACCAGGCGGCATCTTATAAACCGTGCTTGCTAAGACATTTGATATTTTCAAAGATGATGTATTTCTTTTGCCGCTATAACAACAAATATTAAAAATAGAATCGACTTAATGCGGAACCCTTTTTGCTCGAGTCCGACTCGCACTTGGCTGGTTTTTTGTTTGTAATGAATAAGCTCAAAAACTTCTGAACCAATTTAAAAAAACTTGTACTTGTATACGGACTTTTTCTCGCAACTAGACTTCTTAAATAAGGTCATTTTTCCATGAAGATGGATTAGATTTGCCAATACCTTTGGGCGTGTTCAGATGACACGCGTCGACCACGCGCCCGCCACGCGCATCGCACGCGTTGAACACGCGTTGAAATTTGTTCTATATGTATATAATTTGAGTCTTATGACATTTCAATAGATCTTAAATTGCATTTATCCAAGCCACCCGCCCGCCCCGTGCCGCGTGCCTGCCCCGTGCCTGCTTGCAGAAATGCAGTTTGAGATCTATTGATGTGTCATAAAACTCAAAATTAATATAGAACAAATTTCAAAGCGTGTTCAACGCGTGGTCAACGCGTGTAATGAGCGTGGTGGGCGCGTGGTTGACGCGAGTCATCTGAACACGCCCTAAGAGTAATGCTAATTAAATTAACGCAAATTATTTTTTCTGAAGCAAAAAGGTATTGGTCTGAAATATGGTGTAGCCGCGAGCTTCAGCTAGTAATATTAATAATTGTTGCAAAACTTAAAAAATGCCCAAACTTTTATCCCCCACAACTTATAGATAGCTCAACCGATTTCGATCAAAAATACCTAAGAACACTCTCGACTATTTCACCTTTCAAACATAAAAAAACAAAATCAAAATCGGTTTATCCATTCTGGATCTACGATGCCACAGACAGACACGTCAAACTTTGCACCGGGAGTCAAAAAGAGAGAACCAAACCATGAGAGATGAAAGAGAAAATCCGAATCCGATCAAAGTGTAAAATCCAATATTTAGGGTAGGGTACATAATTGATAAAGTTGTCTTTGTGTACCGATTTCGGTAACAAAGAGACTTATCAACCATTCATTTCAAACTTTGTAAACGAGTATTGATTGATTGTTAAACAAACAATAGCCGACTGGGTGAGGTTATATTGATGGCGAGTTGAAAAATATATTTATTTATTTCAAACTTATAACTATCACTAGCTGCGCCCCGCGGTTTCACCCGCGTAAGACCCGATCCCGTGGAAACATCAAAATAAAAAGTAGCCTATAGCTTTCCTCGTTATATGGACTATCCAACACAAAAAAAAGTTCAATTCGAACCAGTATTTCCTGAGATTAGCGCGTTCAAACAAACGGGTCGGTAGGCTTTGGGGCCCGGGCCCGCGGGCCACAAAGCCATCTTTATTAAAATTATGAATTTGGGGTAGGCTTTGTGGCCCGCAAAGAAATGTACAAACTCTATATATTTCACATTTCAAAGGAATCAAAAGAGGCAATTAGGTATTTTTAATCTGGCCCCGATGTTTCACCCGCGTAATTCCCTATCCCGTGGGAATTTCGGGATCAAAGAATCATAATATCTCCTTCTCTATCTCCTAAACTACCAATTTGCTGATTTTTATTCAAACCGATCCAGCCGTTTGGCCGTGAAGAGGATTATACAACCACATAAATAAATAGACTTTTGGATTTATAATATACAAGCGACCCGCTCCGGCTTCGCACGGCTATATTATGCATGTATTATACATATAAAACTTCCTCTTGAATAGTTCTATCTATTAAAAAAAATCGCATCAAAATCCGTTGCGTAGTTTTAAAGATTTAAGCGTTCAAAGGGAAATAGGGACAGAAAAAGCGACTTTGTTTTATACTATGTAGTGATAGTGATGTAGTGAAGTTATGATTAAGTTGCGTTATAAAAAATAAAAATACTCACCAAAAAATCTTTAAAACTACAAGAGCTACGAGTCTCTAACTTCGCATGAACTTCGCAAAGGATTTGTTTAGTTCGACCTCTTTAAAAAGGACTCATAAAGTTTTTAATTTATGGTTTTATTATATATTCTGTGTTTGTAGGAATATCACTTAAGAGTCACTGAAGCGGGTTAAACCACGGGGCGCATCTAGTGTGGTAAAATCTAGAAACCATTTCGAGGAAAAATCATTTCCATTTAAAACATGAAATTACTTTCAAATCTCAAAGGTACAACTATAATATTGATAGTAAATCAAAATAATAGGTAATAGGTATTATCATATATTTTGCATGTATTTACATTAAAGTTTTATTAGGTCTAACTTATAATGCTACATAAGTAAACACAAAAAAAGTAATAAAATTTACCATTAAATTTTATTTTTTAAACGATATCGTCCTGCCTGCCTAGCATGAAGACCAAACCACGATACGATAAAGCGATATCACGCGATATAACTACATCAACTCTCAAAATATGATAGATAAAGCCGCCGTGTTGAATTTTTATTATAAATTGCGATAAAAATTATGATAAAAATTCAATATGGCGGCTTTATCTATCATATTTTGAGAGTGTGACGAGCGATATGGCATGCGATCATGCGAAAAAGTTCATTTAAAATGAAAAAAAAAAAAATACAATAATTTTTTTCATTTTAAATGAACTGAATTGAATACTTAGTTTTTAAAAATGTTGTACACAACTCGGGAAAAATAAGTACCAAGTTTTTTTGCTACCTTCCCTTCCCAATTATTTATTGTATAGTTTCTTCTTTATATTTGTTACAAAAATATCGGGTGACAGAAAATCCGTCGTCAGTAAGGAACGCTCAGTTATATTGTTACCTGGGGGTAATTCCATACCTATATTTCTTCAAAAGGTAGATTGTCACAGAAAGAGAATTACTTACTTATCTTAAAGAATAATGCTCAGAATTTTGTCTCCAAATGACACCGGCTCAAACTTTGAAATTCCGTTCTAACCAAACTGCCGGGAATAGATTTATCAAAGACGAAATCTTGAGGGCAATTCCCTAAACAATTTTTATTGGTCGAATTTGCGCGTATCTCAGATTGTTTATATTTCAGTAGCTGCTCTCGCGGTTTCACCCGCGTATGTCCCGACACCGTGGAAATATCGGGATAAAAGTAGCCTATATAATAATCCAAGTCTCTATCTATCTGCATATCAAGTTACATTGCAATCTATTTAGTAGTTTCTTTCACATTTATAATATTAGCAGGATTATTTGTAATTGTTGCCTATTTTTAACCCCCGACGCAAAAACGACGGGGTGTTATAATTAACGTCGTCGTCAATGTATGTTTTTATATTTTGAACTGTTTATCAATTAGCAATCTATTTTAACTATCTTTCTTAATACATCATAAGTTATTATACTCCTTTATTCATTATCGTTTAGCCTTTGCTTGTTAAAATAATTATACTTAGCGTCCCCTAACACGGGGCTATGAAGACCCGGTTGGCGAGCGTGAATCTTAAGCCAACATGCAGAGGTCCTATAAGTACAACATCAAGTTTAATATGATGACACAGAACCGTCAATTATCCCTGTCTACAATATATAAATTTTTTTATCTATAACTTTATTTACATTTTTATCAAAAACAAAGTGTCGGTCATTTATTCACTCAAAATATTAAAATTAAAAAACACACAAAAAAAAATATTATAATAAATATTGTGGAACATTTTTTACACAGGGCCATCTAACCCCAAGCTTGGAATCAAATTAAAAGTTTTTGTAAATATATACTTAAATACATACAGATACCCAGACTAGAAACAAATATCTTAAAGCATAAATACGTCTTGTTTAAGGCGGGAGTCAAACCCGCAACTTTCTGCGTCGCAACTATTCCTTATTATTTTAATTATTATACTGGGACATTGTGAAATATAGAATAACTGACTGGGGAATAGGCCCTCGGACAAATTTACAACTCGCCAAAGTTTCATAGCCACGTTTAATTTCCACTGAAACTGAGATTAAACTGAAATTCTGAAATGGTAAAATAAAGGAAAATTTTACAGAGCGGCTGACGTCAATATTTCACTTCGTCCATTGTAGAGTTGGTAAATTGTGACAAGTTTTTTTAAATTATTTTTGGGAACAATATTAATCCCTTTGTACAATTCGAGGGTCTTCATATCACGAGTGAAGACCGCATCGTCACTAATCAATAGATGAATAAAGAGAATATTTAATTTTTTGTAACGAATATGTTCCGAAACTACTAGACTGATTTTGATTGAAACTTGGTATGAGAATACATTGATTCATTAGGAGTTACGTAGGCTACTATTTATCCCGATATCACAGATCGGAACTTAGGCGGGTGAAGTGGCTTCACTTTGTTAAACTCATGTGGTACGTTTTAGCCAACGTCAAGTTGACACACATCTGAATGATGTAGCTTTTCCAACTTCTCTGTAAGAGCAAGGAGAATTCACAAATTCTATCTCTAATAATATGACTCGAAAGTAACTTAGTCTGTTACGTTTTTACGCCTTACATCGCTAAACCAATTTTTAATAAATTTTTAAATGTGTCTTTTTAATCCCGAACTAGATGAAACCGCAGGGCACAGTAAGTGTTAAACATACCTTTGTTATACCATTATTTCTGAATATGATGTACAAAATGAACCACACAATACAAATGTCATCCGCAAATTTTGTTAATTTTAATATATTTCCAATAATACATTTTCGAAATTCGTTTTACATTCAATGTGAACCCTGAATGGAATTCCTTTTATTTATTCTATTTTCTCGTTTTGATAGATTGATTGATTAAGTACTTAACTTGAATTTCATAAAAATCCAATTTATTTCAATTATTTTTGAATCGCTGTTTTGTTATTGAATTCGAAATAAAACAATTGGAAAGCTGGTGTTTTAAGGGTCTCCGTTCATATGAATGATTCGACACTGCCCTAGCTTCTAATAATATTTTGGTGGAGCGCATCGCTTTGCTTGTAAGCTACTAAGAAGTTTGTGCCTTGCATACCTCCAAATTATACACGTCAGAAAAGACAGATGCCATGGCGCCTCCGCCAGGTCGTGGCAGACTGGGTAGACCCAAGAAGTGCTGGCTTGTCGTCGTAAAGGGTGATATGCGTGCAAATGGCCTTACTATCTAGGATGCCGAAGATCGTGCGAAGTGGAGGCGTAAAAGTAGGAAAGCGGACCCCGGGCTCCCGAGAGGGATGCAACCGGGAAAAGACAGACGCAGGCAACTAATTTCATTCCATTGCCTGGTCAAGTGAATGGAAATGAAAAAATTTAATCGAGTAGTTGTGCTGCACTCTCCCCGAAATGTATTCGGATACATTTCGGAGAGTGTGCAGCAGAAGATCCCAAAATTGTACGCGTTAGGAAAGACAGACGCAGGCAACTAATTCCATTCCTTTGCGTGGTCATGTGAATGGAAATGGCAAATGCAAATGCATCTGTCTTTTCTCAAAAGACTCCTAAAAGACTTTCTAAAAGACTCTAAAGTGTTAGCCGGCTTTCATCTAAATGAATTCCAACGCCTGCAGTTGGACAGCAGTAGCAGCTATGCAACTGGACAACTGCTGCTTTCTTCATCTAATCATCTCCAGAGGAACATAGTTACCTACTCAATGTTTTAATGAAACATGAATATTTCGAAAATATCTCCGTTTCATTCAATAATGAGAACCGTTACTGAAACTTTGAACCATCTCGTTATTTCCAGATCTCATTATAATATTTCGATGTAAATTTTTACATTACCTACCTACGTATATGTAGATAGATACCTATATAGAAAAAGTTATCGATATTTTCTTTCAAAACTTCGTTATGTTTTATACGTGTTTCTGCAAAGGGTTTTTAATACAAATATAAGTTGTCTAGGTAATCAATTTTTTCATTACTCATACTCGGAAAGTAGGTCTGAAGGTGCCTGAGAAGCGTATTGAAAATAAAATTTCCAGCCCTAGGGATTTTTGCTTTCACTGACAGCTGTCAGCTTCGTTTGCTCGATGTACGAACTACCACAGCTGCAGTCGACTTTACAAAACTGTTGACAAAACTGTTCATAAAATCGAGTGTCGGTACTCGACCTACCCTCGGTTACTACCCTCAACTATCAACATGAGAGGACAACGCTCGCCGCTGCTCCAGTCTCCTCGCGACCATGACTATTGTAACATAGTCGAAACGTCGAGGTAAGAGAAATAAAAAACAAAAAATACGCGATTAAGACCCGGGAAAATAATTACTATGAATACAAATCGTGTGAGTTTAAATAGTTGAAAAGCACAGTGTTTACCTCGGGTGAAAGACTCATTAAGTCCCTCGAACTATTAGCGCCCTCGCTACGCTCGGGCGCCAAACTCCGTCTCGGGACTTGTAATGAGTGACTTTCACACCTAGGATAACAATGTACTATTGTTCTACAGCTATTGAAAATTGTTTTTTTTTTTTTTTCGAAATTTGTGGGCCGTAGAACGAGTCTGTTCTCGTCCTATGCGGGTCGTAAGTGTATGGGATGGTGCAAGGGTCAAAGATAATTATTTTTACCATAATATTGAACTCACATGATATTTTACAAAAAATAAATAAAAGAGGGACCACCTGAGGACAGTGACATATCAGCGCTTTGACGTTTACTTAAACCATTAAATGTATCTACCTTGACCGTTGGTTTTACTTAAAGGATTACATGATTATTTGCATCCAAACATGCTTAATTTACTGATCTACTAACTATTACGTTTTACTAAGTACTACTGCCTGTGTTTCAACGATAAGCAGGATTATTCTAATGGTACGAATCTCCCTCTAACTCTAAGCGTATGCAACGAATTGATGGCCTTAATTCTGATAGGTATCTGAATAATATTAGCATTCATAGATTCAACACTTCGATGAATTGTAATTTTGCTCGTATCTTACGGTTTTGGGTCTTAACATTTTTGATAAACTGCGTCCCGTGGTTTTATTCGCATCAGTGTCTCTTTAAAGTGATAATTGTATTTTCTGCAAACAGAGAATACTTAATATTTACTACGAGGCAAATTTTAACAGTCATTTTTATCTATTTTAAGGTCGAATGTAAAGTTCTATCTTAGTGCTTGCCTACGTCTTAAGAGGAAAGGGATCATGACCCTATTTATTTTTGTTTATTTTTAAATAATATTTTTATTTTAATTTCTATGATAATTAAAAAAAAAAAACATAAGGCACAGTCATGGCAGTTATAGGTTTTATGGCACAAAAATATTTGTGCTAGTGTCATTATCCAGAGAGGAAACAGATAGACTACGTTTGTATGGAGAGAGCGCAGGTCTCTAGCTCTTGTAGTTTGAAGATTTCGCGATGGGACTTTTTGATCAAACAAACTTACCAAGTGTAGTTCGATCCTAATTATGTAAGTAGTTTTCTTCGACGCGATTTACTGAACTCGCCCTCAATTTAAAAGTATTTAAAAAATGTATTACCCTCCCTTAAAACTTACTATACAGGAAAAGTATTTTTGTAGTGCACAAATTTCGGTATGTTTTAAGCACATTAAAATAAAAAATATTGTTTTATTTTTATTTTGGAGCTAACTCAAAAACTCTCAGAGCTATAACCATTTAAGTGTTTCTAACAAAACGACGAAGTCCATGGACACAATACTAGCGCCAGCGAGTTTAATAGCGCGCTCTAAATGAAGGTACCTACGTGTCACTGTGTGTATCAATACTGAGATACCCAATAATTTAGAAATTGCAGGAAGTTTTTCACATTTAGTTTTGGTTTTTTTTTTAATTTTTTTTATGCGTAAATGTACTCCACTCCACCCCGACATATATTTAGCAGAAAAAAAATGTGCACTACAAAAATACTTTTCCTGTATATAAACTTACAATAAAGTACCCTTCTTCTTCTCCTCGTATAGTGGTGTGGCTCACCTATTGTTAGAGTTTCCAGATCGCACTAAGGCCTCTAACTTGACCTAACGACTGCTATTAGAGGTAGCAATCGGGACCAACAGCTTAACGGGCCTTCCGAAGCAAGGAGAGGCTTACGAAAACACATTTTTGCCACACTACTAATTGGTTACCCATTGAAGTAATGACCGCGCCTGGCGTTGCTTAACCCGCACGACCGTAAACGATCAGCAAGCATAGCTTAGCTGTAAGCCTCCCTTCTAAGTACCTTTCTGGTAGGCAGACAGGTTTTTATTAAGGTTAACGAAATCTTTATTTACCCAAAAAGAACAGAGTTCACTTATATTTATTGCAATAATTTACCTTCTAATTTTTTAATTGAATAAATTATTTCAATAACTTTCAAATTAATTACAAGGTATGTGAGCCGCAGGGAAGTTTGGGAGTGTGGGCAGTACACAAATTTTATTTCCCCTACTTTAAAAATTCGAGGAAGGCTTCGAGTACAGAAAGTGTTACCAAAAAAACGTTGTTGAAAACTACGAAACATAATAATTAGTGGCAATGATTAGTGCGAGAGTAGACTGTCCATACATACGGCACTGTTGTAATAAACATGTCGAGTGTTGGTACAGTTAATGGACATATATATATATATATATATTTATTTCTTTCTTTGTATCTATTTTTTTTTTTTTTATGTTGTTTATATTTGTATGTTTTTCCTACTATGAGTCTAAAGTGGCTTGAAATAAAACTATTTTTTTTATTTTTTTTTATTTTTTTTATTTTATAATAGATAATTTGTATGGATTCCAGGACTTTAGCTATCTACATACCAAGTTTCATTCCAATCGGTTCAGTAGTTTTTGCGTGAATCAGTAACAAAGTAAGGTAAACTCTAATGTTAATCCGAAAATGTATGTATTTAATGCAAACATAACTTTAGAACTCGAATTACTTACCTCAAACTTCCTTACAAAATAACTTTTCAATTAACATCAACCGAAGTTAATTTACATAATATTCCATAGCTTGCGTCAAATTATGATAATACCGATATATCCACACAAACTCGGTAAGTAGATAACAAACATAGATATTCAAACAATAGCGGGGTAGAGAGAGCAATTTTTTTTATTTATTGAAGTGAAAACTTCTTTAGCGGCGTTGAGCACTTTTTCTGTAATGGGTATAAAATCTTAAACTCGCGTCAGGACACGTGCTGATCGAAAAAGCGTAAGACGGATGGAGAGTAGACAGCTATCCCCTCTCTACGGCGCGGCGAAAATGTATGCCTGGGCCTACTGTTTTTAATTTGGCTGTGAGTGTATTAAGACGTACATATGGTATTTTTTAACGGACGACTATTGACGGACGACAAATGTCGGACGACAAATGTCGGACGACTATTTGTCGGACGACTATTGACGAACGACAAATGTCGGACGACTATTGACAGACGACAAATGTCGGACGACTATTTGTCGAACGACTATTGACGGACGACAAATGTCGGACGACAAATGTCGGACGGCAATTTGTTGAACGACAAATGTCGGACGACAAATAGTCGTCCGACATTTGTCGTCCGTCAATATTCGTCCGACAAATAGTCGTCCGACATTAAAATTTGTCGTCCGACATTTGTCGTCTATTTTTTTTTTTTCATCTAAAACTCTTTTTGCGTATGTTCTCGCGACATATGAGATTTTACACAGATATACAGTTTTCACTTCTGCCTGCACTCCCGGAGTGCGCTGTTTTTTTTTATTTTTTTTTATCGAAGAAGATAGAATCACTACATAGTATAAAACAAAGTCACTTTCTCTGTCCCTATGTCCCTTAGTATGCTTAAATCTTTAAAACTACAACAACGGATTTTGATGCGGTTTTTTTAATAGATAGAGTGATTCAAGAGGAAGGTTTATTTTATATGTATAACACATGCATAATATAGCCGTGCGAAGCCAGGGCGGGTAGCTAGTAATTCATTAATTAATAGAATAATTTTCATATTTTTCATAAAGCACCAATTGAGACAATAATAATTACTTCATCGTACCTTAATGAAAAGAATCCATGGCCATGACTTTGATTTTAAATTCTATATTAATCTTCACCTTAGTGAGCATGATCACAAAAAAAACCGAGTTTCTTGTGTCTTCTTCTCGTTGGAGGGCGCGTTCCGAAGGCATACATCCTAACTTAGTTTTTAACACGTTTCAAAATAATGTCATGTGTGTGCATGATTCTAAATGAATAAAGAATTTTAACTTTGACATCGACATTAAAATTGTTGAATTTTACGTCTAAAGTTTTATTTCATTTTAGTACACATTTGACCTTTGTAAATTTTCCATGTCAATGGTTAGCCACTGCAATTGGAACAGCTTTGGCCTCAGTCCGATCCTCCAAAGTGCAGATGATAAGGCACAATTGGCATTGCACCATGGACTATGCTTCTTGTTGCCTATAATTGCATACCGTTGCAGACGAAATATAATTGCTTATATTTCGTCTGCAACGGCAACGGTATGAAATGCAAAAGTGGGTTTTATACGTGAAACTCTGTGATTGGCTTTTTCTTGCGCTGTTTATATATTGACTATTAGCTGTTGGGTTCTGAATTAATAGGTAAGTCAATAAAATATTTCATTGACAAAATCATCATCATCCTCCTAGTTGACATCGACTTCAGCGACTATGGTATTTGCAAAAAGAACCCTTAAGGTCTCTAAAGCTTAAGTTCTATCTAATGCTTAGGCCCTTAAGTGACTTGCCTATGTAACCCATTCCGTTTACAAAGATTTGCTTGAAAGTGGCTTACTCTTCAGCTGATAGCGTTTGTCGTCTAACGCACGCCTATTAACAAAATAATTACCAGATAATAGACAATTTATGATAGTTTATACAAGCTAAAGAATTCAGTATGTATTTTTGACCATACTATACCACGATTATTATCTTAACTTCATATATTTAACCTCTATGCTGCCGGCATATTGCAACAAACGCTAAACTTTGGAATATTCTAAAATTTATGTAAGTCCATTAGTTTGGCGCCGGATGCTACTTATTAGTTCTGTTACAAACTTTAGCTACGATTTTATTATGAACTTTAAGCTCGAGACTGCCTGATTTATGTAAAAAAAACAGGTCAAGTGCGAGTCGGACTCGTGCACGAAGAGTTCCGTACCAAAATCATTACATTATTAAAAAAATAGATGGCGCTAGTGGTCAAAATACATGAATGAAGGGTAAATGGCGGTTTAAAAAAAAACTACTTACCAGATCTCGTTCAAACCAACTTTGGGTGGAAGTTTGCATGGTAATGTACTATATCATATATTTTTTTTAGTTTCATCATTGTCTTATTTTAGAAGTTACTGCCCCCCCCTGTAACTTCTAAAATAAGAGGACACACTTTTTACCACTTTGTATGTGTCTCTCGCATAAGCTATTCAGTTTAGAAAAAAATGATATTAAAAACCTCAATATCATTTTTGAAGACCTATCCATAGATACCCCATAGAGATAAGGGTTTGATGAAAATTTTTTTTGTGTTTCGGTTATAAGTATGGGGAACCCAAATATTTATTGTTTGTTTTCTATTTTTGTGTGAAAATCTTAATGCGGTTCACAGAATACATCTACTTACCAAGTTTCAGTACAGTATAGTTCTCATAGTTTCGGAAAAAAGTGGCTGTGACATACGGCAGACAGACAGACATGACGAATCTATAAGGGTTCCGTTTTTTGCCATTTGGCTACGGAACCCTAATTAGGCAAATAATTAGCTTGATATGGCAACTCTATATATGTTGTGTAATTAGTAAAAATTAAGTTACATAAGTAACTTATTATTGTATGTCCAGGATGGAGAAACTCAACAGTTTGTTCATCCAGGACATACAATAATAAGTTTCATATAGTTAATTTATTTTTACTTAACTATTTTTTTATTTTTTTTCCATTTATGAGGCAATTTCCAAGTATCTCTGCCAGTAGAGATTGGTGGAAAGAAAATCCATTCTTAACCACCCGGGGGGATTACGTTGGTAGAGACTAGTCCACCGACCTGCTATAATTAACTATAATTAGCTTAACTATAATTAACTATAATTTGTCATCTATGTACCGACACAGTTTTTCAATAAATATTCTTGAATCTTTTAAAGAAAGTGTTTTTAATTGATTTTTAGTTCTTTATATATTTTTTTACATTATTAGTGATGAATAAATATTATGTAAATAATGTATACACATATAGGAACTTCTAGAACCTAACCTACTTGAAAACAAGATTTTTTGATCGAAGTTTTGCCATTATTCTTTTAAACATTTACTGTGTCTAACGAAGTGCACGAATGATCGAAATAATTATTATTGCGTTCGTTGTCTTGAGAAGTGTTTGCCTTGAGAAGTTACTGCTCTTTTGTATCTAACGGCATTGGTTCTGTTGTTACTTCTTTAATAACTCCACTTCTCAGCATTTCGTTTCTCATAGCGCGTATTCTTTCGTAATCCTTACCAAGGTATTCCTTAATAGCTTCTTCACGGTTTCGTCTCCTATATATATATTCCTCGCAATTTACTGCCCAGCCATTGAAAAATATTCTATCTGAAAAGATAAAATTGAAAACCTTCAGACTTCAGCACATACCAACGGTCAAAAGACTTAGGTATTCCTTATTGCGCATCTATTTTGAAGCGCATCTAATTTTGCGCACCTAAACTATTCCACATTTTTTTCCACTGTTTTGTTGCGCTCACGATTGGTAATAAATTTTTATTTCACATTGCGCACCTCTGTTTAACTTTTGAACAGAGATGGGTACTAACTGAAATTAACGATAACCAGTCATTCACTTTATTCTTTTACAATTTGCAAAAACTCTTTAATCCGTAAGCTTAGATTGGCTTTGAAAAAATTAAGGTGACCATATACTCATCACAACGAACAGAATGTTGTACCACCTAGGTACGTTCCTAGGTGTAAACGAATGTAATTTGGGCAAAAAAATGGCACTAAACACTTTCAATAGTCGACTATTCCCATTCGTTACTACTTTAGCAACGCTTCTACTTCATTGAAAGATATAATAATATGAAGCTAATGTACCAGACGTCCATAGGTTATAAAGAGCTCTCATATCCAGTAATTGAAAGATTTTGTTGCAAAAACAGTAAACAGCAGGATACGCACGCAACTTCTTTCAGCATTTTTCGCTATCTTTTATGGTTTTCGCTATCTCGCTTACTCACTCGTTTTTGGATTGCTATAAGTCTTTATGGCTGTCTTTGTTGTGTCATATTTTCAAATCATCATAACGTTAAAGTATTTTATGAAAATATAAAAACATAAGTATGTACATTTATAAAACAATATTTATAATAACACAACACAGGGTGATCTTGTAATTATTATGTAGATTTTGCCGCGATGTGATTATTAAGCACTCATCATTTATATCTATGCGTTTTATTTATTAATATTACCTATCGTGAGCGCAACATAACAGGTGCGCAATGTGGAATAGTTTAGGTGCGCGAAATTAGGGGCGCTTCAAAATAGGTGCGCAATAAGGAATACCTCAAAAGTCTCTGCCCACCGTAACGTTTACAATCCTGTGTAGCACTATTTGAACATTAAAACAACATAACCTGTGGATCGAACCCACGTGGGTTGGTGTAGCGGGTGGTGGCATATACCACTTGGCCAACTAAAGACATGGATAACATATTGAAAATAATAATCACACTGAGTACCGGACTGAGTACCAAAATTAGACAGTTCCCTTGCACACTCCCCGAAATGTATCCGATAAAATACCGACAAGCCCGCCACCTTGCAACGATGTTCCATACTCTGACGCCTTTTGTTGGCAAGTCTATCGTCGCCGATGACTTATATGAAAACTTGTATAAAGGACCAGCTATTTTTTTTTTTTATATATGAAAGGTCAGCGTTTGACCACTATCACACCTGCCTGATGGTAGGTGACGATGCGGCCTAAGATGTAACATGCCTTCCTAGAAGATACCTATTCACTCGCGACTTGAAGATCCCCAAATTGTACACGTCAGGAAAGACAGACGCAGGCAACCGATTCCATTCCCTTGCAGTACGAATAAGGAATGACGAAGCAAAGCGCTTAGTGTGAACGTGTGGTATGTCCACCAAATTTAATTTAATTTATTTTAACCAAATCTGAGTGTAGGTTACGTAAATATATAGGCACTTATCATCAGAACATATTTTAATCATATAAATTACATACCCATCAGCGTTATTTTACTACAACGCTTAATCTACTCACTAAAAGTTTTTAAACCAATTAACTCAAATCCTTGAAAAAGTTCAGACATCATGAAGCTACTGCGACAGAATGAACCACGTTCCGTCATTTTATTCCTATATATAGACATAAAACAGTAGTCAAGATGGCGGCGCCCTGACGTATACATCAAATGAAGCACTGTATTGTTGACTTCCTTCAGTCGTTTTCGTTTTGTCACTGACACTTGAAAACTATAAAATTCCAATGTACTTACTGCTCCTAACGTTGACTCCTTCAACAGGCTCTTGCAACCACCAATTAATTACTCTGTACCTACAATTATACAGCTCCATCTGACATATATTGTCAAAATCTTCGAAATACCAACCGCCGGTGTTTAATCCGCAAACCGGTTCCAATGTAACCCTTAAAAAGATTTACAAAATGTATAACAAATTAGTAGGTTCCTACCTACCACTAAATGAAGTAGTAAATCTATAGGACTAGTAAATTTATAGACCATTTGTCTTAGACAACCCACTTGGCATAATAGTCACCATGCCGGACTGCCAAACACAGGGTTGTGGGTCCGATTCCCGCTTCAGACTAGTAATTTATGCTTAAACATTTGTTTGTGGTCTGGTTGTTTCTATGTATTATAAGTATATATTTACAAAAGAAAAGTATATAAGTAGTATATAATATCCGTTGTCTAGTACCCATAAAACTTGTCTAGTTACTTAGCTTGGGGCTAGATGGCGATGTGTGGAATTGTGGAATGTCCTGCGATATCTATTATATCTATATATATAAAAATCAATTGCTGTTCGTTAGTCTCGCTAAAACTCGAGAACGGCTGAACGGATTTATCTTATCTTGGTCTTGAATTATTCGTGGAGGTCTAGGGAAGGTTTAAAAGGTGAGAATTTAAAGATCGGACTTACGCGGGTGAAACCGCGGTGCGCAGCTAGTTATAGTATATATTCGTCCACAAACACAAAAAAAAATTATCTCAAAATCAAATCAGTCAACGCACTGCGATTGATTTTTAAACATGGTGTTTCGATGAGGGTATGTAATGCGAAAGTAGATTTTTCTAGACTGCTTACAGTTTGATAACGGTAAATCTTTAAAATTTGTGATTATAAGTTTTTTGTTCATTACGAGTATAACTTTGCAAATGTACTGGTTAAGGTTTTTAAATATTTCTTTCTTCCTTTTTTATTGGTTCATGAACTCCGCCAAAACACAATCTGTAATACATATTTTTTAAACTTACCTGGACCGTGTACATCTCAAGAATTTGCCAAAACAGTCTTTATGTTCTTTCAAAATATCGTCATTAGTGAAATCATAGTCCACACCTTCGAAGAAGTAAAACTGAACCGAACTGAAATATGGATGTTGAGTTACTTCTTTTCGTCGGGTGTCCAGTCCATGTTTGGGTCTCCAATCTCGTGCTGAAACTATAATTTCAAATTGGAATCCCCTTTTTAAATTGAAAGGAAAATTTGTTCCTCTTAAGTTGTTAAGTTTAGTTCTGCGGGGCTGTTTCCGCACTTAGCGTCTTAATTTTGGCCATTGTGCCTGTGAGTAGGTAAGTCCTCCTTAATGTCACTCCAACCATCCCAGATCCTTTCATATCATTTTCAGGCTGCTGCAGGCCTCCGGGAGAGATGCCTTCGATTGAAGAGACCGAGCCCGTTGATCTGCCACGCTATTGCACTCCATGACCAAGAGATGTCGGTTATCCTTCGCCTCCATGCATCTACTGCACAGAGGGCTATCTGTGACACCTATGGTTAATTAGTTTGAATAGTGCGCATTGGCCAGTTATGCCATCTATCACCATACGAATTTCGTTTCTTTTCAGTCTGATTATTCTGTAGGCAAGTCTTTTAAATGCTTTCTGAACTGCACTTTTGTTCTCCGCAACGATAAAGTCACTCAACCGACTCCGAACCCAAGTTGGCCGCTGTAGACAAATATATGAGCCGATGTGGTTTCACTGCAGATAATCGCTCTGACTGTGGGGTGAAGCTGTGAAGACCCCAATCACGTCCAAATCGTTGGACGACCTTAATGAGACCAATGATGCTGCCGTAGCTGTGGCGCAATATTGGTCAGACAAAATTTAAATGCTGTACCCTGATATAGCTTGTATGATTGAGCATCCAGCCTCAAGCATGATGCTATGGACGCTTAACCACTACCAGTTCAAATCGTATCGCTATACGGCTCTTCGATAAACTACTGGAAAAATCTATTTGGATTATTATGATGGGATAGTAGTGGACGGATACTGAGGAACTTTTTTCACTTCTTTCAGTACGTTTTATTTTAATAAGTACGTATTTCGTATATTCGTGCATGTTCCAATTTCATAATGCTTTTATTCACTCAGTGAGTAAAAGAGCGTTTTATTCACTGTTATCGTTGAATAAAATGCCCTTTTTCGAGTGGCAATGGTAAAAAATATTGTTTGCATTCGATAGCACATTTATCCTGGAATACTATCCAAAAATTGATTGGGATAATTCCTTCATTTGCAGTTTTGGCATCACAAAACATAGAGAACGGAGTGAAATTTTTAATTTTTTTAAAATGGCGGATATTTTGGAAACCGAGAGACTTTTAAACAACATAACTTTCGTTTTTCTGATCCGACACAGTGTTCTCTATCCGTAGGTGCCCGCTTGGCCATTTATTACCGGATACCCTGTATGTAGGGATTTTCTACCAGTGGAATCGGCTGTTTAACTATTAGGTAGGGATTAATAAACCACCTTCTCATTATAAAACTTCTCAATTTCGATGATTTTTTATTTTTTTTAAAGTGCTAAGCCTGAGTTTGAGTCTCGTCTTAGTCGCAATTTTTGAAGATGCATTTTTCCTTAAAAATATTTTCTCAATTTCGGTTCCGAACCCAAAGGGTAAAATCGGGACCCTTCGACTATGATTCAACTGTCTGTCAGTCTGTCTGTCACTAGGCTGTATCTCATGAACCGTGATAATAAGACAGTTGAAATTTTCACAGATGATGTATTTCTGTTGCCGCTATAACAACAAATACTGAAAACAGAATATAATGTTACGGTATCCTTCAAGTATGAATCTGACTCACACTTTAGCTGATTTTATACTCGTTAGGCCTCTACTGTTCGCAGATCTACCATACGAGACAACTCCGATATGACGACCTCTGTGGCGCGTCGGGCGAACACCCGACTGCGACGCAGAAGGTTGCGGGTTCGATTCCCGCCGGGAACAAGTATTTATGCTGACCATAAATTCTTGTTTCTGGTTCTGGGTGTTTCCTATATGTATAATACCTATGTATATATTTACAAAAAAAAAGTATATAAGTAGTTTATCCGTTATCTGGCACCCATAACACAAGCATTAAGTTGCTTAGCTTGGGGCTGGATGGCGATGTGTAATATGTCCTGAAATATTTATTTATTTATTTATTTATTGATACCCTTCTCCTTCAAGCTCCTCTTCACAATTCCATTTTCTACAGCAAATCCTTTTCTTTTCGTTCTGTTATTCTCTGGGATTCTCTACCCCAACCTATCCGCTCTGCTAAAACCCTACCCATTTTCAAGAGTATGGTAACTGAACATTACTTTCACTCTATTGTTACATAACTCTCTTGCCTCTTTCTTCTCACTAAGTATATTTTATGTTTTATTTTTGTTTCTTCTCTTAGAACTGCTTGTATTATTTTATTAATTAAATTTATGTTATTATACAGGGTTATTGGAAATTAATTGACACGGCGTTAAGGGCTTCTTCTGTGCACCTTAACGATCAACTTTTGTTCTACGACTTTTGGAAATTCGAAAAAAAAAATGAAAATTTTGAGGTTATGTAAATTCGAAAAATAGCTGATTTGTTAAAACAAAGGTCATTCACACCAAGAACAGTAGATGAAACTTAAAAAATAAGTAAAATTTTAAGGTTACTGACCTCTCCGTGTAAGGAACAGCTGATTTTCAGGTAAACCTAACCTCAAAATTTTCAAAAAAATGTTCGAATTTCCAAAAGTCGTAGAACAAAAGTTGTTTGTTAAGGTGCACAGAAGAAGCCCTTAACGCCGTGTCAATTAATTTCCAATAACCCTGTATATAAATATACAGATATTTTGTTTTGTATTATTTTATGATTATTATTGCTAGGTATAATATGTAGTGTATTATATTATTATGTGTGTGTTATGATGTATATTATGATTATAAGTATTTCGTTTATAATAATCTATTTTAAGTAGGTATTTATATACACAGGGTGAATTTTTATGTGGGCCTTCAGGGCTATATCCTAAACTATTTCCTTTAATTTGCCAGACTATGTTTATTTCCAGGGATTGATCTCTATTAGCAACACTATCGATTGGCATAAAAATATAAGATGATTATTTTTTTGCAAAATCAACAGGTTCGATTCCCGGCTAGGGTAATGACTTTTTCAAAAATCGAATGATGCCGTTTTAGTTATTGTCAAAATCGGGCACGCAACTCCTTTCAGCATTTTTCGCTATATCTTATAATTTAGGATATAGCCCTGAAGGCCCACATAAAAAATTCACCCTGCATATGTATTTCTTACACCACACGACCTACCAGTTAAGCTAAACAGACGTTCTCCATCTTAAGGTTGTCTGGAAGAAATCGCTTTAAGCGATAAGGTCGCCTGTTTGTACAATTTAATAAGCTTTCTTGTCCTCTTTGATTTTTTCAAATATTTGTGCGTTGTACAAATAAAGTGTTTATCTATCTATCTATCTAATACCTTTATAACCACTTACCAACAAGCACCATGAAAATGAAAAGTTGTAATAATATTATTTCAACGCGCATTTTCTATTCAGTAAATCTAAAAGAACTGCTTACTTCCCGTCAATATGATGATCTGTATCAAAGAACCTCCTCTTCTTAAGTATCTAATTATAAACCTTAATTGAGTTTTAACAAACTCTCCGAGTTTTAATGAGATTCTGCTTAATGATAAAGTGATAGATAGGTATAAGTACCTACTATAAGGCCTCACGCAGATAACAGATTATGGCCCAGTCGATATTTGAAAACGTTTTTTTTTAATCATTATGGCTTCGCACATAACAGCTTAACTGCTTTAAACCTACTAGAAAACAGGACCAGTATGACAAAACTTATTAAGAATAAGCAATTGACCTAACCCGCCAACCCTTGACAGAATGTCTTAGCGCCGTGAGATAACAAGAGCCCACCCTTAATAAAGTGGGATAAGGCATGGAAGAAGAAAGAGATGGCTTCGCACGATTTATGCATATAGCCCGCGTCAAGTTCTAATTTGCATTAAAAAAAGCCAAAAGATTATCTATTAGACTAAATATAATCAAACTTTCACATTTATAATATTACAAGTGTTTTACTAAAACGTTGTTTTGCCATAGACAAAAAAAAACAATAATTATAGATGTTGTTCGATTCTCAGGCCTAACGAATATACACTCAATATTTCATACAAATCGGTTCAGCCGATTGGTGATAAACACCGCGAAACGAGAATTGTATTTAGGTAATATGGATTAGGATTGGACAATCTCAAGTCCGATGTCTGCATTCACCCTAATCCTACTCACTTATTTATCGACTTTTTACGGTATGATAATGAAAATTCATAACGAACGAGATTGTGTGGTTTTTTACGTCTGAATTAATATCGCATTAGACTTTGTAATGCATATTTTGGAGGTACTTGGAGGTATGTACAGTCACATTACCAATTAGCTCAACCCCACGTGACCCATAGCTCACTCGCAAATCTGTAAGGTTGTAAAGTAATGTTACCTGATTCTGTTTTTTACAACATTTATTGTTTTTGTAATTGTTTTTGTTTTTGTATATAGTGTGTTTTTGTACAATAAACTATATAATACAATATGAAATTAAAAAAAAATAACAAAATAGGTAAATACTATATTTTTTACAGATATGCGAATTAGTTCTGGGTCACGTGGGGTTCAGTAATTGGTAATGTGACTGTACCTCGAACGGGAAGATCTTCCACTGGGCAGGTGTTTTAGGTACCCAGTAGGCCGCTCAACAACTATGTTTCGTTATCTATATAGACTTATCTTCAGAAAAACGCGATGTAGAACGGCTCAGCACCATCTGTTGAACATCACTGCATAGTATAAAACAAAGTAGCTTTCTCTGTCCCTATATCCCTATGTATGCTTAAATCTTTAAAACTACGCAACGGATTTTGATGCGTTTTTTTAATAGATAGAGTAATTCAAGAGGAAGGTTTATATGTATAATACATGCATAATATAGCCGTGCGAAGCCGGGACGGGTCGCTAGTTATAAATAAATTAAAACTTTTGGAATTCAAAAAGGCCCATCAATTCAGGTCATTAGTCGTATGAATCGCCCAAGAGCTCTTTTTGAAAGGGTCCTTTCGCACCGCGGTGTGAATCGCCCAAGAACTTTTTGTAATAGGGTCTTCTCGAACCGCATACTTATCAATAATTAAATTCATGCTCTGATTCATAATTAATGATTAAACGAACTTACCTTAAGTGAAGTTCTATCGTAATTATACGAGGCTTCGTCTGAAACATTAGTGTTAACATGCAGCAACGCGGCTTGTACCCAGTCATACACACTATAGTTTAGATAATTGTATAAAAATAATATTTTTTAAATTTGACACTGGGTATATGCTATCTTGTGGCAACCCCAGTTGGTACTGACATCTTCATTTAGTTCAGAGAATAGATAATTCCTTTTTTGGTTAAACAATTTTTATGGGTTTTTTGGGTGGGAGGGACCCTAATGTTTCAGACGAAGCCTCGTATAATTACGATAGAACTTCACTTAAGGTAAGTTCGTTTAATCATTAATTATACTTGCTTCGTCCTCAACATTAGTGTTAACATGCAGATCTTTAGAGTTGTATAAAATTGTTTTATATAAGCAAAAAAGGAATTATACATACATAGGTATATGTCTTAAGAAAATATGTGAACTGTAAACAAAATCAAGTTCTTTTATTATAAGTAAATAAAAGATGCTGAAGGAAAGTAACGAAATAACATTACTTATTTGAAACAATGAAACTCATTGTAATTAACTTTAAATATATATATATATTTTTATATTTTATATTTTTATATTTTTTTTTATATTTTTTTTATGTAATCTTTAGTAACTAAAACCAAAGATTCTAATATTAAATTGATATACCAAAAATAGCTTTCAATATTAGTTTTATTAACCAAAATGTAAACAAAATCAGCAGGAGATTCTGCGGCAGGCCCAGAAGGAGATGGGGCGGGACAAGTTTGACTCGCATCATAGGGACTGTACCCAGCTGGCAGCTGGCACTAGACAGGGAACATTGGGAGGCCTTTAGCCTGCAGTGGGGCAGAATAGGCTTAAAAATAATAAAATAAATGTTTGTTGATTAAAATACCTAGTCATTCTAGGTAATCTGATTTAAAATGTGTAGCGCCAAGCTATTCTGTATATCAGTAATAACAGATTGTGATAGAATCTAGCGAATACGCAAGAGTATTTCAACCAAACAGCCGTTTTTCTAACTACTTCTAGACAAACAGCGTTCGTATATGCTTTAGAAGTGAGTAGAATGAGAATTAAATATATTTGAATCTATATAAAGTTACCACTTTAATGTAAACCCTCTTTTATCCCACGGCTTATGGACTAAGGAGAAAAGTTGTTTATTTCTTCTTATGCAATTAGTTTTTCTTTTGACATCATTTGGGATTTTCAAGGAATAATACGAGGATGTTTTTTACAAATCTGTTTGATTATATTATTATGTCGTGCTCTGTAGCAGAGCTACCATAATAAATATCTAAAAAAAAAAATATCTTAAAATGATGTATTTGGAACGTATGCATGATGTACGTTGCCCATTACAGCTGTGTGTAGGTATACTAGAAAATAAGGTAATAGGAAAAAAAATTGTTTGTGGCACTGCTGTGGAGTGTTCTCTCTAGCAGAGCCACCTAGTATACACACATACACTCAGGAAAGATAAAAACTACTGTTTTTTTTTTTTTTTTTTTTAAATGAAAATTGGTGTACGTTTTCTTATTGCGTACGTGAAGGAAAATAACACTATAAGATAGTGATTTAGTTGTTTTAACCTTACTCAATTTTGTTCAAATCATCTACAATTACTTCCCTTTATCATTTACAATTACTTCGATATTTTGAACTTTAATTTTATTTATAGTTTGCACTGTGTTGTAATAAGCGCTAATAAAGTTGCAACTTTCTTAGTATTAGTTTCATTGTAAGGATACGAAATTTTTAAGAAGTTAAGAACAATTTCAGGGTTTCATGCCACATCATATTTCCGTAAAGGTAGAGCTTATAAAAACCTTTGAAAAGTCTAATTACTCTGTCATCAGACCTTATCTTAATATTGACAATTAAGGACAATGCGGATCTTTAAGTGTAACAAACTAAATTGTGCACTACTCTGTCACATATACGGATATAGGACAAAGACTAAAAAGAGAGTATTAATCGTAGAGATTGATGCTTCTTAATAGTCAAGTTTTTGTAAAACTTGAACATCAGACAAAGACAAAGATGCACACATCATATTATCTAAAATAAAAACTTGCAGAGATACATCTTCTCAAGAGTGCCGTGCGGATAATTCGCGGCTACTAGGGTCACTTTGCCCTGAAGTTGTCTGTTAGTTACAGATAATAAAACAATTGTTTTAGTTTCTAGTATTACTAAAAACAACACACAGCTTTTGAAAATTGGCCAGAGAGGAACAACCATTTCATGTCTTTGTATTTATTCTAAGTTGCCAATAAGTCCAAAGAGTTCGGGTTGTCTAAATTGCTAAAATAAAATAATATTTAAAGTCCAAAAATGTTGGGTTCTTAGTTTATTCATTATTACTCCATTTGCCGTTAACTTTCCTGCCCCCAAATACGGCCCCCCCTTTTCTGTTGTACTAGCTTCAGAGAATAGTATAAACAAGTTAGTAAACTCTCAATGGGTTAACAGATGTAACAACATTTGATTGCCGCCATTTAGCTCGTCCGGATCGTCTGTAATAGCAGCTAACGGTGCGCAAAGAGCAGGCCGGAATGTCTAAAGTTTCAGTACTGACATATTATAACTAGGTATCGTAATCGTCAGGTTTTTGAAGGCAATATATTAACAACGTTCAATATTCGGTATAAATCTAACCGTATTGAATAGCGGGACAGTAGTAGACTAGTAGTAAGCTAACTTGTCAGACGAATGAACTCTTAAACAGTGTATCATGCAATTTGTAACAAAAAAACTTGGATACTTCATGTTTAATTAGGTATATTTTTTTTTTTTTTTTTTTTTTTTTTTAAGTTTAAGTATGTTTAAATCAACTTTATAGTCGATTTTAAATCTACCATTTGAAAATGATGTGGTTTTACTGACTTGTTGAGGGATTAAAGATTTATAATGAAACGTTGTCGTCATTGGGTTTTGGTATTAAAAAATACTTGTAAATAATTGAATAATTCATTCATTGTTAACATTCAATTATAGTTCTCGAGTTTTTAAGTTCATTAATTGTGAAATGAGAATAATTAAATTCAATTTTTAGAATAAATAGAAATAAAAGGTATACATAATGTATGGTTTAAAACGGTATTTCATACCCGTCTATGATCCACGACATTTGTCATTGGTAATAAGAAGCATTTTGTTGTAAAACAAAGCTTACCTTACATGGTGGCGGCAGCGGCGGGACATACCTCATTTATCGGCATACCTGGTGTGCGCCTGCGTGAGCGCTGCGAGGACAACGCTATTTGCGACGGTCAAAGTTGACCTGTAGACGCTTGGGTCGACTGTTCTTCTTCCAACTTGCGCCGCTTGCCTTGCCAGGGGGAGCGGAGCTCTCCAGTATTAAGAACGAGACGAGACGATAGATTAAATTTTGATAGTAGGAACGTCGTCCGTTCAGATTGCAAAATGTTTTACATCTCAGATGACTTGGCTTTTGCAGAATTTCATGCTTTGTTGAAGCTTGAAGTTGAAGTTATAAAGCTGCAGCAACACATCGACTCATCGTATTGAGAGTCGCACAACAATTTTCCTGCTCCTAATAACTTGTATCTGCATACTTGAACTGATTTGCAAAGATTTTCGTTTGCGCTTGGTCTACACCCGATAGGGCAAGAGCTAGTTGATTTGATTGCTTTCAAAAGCTTTGTTTTCTTTTACTAAAATATTCGACAATGCGGCCATAATAACTTCTTATTTATTAAAGGAATTTTGCCGAGTAGTTCTAGAAGACTCTCATGTAGAACGATATCTTGTTCGTGTGGTATAAAGTAGGTAGTTGACGGTTGTACGTACAGTAATATTTGCATATCCATGTTTGAGGGTTGGTCAGGTTTGTTTTCTTCGACGTCAACCTGAATCCTCCTCTGGTTGGTTGTCATAAACCTGTGTTTTCAATATTTTTGTAAAAGTAGCACTTTTGATAGTGTAATTATTTAATCTACGTTTTTCTAACCAAAATAGGTGATAGTCTCAAAGAACTATCCTCATGTTGCGTCGTGAAGGTGGCACTCTCTTTGGATGTGCACTCAACACTTTGTATTTGTTGATATAAGTATAATTTACTAGGTGATAGTCTCAAGGAACCACACACATTTTGTATTGTGAAGGTACCACTCTCATTGGATGTGAACTCAACACTTTCTATTTGTTAAATAGGTATATTTTACTAGGTGATAGTCTCAAGGAACCACACTCATTTTGTATTGTGAAGGTACCACTCTCATTGGATGTGAACTCAACACTTTCTATTTGTTAATATAGGTATATTTTACTAGGTGATACACTCATGGTGAAGGTTGCACTGTCATTGGATGTGTAACAATTTGTATTTGTTTCTTGTGTATATTTTACAAGGTGATAGACTCAAGGAACTACCCTCATATATGGTGAAGGTGGTACTTACATGGAAGTACACTCAACTCACGTTTTACAAGGCGATAGTGAAGGTAGCATTCTCATTGGATATGCACTCAACACTTTAGTTTATTTACTTTATTTGTTTCTTGTGTATATATTACAAGGTAATAGACTCAAGGAACTAACCTCATGTATAGGGAAGGTAGTACTCTCGTGGAAGTACACTCAATCACGTTATACAAGGCGATAGACTCAGGGTACTATACTCATGTAATTGCATTGTGAAGGTAGCATTCTCATTGGATATGCACTCAACACTTTAGTTTATTTACTTTATTTGTTTCTTGTGTATATATTACAAGGTAATAGACTCATGGAACTAACCTCGTGTATAGGGAAGGTAGTACTCTCGTGTAAGCACACTCAATCACGTTAAACAAGGCGATAGACTCAGGGTACTATACACATGTAATTACATTGTGAAGGTATCACTCTCTTTGGACGTGCACTCAACACATAATTAATATACCTTTATTTAATAATATAACATAATAATGTAAATAGACGTGAAAGACGCTGTCACGATGTCACGATGCTGTCACACCATTTTTTCCTTGTTGTCATGACAACTTTTGATTATGGTTTTCAAAAGACAAACTGCGCGACTATTTCGACCAAGATATATTAGCTTCATTTCCAACTTCTTGATTTTTCGAAATAGGTATTCATCACTGAAAAAAACTAGATTTTTGTTTAGACATAACTATTGATGTATTTAAAATAAAATTCTAGAAAGTGATAAATATGGTGTACACTGACTGCGCACTAAAACGCGAATGAAGATGTCAGTACCAACTGGGGTTGCCACAAGATAGCATATACCCAGTGTCAAATTTAAAAAATATTATTTTTATACAATTATCTAAACTATAGTGTGTATGACTGGGTACAAGCCGCGTTGCTGCATGTTAACACTAATGTTGAGGACGAAGCAAGTATAATCAAATTCATAAAAGTTATACACAACATTAATTTGACAAATAATACAAATCTTTCCTGACTTACTTTTTGAATCACATTTTTACGATACGATGGCAAACCAGAGAACACATTCTTTTTTTTTAGATGATGGGAAAGGACATAGGATACTTTTGATGCCAAAACTGCCGCGAGATCGGGACTTACTCAGGTGAAACCGCGAAGCGCAGCTATTCTTCTCAATAAGTCAGAGACCTAATTAAAGAAAAATATGCAGAAAAGAACAGATTGTGATAGAATCGCACAGTCGATTACGGTGTGTACACACCGTACACACTACTGCATATAGACTGTATATATATACCATCATAAATCGGAAACCGGAAATCGGAAATCAGAAATCGGTTTTACGTGCGGCTATAGATGTAGGAATTGTATTTTTATTTAATATTTTTTTATTATTATTATTATTTTTTGCAAATAATCGTCGCGACACCACATTGTTCAATGCGAAATAGAAAGACGAAAAGAAAATAACTGGCTTGCTTTCTATGCAAAAAGTGTCGTTACAGACAGCTTTTGGTTTTTAAGACGTTTCAAAGTGATCTATGTATGTACATAAGCATCGAAATAGTTGCTTCTAGTCACCATAACACAAGCCTATTTGAATTAAATACACACTACTGCATATAGACTGTATACATATATATACCATCATACAGCGTGCGTCGCCACGCCAGAAATCGGTTTTACGTGCGGTTATAGATGTTTCACATCAAAAACTCTATCCAGATAGGGCAACAGGATTCACGGTAATTACATAGACAATCATTCGTTCATTACAGATTGAATGGTGAATGATTTGAGCGAACGAATGAAAAGATTGGATGGCGGACGGAAGAATCGTAATTGCCAATCTGCGTGTGGCTTCCATTTGTAAAGTACAACGAATTGTGACATTTTTGGATAAGGTAAACAACCGTGAGACTTCGTATATTGCCAGGTGTATTAGCATTTAAATGAGATTAGAACTACTAACTTATGCATGTCAACATGGTCTAAAATGAACAGGGTAAAATGACAAACAAAAAACTGTAACGGTTTGGGGATGATCTTTAGGGAAAAAGAGCAAACGTAGACCTGGAATGAGATAGTTTCTACCATAAGAAACTAACTATTTTACAATTTTTATTATATTTTATCGATTTTAATTTATTGACTTTATTGCTAATGATTATAATATTTTTGCATGCTACAAAAGCAGGCAAATCTAAGGCTCTGAACAATATTAAAACACCAACTTACTATTTACTGTCACATTACCAATTAGCTGAACCCCACGTGACCTAGAGCTCACTCGCACACCTGTAAGGTTGCAAAGTAATGTTACCTGATTCTGTTTTTTAAACAATATACTATCCAATACAATATTAAACATATTACCAAATAGGAAAATACTATATTGTGTTTCCTGGTTCACATGGGGTTCAGCTAATTGGTAATGTGACTGTACCTTCATTTTAAGCAAATAAAGAATACTTGAAAACTTTGGGAAAATAAAAAAAAAGCAATAGCAGGAAAATATTGGTTAAATAAAAACTATTGAACAGATTGTAATGTAAATAAAATAGGCATTTAAGTACTTATATCTAATCTAAACAAAGCTTAAGCTAAGCTTTATTTTTATTTAATGTTATTTGAAAATGGTGTTTACAATAAAGAATTTATCTATCTATCTAGATGACATCTAAAGCATCAGTATCTTTAAACCAAACTATTTAGGATCCTGTAGTGCCTGGGACATGCAATCGATGAAGTAGGTTTGCCAAGCATCTATACTATCCTCTCTACTTAGTCGACCGTGTCCAGAGGAAAGAACTTGTCAATGATACGTCTGAAGTCAACTAAACCACGGGTTTCTTCACTATTTTGGTTTTCTTCACCGTAACAGCAATGTCAATTAGCACAAACAAATTTTGGCACTTTTTATATTTTTGAATTTTTTATTGCAATGTAACTTGGTAATAACACTATTATTATTCAGATACAGATAAAACGCAGGACGCAGTAGAAGCTATATTTTTCCCATCATTACTACCATAGTATAAAACAAAGTTGCTTCTCCCTGTCTGTTTGTCCCTATGTATGTTTTAGATCTTTGAAACTACGCAACGGATTTTGATGCGGTTTTTTTCCATATAGAATGATTCAAGAGGAAGGTTTTAGTATATTAAACAATAATTGGGCTGGGCTAGGGTCGTCACGCATTGGGTGCCGGAGGACTGAAGTCGGAATCGAGGCAGACCCCGTAAACGATGGCGTGACGATCTTCATGCATTTGACACAGACTGGATAAACCTTGCCCAGGACCGAAATGCTTGGAAAGATGTTAGGGAAGCCTTTGCCCAGCAGTGGGACAATATAGGCTAAAAAAAGGCTATTGCATTGTGCGAGCTTCGTACAGTCGTACCATATACATTATACAAACATACGCGTTAAGCGAACGCTCGGAGTGGGGGGTGTTAGATTTTGTTTTCGTTACGGAATTGATTCGGTCGCCGCGCTCAAAGCCCGCGTTAAAAGCTATCCAATAGCTTAAAAACAATACGATGCAACAGCTATTTTCAATATAATCTCAGTCAATAGAAGCTCTCTTCAAATAACGAAATACCAATACCACATCCATTTCATTCCCAACTCCGCACCACTTATTGTGACGCGACCCACATTCGACTTGCATTCAAACGCACTATCACATTGTTCTCAACCATCGCTCGGTAAATACCATTAATGATATCAAAGATCTGTACAAAACCAGTAATGGTTCGATTGTTAACAGATAATGCAGAGATACTGTAAACAATTTTGAACAAATAGCTTCCGGCCATTGTGCCAACGTAACTGATGTTGTCTTTCTAATAATGCAAAAGTTTGTTTGTTTATCACCTCAAGGTCAAACGATTCGACCGATTTCGATAAAAAAAAATCGAGTAGGCTACATCGGGGATGCAGCCGCATTGAAGTATTTGTTTTCCATTTCGATCGTCTTTTGTTTTAACAAGTTAGACGAAAAGCTTATAAGACGAGTTCCCAGTTGTGTTTTAGACTGGTACCTACTTTGTCTACTTGAGAGTTAGACGAAATGCTTATAAGACCAGTTTCCAGTTTTGTTTTAGACGAGTTGCTACTTTAGACTACCTGACAGTTAAGCGAAATGTTTGTAGGACGAGTGACCAGTAGCATTTTAGACGACTTGCTACTTTAGACTACCTGAGACTTAGACAAAATGCTTTTAGGCGACTATGAAAAGGTTCAGGCATCATAAAGCTACTGCGACAGAATGAACCACGTTCCGTCATTTTATTCCTATTTATAGACACAAAACAGTAGTCAAGATGGTCAAATGAAGCACTGTATTGTTGACCTCCTTAAGTCGTTTTCGTTTTGTCACTGACATAATATGTTATTCTCACAAAGAGACTTACCCGAGTAAAACCGTGTATTGCAGCTAGTTTATAATAATAAACATTCATATTTTTCCCACCGTATTTTTAATTATACATTACCTATAATAAAAATTCGATAATAAAATGTAATAAAGTACCTTTTGTTAAGTAATTTAGGTCGGTTGTTTATTGGTCTGACGTCATTACGTTGTAATAAAAAAATCATAATCGTACGTTATCTTGCCTGTTAAATTAGGAGCATTTGGAAATTAAATTAATTGTAAGTAAAGTTGAAGGCAATTACGCTGTAATGATCTAATGATTAAGGCGCAACCACACTGTAAGGATTTATCGTGAGATAATTATTTATCGTGAATATGCGCAACGATGCCTATCTATAAATAAGGTACCTGTTGGTAAAAAAGTTCATGCCACCTTAATTTAAACTAAATATTTCATAAAAATAGGAAGCTACGTAAAGCAGGTTGTTTGATAAATATCTGCTTTATTGTCAATTTGAGAAAACAATTCCTTTGCTTATTTTCTTATTTTTTTGTCACTAATATCAAGGTTTTTAATAAAACTCTTTAATAGGTCTTATTATCCACAGGTACCTTATAAAAAGAAAAATGCCTATTGACAAATCTCTGAAACTACCAAGAGCTATAAGTCTGAAACATCCGCGTGAGGGTTCCTTTTGGGACGTAGGCAAACACTAAGAGTTTTTGGAAATCCGACCTCTAAAGTTTTAAGAAATGTCCTTACTGACCCACCCAAATTACAGCAACCTGTAGTCAAAGTCAAAATTATTTACTCAATAGGAATCGTGCAATGCACTACCATACATCACATTGAAGCGTGTTAAAAATTAAGTTGGGATGTGTGCCTTCGGAACGCGCCCACCAATGAGAAGAAGCCACAAGAAACTCATTGGTATTTTTTTCTTTATTATGATCATGCTCACAAAGGTCAATATAACAAATAGAAAATAGTAGTCGCGATATCGCGCGATAAATCACTACAGTGTGATAAAATCTTTAGTGATCAGTGGTATATGTTTGTAAAGCAAACACAAAGATATTAAAATTTTTCGTTTGTTTATTTTCCTTTCAATTTGTAGTGATTTCCGTTCGAATCGTTTATTTTACTTGAAATAACAATTCTCGTTTTTTGTAAGATTTTATTTTCATTTCATAACTGAAATTGTATGCTATGTCGATTTAACTCAAATAGTCCACCAAAGGAAGCAATTTATAGGTAAACATACTAATCTATAAATATAAAGTTCAAAGTCTTGACTGACTGTTAGACCAACGCACAGCTCAAGCCAATGGACGGTTTGGCCTAAAATTTGACATGCAGATAGCTTAGGCTTAGAATGACCTCTGGGTCACGTGGGGTTCAGCTAATTGGTAATGTGACTGGTACCCTGGTACTGGTATATGTCAACTAAATATCTCTTTTCCCTAAAAATACTAATGAATTTTACGAACAATTTCTTCTTAATAAAATATAAAAACTGAGCTGAGAAAAAGATTTATCGCTACTTCATTAAAAATTCTCTGCCAGCAATAAATCTCCAATACACCAGCGTAATTAAATATTTTTACAACAATCCTTCGTAATAGGTACAGTCGCATGCAAAAGTTTCTTAAGTAAAGTTAAGAGTTTAAAATTTTAATAATATTTTTATTAAGTATTTAATTTTTATGATATTTACATAAATTTAGTTTTTTAATGTTTCCCAGCGGTTTCGGCTGTGTATTGTCATCAGCCAGTGAAAATCGCAAAATTACAAAAAAAAAAAAAAAATATAAGTACATGTCGTATCCGGTTTATTTAAATCGAAACGGAAGACGCGTCAAGCGGTGCTAACTTCACTCCGACGACGTGTCTGGGCAGAGCCGTGAAGTCGGCCGAGTGTTGCTGGGGAGACATCACCTCGACATTCGGTGTGACAACACAGAACTGTCTCTCCGCTTCGATTCGATGTGAAAATACAGGCTTTGCATGTGATACCTATCCTCAATTAAGTGGCTTATTTCGTTTTGTATGTACATTGTAAAATTAACGATTAAGTAAAGTGATTGTAAAAGAGAATTCGTCATTTTTGCACGTTACCCACACACGCCCACACTATGTCATTAGAAAATGGCTGCTCGAATACTTCGGATCTGACATACATATAAACAGCTAGAAGTGCCCCGTAATTTCACATGCGTAAGTTCCGATCCCGTGAGAATATCGCGATAAGCAGCTGTAGCCCATGTGCTAAATCATTTCTCAAGCTTTCTACGTACTGAAATGCATTGCAATTTGATCAGTAGTTTTTGTGTGAATAGAAGGACAAACATACATAAAAACTTTTATAAAATGACTAGCTGCGCCCCGCGGTTTCACCCGCGTAAGTCCGATCTTTCTCACCGTTTAAACCTTCCCTAGACCTCCACGAATAATTCAAGACCAAGATAAGATAAATCCGTTCAGCCGTTCTCGAGTTTTAGCGAGACTAACGAACAGCAATTGATTTTTATATATATAGACTAGCTGCGCCCCACGGTTTCACCCGCGTAAGTCCGATGTTTCTCACCGTTTAAACCTTCCCTGGACTACGACAAACATGTCAAAACCAAAATCATATAAATCGGTTCAGCCATTCTCGAGTTTTAGCGAGACTAACGAACAGCAATTGATTTTTATATATAGAGAAGAAGATAGATTAGTATGATAGAATTTTATTCTGTTGAAATTTTATTTTTGACTAGGTACTTTTGTCAGTGAATGTACCTAATAATGAAAACCAAAGGGTCCCATTTCCCTTTGAACGGTCAAGGGTCTAAGAAAAAACGTTAATTAATTCTAAGATCCTTGAAGATACTTATCGATGTGGATTAATCCTCTACTTTTGGGTGATTTAAAGGATTTTCTCGTATAATAGAAGATAAGTAAGATCTTTCACGATTAGTTAAGAATGGTTTTCGTAATTAAACTATCGTAAATAACCCTCTTTTTGATGCTGTTGTCGGGTAAAAATTTGCCTATGATATTCCCGAGGTATTAATGTATCCTCATTTTAATTTTCATCAAAATTGGTTCAGGAGTTACGAAAAATTGCAACAACAAAGACATACCCCCATACCCATTTTAAGTCGGTCAAAAAGTTTAGCGGTTCTGTTTTAGTCGGGTTTCGATTGGAACCTACACGGGTGAAAAGATGGGACGTTAAAATTTAAAAACATGACGAACAAAATATTAGATTATAATACATCAAAATTTAATCATGATCATCAAATAATTAGCCCTTGATCGCACGGCACCCGGAAATAAATAAGTATTTCAACAAACTTCAAAACTCAAACCCCAGGCGGATTGCCTACCACAAAAAGAAGAAGGACTAAGAAGATCGTTGTTAATTAAAAGGTTTATAAAGAAAGTTCAACAAATTCTAAACTAAAGTTTCAACAAGATACCTCGTAATCAGACAGGCTTAAATCTTATTATATTGATGTCGAACTAACAGCCCGCCAAATTCACGTTTCTACCTATTTTTCTAAAAAGTACTAAGAAATCAAAATGTAACATTGTTTCGAATCTAGATTTTCCAACTACTAAAACATTTATTAGTCAAAAATGGAAAAGAAAGAAAAGTATATAATGTAGCATATCCGTTGCTTAGCACCCATTACACAAGTCTAGTTACTTAGCTTGGGGCTAGATGACGATGTGTGAAATGTCCTGTTATGTAGTACCTATACCTATTTAGTCTTTGAAACCATAAAAGATTAAAATGTTAAAGTCGTTTATGCTTTAACCACCGAATTTAGTTAATAGCACTGTTATTTTAATTTGGGATGGTTTTAAAGCGTAATACAAGTTATGATAGTTGAGAAATTATTTTTTACGGTCGGTCAGTTGTGCGTGTCATCTTCATAAAAATAGTACTTGCCCAGCTCAGACTCTTTATGAGCAATTGTCTTATATTTTTACATCAAATCAACGCAATTCTAACAAATGTAGCTAATTCAACCACTTTATAGAAAGTACAGGCAAGGAGCTCAGTAACTTATCCAACTTTTTTGTTAGAAAGTAAAGAGAAGACTTCGCCCCTTGCATTTTCTCTCTCTATAGTCGGCCCCTCAAGACTGAGGATCGTGGTCATCATCGGGAAGTCTGCATTTAGATCGGATGATCTGTCTCCAATGGCTTCTATTCATCGCATCTCGTACAATGTTATGGAACTTGACGGCTGATGAGTCCTTAATCTGATCCGTTGGGGATCGGCCTCGAGAGCGTTTTCCATCTGTGTTCGATCGATTATTAAAGAGTATCTAATCAAACTGAAAATTCTTCATTGATTTGCAATCACACAATTTGCATTAAATTACATTAAAGCGTCCTAAAAACTCGATTTTCGCGGTCACCCGGGTAGCATTCACTCTAAAATGTTAAACAAGGAGCTCGAATACTATTGAGACCACAAAGGCACAATGAATAGAGAGAGCCGAGTGCCCAATTAGTTAGTAAATTGTAAGCTATAGCTATCTTTACACACACGGTCCCTAGTGCGTGATTGTTATTGCGATTATTATACTCCTGGGAACACTTAAGAAACGCTTAACTCAAAGTTATCGTTCAACAGCGACTAAACATGAAAAACTCCTTTATTTTTAAAATAATTAACATCTGCATTTAATTTTTGTTTTTAATTTGGTAGAGTTACCAATAAGAGAAATAGATACATAGATAGAACGCTTTATTGCACACACAAGTTACAGAAAAAGTAGGTACAATTAATTTAAATTATACAAAATAAAATAGTGGCACAATAGGCGGGCTTACCGCTAAAAGCGGTCTCTTCCAGGCAACCTTAGGATGGAGAGGATTTGACGTAAGATTATGGGTAAGGTGAGAGAAGAAGAGTTAATATAAATGGTACAACTACAAAAAACTGAGACAATTAAACACATATTATACAATTAAACACATTATAGGTAGGTATACACATATCCTTAAAAAAAATTACTATTATTATACAATAAAATAAAATAAAAATATACCTACATACTAATACATATTATTATACTTAAATAATAATGATATACTACAAATACAAGTATAATATGATAGGAAAACTTCTTATACTAGTGACAAGTAATATTGTTTGACGCGCGATTTAAATATTTGTAAAGAAGATTTCCTGACTTCCTGCGGCAACCCATTCCAGAGAAATGCTGCCTGAAAAGTATAAGAGTCGGAGAAAAAAGAGGAGAAATTGTCGCGTTTAGTTCCTGTTACGAGAATCGAAACCGTGACCTTCTTCGTCACAAGGGGATGTTCATCCACTCCGCCTTATATATTATGTCAATCTGTTTCTCTATACTGGATGGTTAATTTAGGTATGTAAGTAAGGGTAGGTTGTAGAACCACTGTAGGTAGGTACAACAGGACGTTCATAGGAGACCGTTCCTTATTTATACATTACTAGCGACCCGCCCCGGCTTCGCACGGCTATATTATGCATGTATTAAGTATACATATAAACCTTCCTCTTGAATCACTCTATATTTAAAAAAACCGCATCAAAATCCGTTGCGTAGTTTTTAAGATTTAAGCATACATATGAATATTGTGACATAGGGACAGAGAAAGCGACTTTGTTTTATACTATGTAGTGATGATTAGCCCCGCGCCCCGCGTTTATCGATTAAACTATTGAATACCTATTGATTTTCTACAGACACAGTTACAAAGAACTACACACCTAATCAGCCCTTTTATCCCTTGGAGGTGAAATATCCAACAATCCTTAGTAAAAGCACAAAAAGTACATCGTAAAAGAAACCCTTATGCAAAGTTAAGACTCGTAGTTTAGGAGATTTTTTTGATAAAAATAAAATTAAAATACGGGAAAATAAATACAATTTCTTGATACTCGTCTAGATTGACATTTGCATTGGTAGGTAACTGTACCAAATAAAATGCAATAATTAAAAAAATGGATACGTGTACTTATTTTGTACGCGCGTGAGAAGTTATACGTCCGTCTGTCTGTCCGTCCGTCCACCATCCCATCCCATCCCAACTCATACCATTCCAACTCATCCCATCCCAACTCATCCCTTACCAACTCATCCCATCCCATTTAGTAGGTACAGTTGGCAACAAACGTTGAGGCCCACCGTAGGGTTCTAAATCCAGCCAGGGTCTTTTGGCCGTGGGCTGCAGCACAAAAATCCGTCTGCCCCTGATTGAAAGCTATGATTAATAAGCGGTTTGCGGACAGCTTCAACATGTGAGTTTTCCGTGTGACGGTGCTGCGCGCGCATCATAAAAATTCACTCTCATATTTTTTTTCAAAACGCGCCTAAAGAAGTATGACTTCATAAAATAAGGATAAGTCTCCTAAGACAACTGTCCTGATGGTAAACTAACAGTACACTTCATTAACAAACGATCACTAACTCGTTTAATCAAGGCATAAACTAAAGCTTTACGAGATCGCTCCTGCACTTCTGACCATACCTGTCTATACCTACATCATCAAACTGAAGCTTCCACAAATGAACCGTGTTCCCGTATCTGAGATACGATTCCATTCCACGTAATTGAGTACCCTATTTCAGTCCATCTGCGATTGGAGTGCACTTTCAGCCTTTAAAATACGTGCCTATTCTGAAATTTACAGCTTTACAAGTAAGATTTGAACGTTTATGTGTTGTAACAGATTTATAACCCCTTAATCACTCCATGGAGGACCAGAGGGTAAAAGAGTTACCCTTTTGCTAAGACGTCACTGTTCTGTCTGTCACCAGGCTGTATCTAACGAACCTTTATAGCTAGACAGTTGAAATTTTCACAGATGATGTATTTCTGTTGTCACTGTAACAGAAGTTTCACAGATTCGATAATAAATATTTTTCTATTTTATAAAAGACTAGCATCACCTCGCGGTTTCACCCGCGTAAGTCCCGATCCCGTGGAAATATCGGGATATAAATTATGTTACTGCCAATGGATCAATGTATCCTCATACCAAGTTTCATGAACATCGGTCTATTGTTTTCGGATCCTATTTAATGCAAACAAATAAAATCTTCATCAAATCTTTCTATAATTTATTTATTTATTTTTATTTTTTTATTTATTTGGAAAACCAACAGCTTTATAAAAATAGATAGATAGATAGAACGCTTTATTGCACACACAAGTTACAGAAAATGACAACACAATTATTATTCGTTTAAATTTAAAAAACAGTGGCACAATAGGCGGCCTTACCGCTAAAAGCGGTAAGGCCGCCTATTAAAAAAAAAATAAGAATAAAAAAAATAATAATAAGAATCGAAACAAGAAACAGAAAGCCAATTATAGGTTTAATAGAAAAGGTATAGATACAAAACAAGCAAGCAAAAACACAAATCATAATACAGCAAGAATAAACACATAGGTAAATACAATATAAATATAGATACAATACTAATAATATAATATTATACATAACTTGTTCTTTTATTTAACAGGGATAACTTGGAAAACTTGGGTAATTGATCGATTTTATTCAACCTAAGTACCTAGTTGATAATAAATTTTTGACAGAAGGCTAAAATCGGAAATTGTGTAGAAAATGTACAATTATTAATCTAGACTAGCTTTTTTCTGCGACTTCGTCCGTGTAGGGGAATGTTTATGCAAAATTTGAAGTAGATTGGACCTAGGAATCACGTTATCCCATACAAACTTTGCCCCCCTTTTTCAACCCCTAAGGGGTAGAATTTCGGAAAATCCTTTCTTATCGGACGCCTACGTCGTACTAAGAACACACCCTCCTAGTTTCTGGTCTTAGTGTTTAGACTGTGTGTTTATCCGTAAATCAGTCGAGACAAAGGATTTTATATGTATCACTACATAGTATAAAATAAAGTCGCTTTCTCTGTCCCTATATCCCTTTGTATGCTTAAATCTTTATACGAAACGGATTTTGATGCGGTTTTTTTTAATAGATAAAGTGATTCAAGAGGAAAGTTTATATGTATAATACATGCATAACGGGACGGGTCGCTAGTAGGTTTAATAAAATCCATAATATTTGATTTTTGACAGTTAAAAATAAAAACCCTAGCCATTCCGGTTTAACACCTCAATATCCTAAATTCTCATTAAGCAGACACATTTTGTTCAAATAGACAATTAAATAACGTGATTATTTCAATGATTAAATCTATTTAACGTGTTCCTACGCCTGTAAATTTCAGTAGAATTCCATTAGATGTAAGAGAGGTGCTTTCATGATTCAATAAACAAGCAAGTAAGTACTTACTTCTTGCAAACATTGCCGAGTTTCAAGTAAACTTCAGTGGAATTGTAAATAACATCGGATCTAGGTAAAGTTAAGGCTAAATTGTTGCTTTCAAAATCTCGTGACCTTATTATTGACCGAGAGAGCGAAGCGTCTGTTTCAAGTCTGGCAAAAACTTTGCTCTGTCAGCTGTCAGTAGGTATGTGTGTTTGTTGGTACTCTTCTCGCAGAAAAATAGAAATTTAAAAGCAAGAAATAATCTCAATGATTTTTTTTTTTTTTTTTAAATTGCATGGCCTGCACTGGGCTATCTGAAAATATTTTTAAGGAAAAATGCTTCTTCAAAAATTGCAACTGAGACGAGACTCGAACTCGTATCCCTTAAATACCGTTCAAGTGCGCTTACCAATTACGCCACTTAGTCAAGTACCGTTATAGTTGAATTTAAGAATCGCATTAACCTCTTTTCGAAGAAATGATCGTCTCCCAATAGACGCTAGATAATATTTTCTTGTTTTTAGTAAATTTTCTTGAAAATAGTATTCAGTACTAGTCAGTACCTAGGTATTAAATTTAGGAACATTTTTACTAAAACTCAGAATTTTTTCTCTTGCGTGTAGAGGCAGAAACCTTTTTTTCTGTGTACAGGTAATATTTTACAATCGATCTGGATGAATTTTGATACCTATCCATGTTTTACGAGTTCATACATTTTTTTCTCTTCGGGGATTTTTGATTGAAGAAAATAACTCTTCAATAAATCTGGAGCTAACTAAACCGTGGGTTTCATCACGATATTTTTCTTTTCCCTTACAGGAATTTTCTTACAAGGAATGTTCAAATTGTACGCACCTAAAGATTTATTTAACAGATTTTTTATTGTACTGCTGTGTTTAAATATTCAAGATTAAACGTTGAAATTACTCACCTTTTTTTTTCATCATGACTAAGTAGAGGGATTGTAAACGCCAGCGCCGTAATCCCCAGAAGTGATGGTGAAATTTTTATATTAAGTCAAATTACGACGCCCAAGGCCTCAATATAAATTACTTGATTATTTGTCGAAGCGAAAAATAAGGCAAGGATTTCGTTTAAGTAATTTTATTTTATACTAGCTGCGCTCCGCGGTTTCACCCGCGTAACTCCCGATCCCGTGGGAATATCGGGATAAAAAGTAGCCTATAACCTTCCTCGATAAATGGACTATCCAACACAAAAAGAATTTTTCAATTCGACCCAGTAGTTCCTGAGATTAGCGCGTTCAAACAAACAAACAAACAAACAAACTCTTCAGCTTTATAATATTAGTATAGATAAGCTTTTCCGTTGATCAAATATTTAATAGGAAATAGCTCGTCCACACTGCAGCGATATCACTGCATAGTTACCGTGGTTATTCGAAAAACCAATCAGAGCCAAAACAAACCGCCAATTGTGGTTCCATGGTATATTTTTACCCGACTACGGCGAAGCCAAAAGGGAGGATTATGTATTTGACCTGTATGTATGTATGTATGTAAGTATGTATGTATGTATGTTCATCTGTTCCCACCTAACTTAAAAACTACTTACCTACTATAATTCCATAAATGAGGTATCGTTAGAAGCGTCTCAATGGTCCGCTGGTTATAGGCTATGTGACGTCACAATAAATTGAATGTGGCGCCCTCTAGAGGACATAGAGTCATGAATTCAAATAATTAAAATGTATCGTGTGGGGTAGGTATCAAATGAAAGGGCTTAATTAGCACATTTCAAAAATATATATATTGCACTAGCTGTTGCTTACTGATTTGCTTGCATTCACTCGATAATACTGCGATAGAATTATTATTTATTTAAAGTCAATTAACACGATTATAAAACCAATTATTATTACATTAATTGACTAATTAGGACAAATCATTAATACATTTCTCTCGCAAAAATCCAAACACAATGACAATATCAATCTCTATTCGTCCGGAAACAAATCAGAATTATAAAATAAAATGACGAAACGTGGTCCATTCTCTCGCAGTGGCTTGTAAGATACTTGAACCGTTTAGTTGCTTCCCAATTTATACCTACTAGTTTAACAATATAAAGTGCAGACTATGGTCCTTTTTTGAAGTCGGTTTGAAAGTAGTAGTTAGCGTAAATCCAAGTTTTCTTTATAATAGAGAAAAACAACGTAAACTCAATTTTCAAAGACTTTATAAATTACATAAATCCATTTTGACCGCGGCGGTCGTCATTGTTCCTCTGTTTTGTAGATCTCAAGTACGTTTTGTTACGTTCCTTTATATTGTTTGCAATGGAAATAAGATGGTAAATTGAAAAGCTTTTTTGTTTAATTGGATAAGTCGAGGCTGAGTTTTTGCATGAAATTTTATTTGTAAACTTTAGAGAGAGAAATGTCTTGAAGTGCCAATCAGAGATGATTTTTTTTTATTTAAATGTATAAGATATTAGGATCTGTACAAATGGACACCTTTGTAGCGCCTGAAAAAATAATTTTGGGAGAGTTCATGACATTAAGCCAAGTGCTAAAGGCAATAGCTAACACTTACAGAAATCTAATAGCTAAAATCTCTCTCAGACGCTACAAATTTCCAAATTTTTGAGAAAAAAAAATGACCATTAAATGATAACAAAATCAATAATTCACTCCTTCGAATGTCCAAAAAATCCATGCTTTTCGGTCCTTAAAGTAAATCCCTTATGCGAAGTTTCAGACTAGTAGCTCTTGTAGTTTCAGATATTTCGTGATTAATATTTTTCTGTTTAATATTAACTTCACAAAAAAATTAAGTACCATGTATATTTAAAGAAAAAATATTTTAAATAGTGGGCGCGTAGTATATACCCTTCTATATGCCCCCTTTTCATTGATATACTTACATGGCTTGTGTTGGACGACTATAGTCGTACGTTTCTGTCCAAAGCTTTAACAGTAGTTATCGAAACGTCCAATAAACCCCCCAGACATTGCAGTAGTAATGCCAGATTGCCAGATGTTGCAGTCAATATGTCTGTTGCAGCTTGCAGCCCAACTCTAATCGGACTTTCCGGGACGCGTATTTTGAAACATGCGACGAAATCGAGTATACATTTGGTAGTTTTTGGTTGTTTAATCTTCCTCACAGTTATAAATTATAACTCGGAAAAAAGCGATCTCGGATGCATTATAAAATCCAACTTCTTTAAAATACCTAATTTAAAAATCTGAAACAAATATGCTCATAATATTTTCTATATCAATAACACTGCAGACCTTGTCAGTATATAAAATAGAGCTATTTCCTTTGATTTTACATACTATGTTTCTTTACAGGAATTTATTTCCATTAGCTAGTTGCTAATGGTCGGTTAGTACAAAAATGTAGAATGTTTTTTTTTTATTAAAAACTTCAATTTCTGGCTTAGGTAATTGACTTGTTTAAAAATCTAATTATGCACTTTTAGTTTATGTTAAAGTCACGTAACTTCTCTCAGTATATTTCGCAATATAAAGATTAGGATATAGCCCTGAACGCCTATATAAAAATTCAACATGTATGTATAGTAACGGGTTAAAAATGTTAGTTTATCTATATACAGGGTGTCCCGTAATGAATGGCCAAGCGGGCACCTACGGATAGAGGACACTGTGCCGGATCAGAAAAAAAACGAAAGTTATGTTCTATGAAAGTCTCTCGGTTTCCGAGATATCCGCAATTTTAAAAAAATTTTAAATTTCACTTCGTTCTCTATGTTTTGTGATGCCAAAACTGCAAATGAAGGAATTATTCCAATCTGTTTTTTCGATAGTTTTCCAGGATAAATGTGCTATCGAATGCAAACAATATTTTTTTATGGCATATTGAAAGGTTTTTTTAAACTAAGATTTAACTCAAACTTCGTGGTTTTTTAATTTTTTAACCTGAACTTTAACCTTTCCTGGTGTAAAAAAACTTGCCTTGTATATGGAAATCAATTGGACACCCTGTCTAAGAAAATCAATTACTGTTCGTTTGTTGCGCTAAAACTCGAGAACTGAGAGATAATTTCGGTTTTGAAATATTTGTCGTAGTCCAGGGAAGGTTTAAACGGAGAGAAAGATCGGACTTACGCGGGTGAAACTGCGGGGCGCAGCTAGTTTGAAACAAAAACTAGCCAACTAATTCTACATCTATTTCCAACAAAGCTCTGCGGATTTGACTTTACGCATCCGGTTCAATTGTACACTGGCATTCGTCACAGAACACAGACGTTACGAACTCCGACGGACGTAGACTACGTTTCAACTGGCCAGATATTTCTCCCATAATTCGGTTGGTTAGGTTTAAAATCAGATTCTGGAACACTGGGGGACTTGCTGGCTTAGTTTTAACCACAAATAGTCGGTTTTAACCCGAGTACCTAAGTATATGGTAAGAATTTTAGAATTTCTTAAATGTAATTTATACCTTACTACCAACAATTTTGCCTATTACCTATTAACAATTTTGGGAACTATTTCTTCAACAAGGCGATCTATGTTTGGCTCAGTTACAATAAAGAATTATCTTTCATTTTTTCACAGTTGCTCATAAAGTTTTTTTTTTCGCAAACAGATAGGGAAAAAACCATAAAAAATTGTGTGTGTCAGATGAAGCTGTATAGGTTAAAAGTCTTTTGCCTGCCCTTTCGGGAGTATAATTAACATAAAAATATTGCCCGAAAAAAATAGTAAACAACCTAAAATTCTTAAAAACATAGTCAAAAAATATTTACTTTTTTCTGTTTTTAAACACAAATATTTTGTCAACTTTTTATTGTTTTAACAAGTCTTTTCTTTCATTTGCAACTGTGATAAAAAACGTCGTACGATACACATTTGGATTTATCATTGCATAGAGGTGGTTTTATTAAACGCGAGCGCGTTCAATAAGCCGAGTTTTACCTCAGAAAGCGAATTTACCACACTTGTATCGCAATGTACTATTATACTATACTATTATTATATGTATATTTGTCCCGAATCAAATAAATATGCTCTTCAAAAACATCATTTATTATGCTCTGGTCAAAGAAATTATAATTAAATCATTTATTTTATCATTTATTCATTCTTTTTTTTCTGCCTTTTGCCACGGATACCCTGGGCCCGTGGGGACCAGAAGCCTTAGATTTCTACAAAAATATTTCATAATTATTAGTATTAGCTTCAGGTGACCAAAGGGCTGGCTGCTACTTTGGCCAACGGATCGGCATTGCCATCCAAAGAGACAACGCAGCGAGCCTTTTGGGCACCTTACCTAGGGAGACTTATTTAGATTATTAACATTGTTTTAATTAATGTTATTTCAGAATAGAATTCCATATACATTAATAAAAAAATAAGAAATGCAAGCCAGATGAACAAAAATAAAACTAGAATGCTAACTTATAATCTAATAGAAATATTTTAAAAAATATTATAGGTATTGGGAGTTGTAACATTCTGGCATAGTAAACAGTCAGCCATTTTTACTTTATTATAGAAGACAAATGGTGTTAGGTTTGCCTGCTATGTGGCAAAAAAACAATCTCCGTTATTTTTAACCCCCCACGCAAAAACGACGGGGTGTTAAAAGTTTCATTTAATAATATAAAATAACAGACAAACTTTATAATTTACGAAATATTAATACATGGCATTTGTTGCCTATATAAATGTATTGTATACATTGCCACAGGTTTGACAGGGGGGCGCTTAAAAAAAGGATTACCTTTTTCGTAGAATCGAATTCGTTAGTTAAATGAAAATACGCTTTTTATTTAATTGAATTGGAGTACGTTTTATATACGGCTGGTTTACTAGAATTTCTGAATAGAGAAACTTTTTGAAAATAAACATCTAAAAGCGTTTACGTATAGACTGCGAGTTTTGAATAGAAAACTCTAGATGAAAATAGAATATATAAAATAAAACCCGATATTTTTGCTGGACTTTCATCCATTTGGAAACTACACAGCATCTAAAGGAGAATTCTCTATACATTTAAGTTTACCTTTTCTGTGAGGGCTTAAAAAAACAATTACGAAATTGATCAAATCTTAAAAATTAAATAGAAAAAATTAAAGCAATCTACTTATTTAGGTAATCAACACAAATAAGATCTAAAAACTGTTAGCATTGAAAAACCATTGAACGAACGAACATCGGAAAACCCGAATAAAGAATAACAGTTGATAGTCGGAAATGCAAATTAAATTCGCAAAAAAGTTTGACAATCGGAAAAACAAAAAAGGAAAAAACTGTTACAATATTAATTATTGTAACAGTTTTTTCCTTTTTTGTTTGATAGAAACGAAATATAATTACTATAAAGTTTGGGAAACATAGTTACTATTGACAACGAAGAAGAAAAACACGAAGTTTAGAAAAATAGTTAAAACTTGACAATCGGAAAAACAAGTGAAATTCGGAGAAACCATTTATAAACAATTACATTGGCGTTTTATACTTAGAATACGCTTTAATGGCAAAGGTATGTACAGACAACAATTTAATGTAAATAGAAACACAAAATCTAACTCCAGTCTAAATTATTTGCTCTATAAACACCAACTGATACAAATAGTATAAAAACGAGTCTTAAAAAATGCGCTCTAGTAAAACTTAAACTAGGTCAAGATGTAGGCTTTCAGAGTCTAGAGCCTAGAAACCCGTTAGCTTGCGGTTACAGAACGAAAACTTCAATCTTGAAATTGTAGGCAAAAACACTATTTTTACCGGATTAATCGCATATTTTTTTGCAAAAACCTGGCGTTAAGGTGAAACGGTACTTGCGCTTACTCCATACAAACGTAGTCGACTGTTTTCTCCCTGGATAATGACACTAGCACAAATATTTTTGTGCCATAAAACCTATAACTGCCACGACTATGCCCCTACGTTTTGTTTTTTTTTTTCATTTTCTAATAATCATAGAAATTAAAATTAAAAATAACAAAAAATTGGGGCATGGTCATAGCAGTTATAAGTTTTATGCACCAAAAATATTTGCTCTAGTGTCATTATCCATGGAGAAAACAGTCGACTACGTTTTTATTAGTTTGCATGGAGAAAGCCCCCGGTACCCTTTCCTCTTAAAAAGCTTAACAACTCATACTCATACTCATTTATTTAGACTGTAGGTACATACAGAACACTTAGTCACGTCACAAAGTTACATATTTTTAAGGACATTGAGTAAATTACATCACAGGCATAAGTAATAATATTAAAATCTAAAACAATTATTAAATAAGTAAATAAAATAAAACATTTATAAATAGGTGCTGCTGTAAAGGGGCATTGTCAAATTTAGCAGATGCCTACGTCATAATAGCTATCTGTACCTAAGCCAAATTTTGGCCTGACCTGACTGTGGGACTTGAGCTGTGTGTTGATATATCACTCAATAAACCAGTACTTTTATATTTATAGATAGATGGGATAAAATAAAACTTTATTTCATTAAAATGTAAAGTTGCCTGAAGGCTTTGATAACAAAATTGAACTCGATCTCAATCAATTCATCGAATGAAACCTTTTTAATTTAAAAACTATTGGGTTTCAATTCATTAACAACTTACTTTATTGTTTGTTGAAAATAAATTATATAAAGGGCACAGTACACGGTCAATATACGCGTCAATCTCAAATATCAAACAACCCACGCGTGATCATGGTTTGATGCTCAGTTTGCGTCAAACAAAAATCATCGTCTCAAAAAAAAATCATGAACCTATTGGACATAATCAAACCACTGACTGATAATAAACATTCATATTTTAATAACGAATTTAATAATTTCTTAGCTCCCTATTGGTTTAGCAATTTGACGTAAGTTGCTCATTGTTAGAGTCCGTCAAATCACTTGTAACTTAACAACTTTTTGAAATGTAAGGCCAGTTGCTCGTTGAATACGAATTCATACGACTAACCCAATTCCAGTGAGTGCACTCGGACGGGATTGTTCCTACGTAAGATAACGCAAACAAAGAGTGATTGGCGTATTAATTGGCGTTTAAAGTGGCTTCCCACGATGCGTGATGCGGATTATTGCAAGCACGATCAACGACCACAAGGTTCTTTCAATAGTGCGTGTGAGTCTGAATGGGTCTTGAGATTCGCAGTCATTTTATCATTTCGAGAGTTACAGACTTGTCGCTCCGGGCTGGTCCACGTCACGCACCGTAGATAGCCACCTTTAGACAGACGCATTGTTTGAGCGTGTACTAGACGCTTAAACCCAAATTCCAGAATCAAGTTTGTGGTCCTATTTCCAGCCAGCTTTTCTGGTCAGCTATTTCCTTTCGAAAAAATCTCTTTTATTAGACTGTATACCTAAATAAACACTGTCACAAACAAATAGCGTTAAGCCTACACAGAAAACACTCAGTCCGACACACACAACCTTTAACTAAAGTAAATTGACAGTCTGCCACTTGCTCCCAGACACAAGAAATATAAATAATGTTATCTAAATCCATAAATATTTGATACACCAAGAGGGAGAATACTCTTATTAATATTATATTCGATATTTATTTATTTTATATATTTGAAGGAACGCTGAACAACATGAAGAAAAACGTAGCTTAAAATGGATTGCGCTTGGCGCCCAAACTGCATCGACGTGCGCTGCGCTGTTAATCTGATTTTACAGTTTTATTTCATTCAGGAAAGTTCTCGTTTAACTATCATCTATCTACCTTCCCTTGTGTCCCTTGCAGACCCACTGCTTATTTAAGCTTCAAGCCACGAGTGTATAGGTATCTTCTAGGTAAGCGTGCTATATCTTAGACCACATCGTGACTTACGACAGGGTAAGATTGTGGTCAAACGTTGACCTATATATGATACACTAGCAGCGTCCCAAGCTTTTATAATATCAGGATAAAAAAACCTATGGTACTTCTAATGAATCAATGTATCAAGTTTAATCAAAATCTATTTAGTAGTTTTGGAGCCTATTCGCTTCAATCAAAAAAGTTTTCTATTTATAATATCTACGAGTATATCTTCTTTAAAAAAAGAAATCTTCGAAATTACAAAAATCTGAAACTTCGCATGGTCCTCCCTATTTGACGACCCAGTTAGCACAATGGTCACCATGCTGGACTCCCAAACACAGGGTTGCAGGTTCGATTCCTGCCTCAGACAAGTATTTATGCTTAGATATTTGTCTGTGGTCTGGTTGTTTCTATGTATAATAAGTATATATTAACAAAAGAAAAGAATTAATGTAGTATATCCGTTGTCCAGCACCCATAACACAAGTCTAGTAACTTAGCTTGGGGCTAGATGGCGATGTGTAAAATGTCCTGAAATAGTTATTTATTTTAGGATGTAGGCGAGCACTAAGAACAAATTTTTAGAATTTCAACTTCAAAAGGGCCAAAATAGGCTAATTATACAGATTACAATAATTAATAGTTACGAATGTATTCTGTGTTTTCTAAAAATCATTTATTCCACAGTAAAATAATGGTCAATCTAAATACACACCGATAAAAATAAAATTATTACACACATAAAAATAAAATAAAATAAATAAAATAAAAACACACATCACAAATAAAAAATACCGTCCAGAGCGTTTTGTGTTTATATAAAATAAATATCATTTTTATAGAGTCGCAAACGCGGATAAAACCTCGGCCCGAAGCTAGTTTTAGTTAAAAAAAGGTTTTTTGATGTAGGATAATATCCTTTCCAACTTCCTCTGTAAAAGTTTAAATGTCCCTTTTAATTAATTAGTTAAGTGAAAAAAAGGCCAACTCCCATTGTGTACTCAACTTTTCCCCGCATTAACCACCTGAACACACAGGGACAAGCAGAAAAAAAAGTTGTATACAACAAAATATAACAAACAACATTAGTATAATTGTATCAAAGTTTCTTCTTTGTTATACTTATCATGGAACACAATGCTTGTGTGTTTAATACAGATCAGATTAATTTGTGGTAAAAGGTCTTTCTGCTTTGTGTTTATCAACTAACTCCTACTTTTTGACCAGTTTAACTTCTGATCCCGTGGGAATAATGAGATAAAAATTATTCTATGTATGCTTTTTTCATTTCATCTACCTATCTACACGAAAAAATTGTGAAAACAAAAGTTGTAGATCTTTTTATTACCTACAACTTTGCTATTTAACTTTTTTCCATAGGACTTGTAGTTTTGCCGGAAATTAAGATAAATCATTTTTTACCCTTAAACGCCCCCCCCTCCCACTTCCCGAACTCAGATCGACCGTAATTTATTTTTCCTTTCATTTTTATCATATTCCCCTCCTTTTCTAATTGGTTTCATCCTACTGTGATTTTTTTTGGTTTCAAAAACTATCTACCCTGGTCTATAGGTATTAAGTACTGATTTAAATCCGATATTTACTTTTCATTTCTGGCAATATTCCTACAACAGCAAAATTTCCTGATGATTTCATTCAAATGATTTGCTCTTAGAGATACTCTTAGTCACAGCTATTTAAAGTATATTAGCTAAACAATTCGCTTCATAAAAGTGTCAATTTAATTGTTGTCAATAAATTGAGGTAAGTTCAGATTCAGATAAATTAAGAAAAGGTATTCGAATGGGTCATGAATGACATAGAATAGGTAGGAGGCAGGTAATTGAGCAAGCAGCAATAGGTACGTAATTTTATCAAAGAATCAAAGACAATATAAATTCGAACAGGTCCATCGAATGTAACTAATTGCTTTAGAATACGTCAACCTTTACCTCCATGTCTTCGTTTTGGCGACTCTTAAATAGTCACAAATCGTGTCCGATTTGTAGAAGACTTTTTTTTCTTGCAACGACTTCGCAAGAGTTCAAAGGCGATGGATAGATTTTAGATTGGCTACTGTACTTCAAATCAAAGAGATCTGTAGAATCTCACTTGCCGGCGTTAGGGATTCTACAGATATTCAATTGTAATAAAGCTACGTAAATAGCCAAGAGAATATGTTTCCTGGTATTGGCAGGGATGCAATCTAGAGTCGTGGTGGACTGCAAAATGCTCGTGCAACTAGTAAGGTTTGTAGCAATTTGTGCCTGAAAATATTGTGACATTACTTAGAACTACTAATGAGAATAAGTGAGTGATATAATAATGGATAATTTAAAAAATCATCATTTTTCTATTCTTTTTACCCATGGAGAACGGCATATGCATGAGTGAGAGGGTGTTTTGTTTGTACTCTCAAATGTTCACATTTATCTCCAAATTGGCCAGACCGATTTACATACGGTTTTCTGTGAAATATTTTTGATTAATTGCTGATGGTTTATAGTCAGTTGTTACGGTGATTACTACATCGTAGGATTTTTATTTTTAAATTTTTCGTAACCTATTTTCCCAGTCATTAAGAAGTAAAATATCTGAAGATCTTTGCCTTCTTCTCACTTGTGCCTTCTTCTCATTGGTGGGCGCGTTCCGAAGGCACACATCCTAACTTGTTTTTAAGACGTTTTCAAGTGGTCTATTATACTTTTAAGGTATTATACATCCAAAGAAATAAACAAATTTGATTTGATTTGATTTGATTTGATTTAAATCATATTTTTTTCCTTATCTTTCAATAACATAAATTAATGAGAAGTCGTTGAACTCATTAGTAAAGCTGTTATGTTAATTACATAATGACAGATGGCGCAAGGGACCGAATAGTTCTATTATTGTAATGGTTACTCATAATGACAACTTTCCCAGGCTTTGTTTTCTAAATTAACACCAGATGGCGCTGATTTGCTGTCCACAAAATCAATACTACTACTAATTAATTAAAGTTATTTAAAACTGAATATTATTTACTTACCACGTTTATAATTGTTTGGAGCTCAGCTTTCGCAAAAGAATTCTACTTTTTACTTTAGATACCTAATATGTTTTATTACTATTGGGTAGAGCTTTGTTTATGAACCGATTTGGCTGATTATTAAAAAAAAATTAACAGCCGTATCTTTATTAAGTACGTAATGTATTTTTAACTTAATTCATACACTAAAGAATCTTTTCATTATTGAAACTCAGTGTGATAATTTACAAACGGCCAAAATTAGGACCCTTGAAAGCCCTTTTCCAGACCAATGAACTTTAGGCTTATTTACAGCAGCCCATAAAAATGTTTTCTTTCTAAATTTATTTCTAAACTCTGGTGTTTTTTTGCCTCTCAATCTTACTTAAATATTTTGTCCTTTAAAAGTATCTGTGGATTACAGACTTTTTTCCGCCAACTAACCTATCGGCCGATCAATTGTGATCAATAATTAGGCTTATTGGACGACTAATTTGACGACCTCTGTGGCGCGTCGGGCGAACACCCGACTGCGACGCAGAAGGTTGCGGGTTCGATTCCCGCCGGGAACAAGTATTTATGCTGACCATAAATTCTTGTTTCTGGTTCTGGGTGTTTCCTATATGTATAATATGTATATGTATATATTTACAAAAAAAAAAAGTATATAAGTAGTTTATCCGTTATCTGGCACCCATAACACAAGCATTAAGTTGCTTAGCTTGGGGCTGGATGGCGATGTGTAATATGTCCTGAAATATATTTTTATTTTTATTTATATTTTAATTATTTATTACATTTTGTATCGATAGATAGCATCACCAACTAGGAACTGACTTAAAAACTGGAAGATACCAATAAAATAAATATTAAAAGTTGTGTCAAGGTCAAAATCAAATTTTGAAATTGTGTCAATGTCAAGTTGTAACATTGTTCAGTAATTAAATTTCGATGCCATCTATTGAGCGGTTTGACGCTAATATCGGGAAAAAAGCAAATATAGTAAAGCTTTTAAATAATGTAAAACTGGCGACAACCCCCACATTCTAGGATTCAGCGACGACTCTTCATACAGATAAAGCGTCGCCGCTGAATCCTAGGGTGCTTTTTTTTCCTCTTTCATCCACTAGGTGGATCAGCTCTGGTAGTCGAGGGGAGCAAAGCGAAGCGAACACAAAAAACGATCAAAACAGAAACAAACGACAATCTAAAAACAAATAAGTACAAAAGACGATCTGAGAACAGAATCTAAACAAAAGGCGATCGAACTATCAGCCAAGAAAAAGTTTCTAGTCTGCAGAGGGTCTAACGTGTCTTTGCAAATTCACTTTGATTTTTCAGTTGACATTTTCAACGTTTTAATTTGGACTGTGATGTGTTAACTTGTTACGTGGTTGTCAATGTCAATGTCAGATGTCAATCGTTCTTTTACCTTTTTGTCAGGTTTGTGATGTTCTGTGATCTTGAAGTAAATAATGGTCTCGGTTGTATGATGTAGGGTTTTTGTAATGTGACAATGACATGACTTATAATAATATAAATTAGTTTAAAACCTTCCGGCTAGATAGTTTATTTTAATCCAGAAATAAAAGTCATTACTTACCTTTAGATTTTTGTACAAAATGTATTCGGCATCCAAATTAATATAAAAAAAATACTTTGACATTTAAATAAAATATCGTAAAGTGTCAGGTTTTCCTGTTAGGCGGCAATAAATAATAAAAATCTTCTTGAATCGTTTTTAACATCAAATAACAGGCAAACATAAGAGATTTTGTTAGAAAGCATATTTTGTTGTTTGTCCTTTAAACATGGCCATAGGTTTGTAAAGTGGTCACACAACAAAATGACTGGCCGTTTACTATGCCAGAATCTTATAACTCCTTATATTTTGTGCCTAATCATTTTATTCAGTTGAATTATCTCTAGGTATTACATCATGGTAATTTAATTTGGTTTGAGGACGCCAGCTATTGCACAACACACTTTTAATTTTAGGGAGAGCACACCCTTAAATTAAAAGTGTTATTTATGATATGGTATTTAGTCACAGACTAAAAGATCATTGACAGTTTTAAGTTTGAGAAGTTTCAAGAGTTTTAGGTCACCTAGTTAGTTCGAAATATGTAACTATACAGTTGATGGGAGGCAATTATTTGTTTTACTCCAAAATACACACATCAACAAAGTCTAGGGAACACGGCTAATATATTGTTTTTTGGTCAAAAATTGTATGTTTTTGGGTTTTTTGTCTTGAGTGTCGTATGTCAATAGAAAAATAAAATAAAATTTTCATTTTTTTCTATGGCAACCCTTTAATTAAATCACTGCATTAAAAAGAGTATAAAATTGCGCTTCTATCGACATACGACACTCAAAACAAAAACCCAAAAAACACATTTTTTTTCCCAAAAAACTCTATTTTACCCGTGTTCTCTAGACTTTGTTGATGTGTGTAATATGTATATTCTATTCAAAGCATATTTTTCTTTATTCCTTCATGCAACCAGGCAAACGGGTATGCAGCACCGATTCCCGCGACGGGGCTGAGGGATTCTTCTTGCTTTACCTTCTCTCAGGGAATGGAAGAAGGATCCCTCAGCCCCGTATAAAACGTCCTCGAAGTAGACTGTGTCAGGTGGAGAGTCTGAGAGACGAGCGTCTAGCCAACCCTGACTGAAGGGAATGGAAGCAGGATCTCTTTGTTCTGTAGTTGGACCATAGTCAAAGTTAAAGTCAAATTTCTTTATTTCTTTGGATGCTTAATACATTAGTATAAAGACCACATAAAATCGTCTTAAAAACTAAGTTAGGATGTGTAAAATATGTATATTCGAAAACTATCATTACCTAGGTCTAAATCGTTATATTTTGATGACGATCTCATTTAGTTTAATACATTGATAATGCCATTATCTTGGCTCGTTGCCAGTGGGGACAAAACTATTTTCGACTGAGTTCAGAACCAAGGTTGTACTCTGTCACAAGGTCTTTGGTACAATATTTTCGGTCTTTTATGGTAATTACTATCTGTATCTCGCGGTTCTACTCGCATAATTACTTAATATCGGGATAAACAATCACTTACTAAGTTCAGCTAATCAGCTAATCAGTTACTAAACAAAATGTTAATCCAAATCTGATAGACACAAGAACACGCATGCGATGGTCTGCTGATATTAAAAGCAGCTGGCAACTAGTAGATCAACTTAGCACAAAACAAAAGTTTTTCGTGATTGCAATATTACCGTTTGGAAAAAACTGAGCTATTTTTTTATAGTACAGCTAACATAAGAAAAAATAGAAACAGATTATAAATAATTCAGTTTTAGTCGATTAATAAAATTTATTGAGGCACTTTCACGCCCATCGCGAGTGGGTGGCAATCATGTATTATTTTTGCGATCCACTGTGAATGGAGTTTGTAGAGATAATAGTAATTTCAAAATGCCAACGTCAAAAAGTAGCATTTTGAAATAATATCGACGAATTTCCTAACAAAAGGCATTCAAACACCAAATGACAATCGATCCTTCCTGTAAAGCTTATCTTCGATTAGACTTGCTGCCCTATAAGTTACGCACAGTAAGTTTCTGCCTTATCATTCTGTTGATATACCGCAGGGTGAGGTGTCATTTCCGGTTTGGGACAGGAAAAATGTATAGGTACATAACTAGAATCTATATCTTTAGCGATAATAACGTTTTTAGTAAAGGAGTGAGTTCTGTAAGGTGGTATAATTGTAGAGTTTCAACTACAGATAATTTGGGAGTTTGTATGCTTCCGTGAGATTCAGCTCTAAATGTCCCAAACGTGATCCCTGGGTGGTGCTAAAAGAACTATCTCCCGGTGGAAGGGTTCGGCCGCGGCTTGTTATTACCCACCGGCCTAAGTAGTATCGCCAAGCAGACTTGTCCGTGTTTCAATACGTAGGCAGCTACAAAAAGGGGACGGCTTTTTTTTGTTTCACTACCATCTTCCTACCTTCACAGATCGCGAAAGCCCCCGTTTATGTGGAGGCCTTTTATATAGGAAAGCGTGCTATATGTAAGACCTCATCGTCACATACCATCGTGTCGGATAGTGGGCAAACGTTGACCTATTTATTTTAACGCGCGACTAGTAATGCTGCTATGTTAACTTATTCTTCTTTCTGCTCTTACTCAAATTTCGACGACGTCTTTTTCTTCTTCCATTCTCCCCTATTAGCCGTTATGTCATAGTTCATCCTTCTGACATCTTGTCTCACACAATCCATTTATCTATTCTTAGATCGTCTTCTTCCTCTACATTACATTCTATTACTCTCAACTACTCTACATTTATACTCATTTCAATTTTAGTCGCATGCGTCTCATCTTTTCTCATTCAACCATACCAGCTCACCGTTTCCGTGATTGGTTCTACTTTCGGTCTCTATATTAAGGAATATGAGAAATGTCCATTTAAAATATAAATGCAAAAGTATTTTTGTTCAAACGCCTCAACAGATTTGAATGAAAATTTGCATATACCATATTGTTGTACTAAGTAGCTGAATATGTATTTGCATAGAAATACTTTTGTATAGGTGTAATTACGCGGGCGAAGTTTCGAGTAAAAACTAGTACTTATATCTATAAAGCTATTGTTAGCAGGTCTTTGCTAAATTAATTATGTTTTAGGGTATAGGACCCAAAAGGTAAAACGGGACCATATTACTAAAACTTCACTCTCCGTCTGCCTTTTTATCACCAGGCTGTATCTCATGAACCGTGATGGCTAGACAGTTGAAATTTCAAAAAAAATTGTATTTTTGTTGCTGCTATCATACCAAATACTAAAAACATAAAAAAAGTACGGCTTCTATACAACATGGTACGACGCGCACTTGGCCAGTTTTTATTGTTTAATTCATTATTCATTTACAATGCAGTTGATATGTTTTGGCACAGATCACAGAGGGAAGTAAATATTCTATTATATGTGACTGAAAGACGCTTACATCGTCATTTTATGAACGTAATTAGGTGCCAACAAGGCGAAGTTTCCATTTCTACTCGGACTAAATTCAAGACTAAATTTTTAAGCACAATCAGCTACGTCATCTTTTGCAGCTACCGAATTAAGCTTTTGGACACAAAACTTTGGGTGAAACCAGTGATATATAACATTTATAGAGTGGTTATTTTCGGACTTCGCATTTTTTTATGACACAATAATTTGACGTGTCTTCATGCAATATATGAAAACACCAGAGGGATTATGAGGCAATTGCCTTACTTCGTGTGGTCTAGTTTATTTCGCAAAGATGTATCTACCTCTGGTTGATATATCACTCTATCATGTTCAATATCTTGCTTGACGTTTGATGCGTTGTTTGGACGTGTAATGGACTATTTAAAAACTTTTAGTTTTTATATACCATTTTTCATAATTATATTTTATATCTATTTACCATATACCAATTGTACCGGTTACCACACATTGTTATGTTTATTTATTCATTGACAATTAAATTTATTGGCGTAGACGCACTCATTTTGATCAGATATGTCGTATCATAATATAACAGTAGGCAGACTGATGTGCGGCACCGATTCATGGTGGACATACCAGATGTTCGCACCAAGCGTTTTGCTTCGTCATTCCTTATTCGTACTGCAAGGAAATTAAATCGGTTGCCTGCGTCTGTCTTTCCTGACGTGTACAATTTGGGGGTCTTCAAGTCATGAGTACCTCTAGGAAAATGTGTTACATCTTAGGCCGCATCGTCACCTACCATCAGGTAGGTGTGAAAGTGGTCAAACGTATCATTTGTAAAAAAAACACCCTTTATAGTTATTATAGATCAGTCATTAACATAGATCACACCATAAATGTGTGATTTACACACCACACCAATACCATATTTTTCATCTTTATTGCCTTTAATAAATCGATTTTATACGTATAGATATGGAGGCACCTGAAACAAAATTTATGATTTTTTGTAAGCCTTATTGTCAATTACCTATATTTCTAATTCATTAATCATTTAACACTCGATTTCTCCAGTTCTCCACATCCCACCAAAGTCAAACACCGAAATAATTTTAATGACAACATTCGTTGATAAATTTTCATGACCTAAAATTTGACGACATGACAACTTACAAAGATAAGATGCTGAATAATATTTTAAATATAACATCCCCGCAATCAAAATAGTTATTTTCGTGTTTTTATAAATCTTAACACCCATTAGAATTCACCGAATTGTAAAATATTTATATTTCTGTTTTTTAATGATAGACAATTTTTAGTAAAATATTATGTGTTGGTGAATTACGAGCTTACAATTTTTATCGGTTACCGGTATACTTACCTTTTTTTTTACTATTTTTATTGGACACATTAAGGTGAAGGGTACCGACGCTCTCTCCATACAAACGTAGTCGACTGTTTCTTCCCTGGATAATGACATAATCACAAATATTTTTATTGCATTAAACCTATAACTGCCATGACTTATGCCCCTATGTCTTGGTTTTTTTCATTTTATAATTATCATAGAAATGAAGACATAAAAAAAACATATTGGTCATGGCAGTTATAAGTTTTATGCAACAAAAATATTTGCTATAGTGTCGTTATCCAGGGAGGAAACAGTCGACTACGTTTGTATGGAGAGAGAGGTCGGTACCCTTTCCTCTTAATATCTCATATCACGGGGCTATGGAGCTAAAGCCGTAGCCGAAGGTAACACGTAGAGGCCCTTACATTAACAAGTTTAATAGTAAAGTATGATGTGGACACATTAAATTATTAAGTCAATTATACCTAATGGTAGATACCACCAATAATATTTCTTTTTCCATTTAAATGCTATCCCCTATTTTCTTCCCGCAAAATGCCTTAAGATCCATGTAAAAAAAATTATATACGTAATATAGTAATTTTATACAAATCAGCATAGTGAAATTTTATGGTAAGTATAGAGAGATACACCCCGCGCAGCGAATGGTGAGCTCTGCGGTAAGTGGAAGGGGTATGCGCAGAACTCGATATTTATATGAAAATTGAGTTCTGCGCATACCGCTTCTACTTTCCATCAGAGCTCATCATTCGCTGCGTGGGGTATACTTTGATCTCGAAATTCCTGCAGAATCAGGACCTATGCTGGAGAAACAGCGGCTTGTAACATAATATAAATGTCGTAGCAACTCTTTTCCCAACAACAGTAACTACGTTATTATAATCACTACATAGTATAAAACAAAGTCACTTTCTCTGTCCCTATATCCCTTTGTATGCTTAAATCTTTAAAACTACGCAACGGATTTTGATTACATGCATAATATAGCCGTGCGAAGCCGGGGCGGGTCGCTAGTAACAACTAAATGCGTTGTCAAGGTGTCTCACTTGTTTCACTTACGTTAAATCTTTGACAGGTGTCTTCAAGCGCGTTTACGAAAAGGTCACAGAATCGCTTTGTACAAAGGTTTTCTCACATTTTATTTTATACAAGGTTATTGGTAATTATACTAGCAACCCGTTGAGGGCTACTTCTGTGTACCTAAACAAACAACTTTGTTCAAACATTGTTTTGAATATTTTAAGGTTAGGTTTACCTGAAAATCAGCTGTTCCATACACGGAGAGGTCATTAAGCTTAAATTTTTTTCTTATTTTTTAAGTTTTATTTACTGTTCTTAGTCTGAATGACCTTTGTTTTAAAAAATCTGCTGTTTTTCGTATTTACATAACATCAAAATTATCATATTTTTTTTAGAATTTCCAAAATTCGTAGAACAAAAGTTGGTTGTTAAGGTGCACAGAAGTAGCCCTCAACGGCTTGCTAGTATTATTATCAATAACCCTGTATAACTGACTAACACCGCTCCGCGGTTTCACTTGCGTAACTCCCGCCCCGGGTTAATATTATCTTAAAAAGTAGCCTAGGTTATTTATTCCCAATGTATCCTGATGCCAAGTTTCATCAAAATCGGTTCAGTAGTTTCGGAGCCTATTCGTTACAAACATAAAACAAACAAAAACATCTTTCCTCATATTATCATCTTTCTCTCATAGTCGGAGATCCCTTTAAGGACGACCTTCTATAGGCTTTTTACTTTCTATTGGTATTGAATTTGTCTCCTAAACTAGCCAGGGAAAGGTTTAAAAACAAAACAAAAAATTGTATTGTTAATGAGTCATATTCTGGACTGAAAGCTTTTAATAGGCAACCCATTTGCACTATATTTTTTGACCTATTTCATTTGATATAAATACTTTTCATCCATTAAACAGATCGATGAAGGTCGTCCTTATGAGAATCGTGAGCTCTCGATACTCGATACGCACCAGTATCGTGCGATAGAGAGAGTTTAAGTTCGGACGTAATTGTCTACATTTTTCTTTTTAAATATTGTTTCGGGCCGTAACGTTTTTATCCCCTTCATCCTTCGCAAAATGAAAAAATTTGGTCTCATTTAATTCACTGCATTTTATTCTAGGTGTATAAGTTTTTCTTTTTTGGTAAGTAATTCAGTTTAGTCTATTAAAAAACAATTGAAACGCTTGATACAGTTTTTACGTCAAAATAATAGATATTCAGATACTAATAACTTTTATCTTAGGCAATATTTCTTTAAAATAAAAACGGTTAAACCTAGTTTTCAATTAGATCTAGAACATTACACAAACAAAATTATCAAAATCGGACTTCGTTTATGGGGGGGGAAACGTTACCGCTTTTTGTATGGAAATTTACGAGAGATAATTTAGAGATCCCGTACAAACATCTTTCCTCAATAAGTAGAAGATTTGTTTAACCACTTGCAAGATTACAGCATGTCAATACGCAATACGCAACGCACACAATGTAATCGAAGTTTTACAACATGGAGTCATAAACTGTAGACAATCTATCTTGTTCAAGCTATTCAATCACTTTATATGGTAATATGTGAATGAAGACGTTACCTACATTGTAAGCATTATTTGGAAATTGTGTTATAGCTGGAGCGATGGGGAAAGGATTGTTACAATCCGCATTCTGGCATAGTTAAGGTGAAAGGGTACCTGCGCGCTCTCCATACAAACGTAGTCGACTATTTCCTCCCTGGATAATGACACTAGCACAAATATTTTTGTGCCATAAAACCTATAACTGCCATGACTATGCCCCTATGTTTTGTTTTTTTAAATTTTCTAATTATCATAGAAAATAAAATTACAAAAATTCAAAAATTAAAAAAGAACAAAAAATAGGGGCATGGTCATGGCAGTTATAAGTTTTATGCACCAAAAATATTTGCTCTAGTGTCATTATCCAGGGAGAAAACAGTCGACTACGTTAGTAATAGTTTGTATGGAAATAGTCCCCGGTACCCTTTCCTCTTAACAGTGAGGCATTTTGTTTTATTTACCCACGACGACGCAGTTAGCACAATGGGTTCGATTCAGATAAGTATTTACGCTTAGATATTTGTCTGTGGTCTGGTTGTTTCTATGTATTATAAGTAAGTATATTATATTTACAAAAGAAAAGTAAATAAGTACTAGTAGGTATATCTGTTGTCTAGGACCCATAACACAAGTCTAGTTACTTAACTTGGGGCTAGACGGCGATGTGTGGAATTTCCTGAAATATTTATTTATTTTACATTGCAACCTTTTAATTATCTATCAACAAATAGAGAACAGAATCTTGTCTAGTAGACACTACAACAACTACTATTTTGCCAAATAACAGGTAAATCAGACGATTTACCTGTTATTTAACAAAATAAACTTCATAATCTTTTTGACATCGAAAAAAAGCAAACTTGACACTGTACGAGATTTTGTTAATGATATTTGTTGTGCATGTTAATACATACATTGCCAAAGGTTCAAAAGGACCCCAAAGTACTCCGTTTCTTCATTGTACTATTTTTTTTAGCAAATCGCATGCAAAAATAGTCCCGGGCATATATTGGTACTAGCTGCGCCCCGCGGTTTCACCCGCATAAGTCCCGATCCCGTGGAAATATCAAAATAAAAAGCAAGTGAGTAAAAACTTTCTCGATAAATGGACCATCCAACACAAAAATATTTTTTCAATTCGAACCAGTAGTTCCTGAGATTAGCGTGTTCAAACAAACAAACAAACAAAGTCTTGAGCTTTATTAGTATAGATAATATTATTTAAATAAAAGAAACTAAAAATAAATAGTTGTTCTCATTAAAACAACAATGACATGTCGTGACAACTTTCATAATTTAGACGTAAACAATAAAATTAATGAAGTTACACATTGTCTGATTTTAAAACAACATTTTGTGAGCACTCTGTAAAAAAACGTGACATCCCATCACTTAGAATTGAATATGAAATATTTTATCCAACGGGTCTATTTAAAATACATTTTATTGGATTGAATCCAAAATGTCATGAAGTCCAATAGCTAATAGAGATAAAATAATATACCCACCTATACAGTGTTTAAAAAAATCTGTTAACTTGTAGGTTTTAGGTTCCCCAGACGTACCCATTTTTTTTTTAATGAAAACTTATAGGGAAAATTACTAAAAAAAAAGGGAACCAGTTAAGTTGGTATGGACATGTGATGAGAAGAGAGGAGACGCATGTGACTATAAGAGTGATAAGTAGTAGTAGAGGGATGGAGAGGAAGAGGACGACCGAAGAAAAGATGGATGGACTGCGTGAGACTAGACATGAGAGAGATGAATGTGAACGATGAGATGACGACTAATAGGAGGGAATGGAAGAAAAAGACTTACTGCGCCGACCCTAAATAAATTGGGATAAGGGCAGGAAGAAGACGATAGAGAAAATTACTGTAATTCTTCCAAAGTATCGAGATAATATAAAGCATGTTTTGTGTTTTACATCTAATTAGAATCTTTTGTGGGTTCGAATATTAGTCATATACTTAAAATCCAAAGGATATCCTGAAATTTTAAACTAGCCTAAAATTCTCGGTAATATTTTCTAAGACTTAGCAAATAAAACTAATCTTAATGTTTAAAAAAATGGCGCCACATATTACGTCAGGCCACCTACGACAATTTTACAACGAATCTAGTTTTAGAATCTGGTAGCAAAAGTGGAATAGCTGGACTGATTCTTCCCAGTCTGATAAGAGAACCTCAGGCAAAAAGGACTCAAATACAGACATATATTATTTTATATAGGTATACAAGAACTTTAGAATCATAGTCCCACTGCACCGTACCGTGCATTTATCCTTCAAGTTTTATAGCATATTTATTACAAACCAAATATTTGTTTGTAAAACAAATATTTGTCGTGGTCTGATTATTTCCGTATGTAGGTAAATTAAATAATATGTCTTTTCAAAATCTCTATTGGGTTTATAAGCCCAGTTTCTTAGTTTCGTGCTATATGCAATACTAGCTGTTTCCCGCGACTTCGTAAGCGTGGTAATTTTAATTATAAAACGGATATATTCCCATTAAAGTAAATATAATTATGAGTTCAAGTCGCGAAAACCTTAGAAAATACTAAACTAAAATCTTCCCCTTGACTCACTCTATCTATAAAGAAAGCCGCATCAAAATCTGTTGCGTAGTTTTAAAGATACAAAAGGGGCAGACAGACAGCGGGATGCGACTTTGTTTTATACTTTTTTTTTAAGCTTTGTTACTATGAAGTGATCTTGCAATATTACCATTGATCTTACGGTGAAGGAAAACATCGTGATGAAACCCGAGCTTAATTTGCTCCAGACGTACTGACATGTTTTTTCTACTAGACATGGTCGACTAACCTGAGAGGGTCGTAAGATGCTATGCAAGCTTACTTTTAGGCACTACAGCGCCCTATGTAGAATGGCTTAAAGTTGCTAGTGGTGTATTAACCATCGAGTTAGATGTATTATTGGACTTCGAATTAATTAATGATATTTTTTTCATTTCGTCTCTCAAACCATTGGCAATATAGTCCTCTATTTGTCACTTGCGTAATTTTATGAAAATAAATTTGTATCAAAATTAAACATCATCATGTAAATAAACATCCGTTGCCAGAAATATATCTTTTGGCTCGTTTGTAAAGTTAATAAAAACTGTGACAAACATATCCATTTAATTATGACTGTTATTTCTTATCAAAGGTGTTGATAAATTACAACGTATTTTGCTGTATAGTTTGGATAAACTTCCTGTTTTATTGACAGAGATTCACCAGCGATTTGTACATTTTAACATTGAGACACTAGTACCTACCTCTTGACATCTTGACTTAAAAATAACACCAGGTCAGAAATAGCACTTGTTCTATTTTATTAACTCTGTATGTCCATGGATGAATTATAATAATGAACGAGCTTTATGAATGCTTTATCATTCCTTATTCGTACAGCAAGGGAATGGAATCAGTTGCCTGCGTCTGTCTATCCTGACGTGTACAAGTTTGGGGTCTTCAAGTCGCCATTGACCAGGTATCTTCTAGGAAAGCGTGCTACATCTTAGGCCGCATCGTCACCTACCATCAGGCAGGTGCGATCGCTTCGGCCGTCTATAGAACCGAAGTTTCAGAACTGGTTCCGTCCGAGGCTTTTAATTTCCTTGTATTTAACTGGGTTCCGATCAGGTAATTATCGTATCCGTTAAGCCGTTTATAGGGGTCATTGGGCGTTTCGCACCGCGAGCGGTTCGGACCGCGTTTATAGAACTAGATTTGGAAAAGTCAAAATGGAAACAAAAGGCGACCGAAAATGAACAAAAGATTATCGAAATGTAAACAAAAGACAAAAGACTATCGAAATGGAAACAATAGTCGAGTGGTCAAACGCTGACTAATAATGTAAAAAAAAAACCTATTTTCCCAGTTCAAGATAGTTAAGGTGTAAGGGTACCAGCGCTGTCTCCTCCCTGTTTCCTCCCTGGATAATAACATTATCCAGGGAGGAAACAGTCGACTACGTTTTTATGGAGAGAACGCCCGGTACCCTTTCCTCTTAACAATTTCAAAGTACATCTATGAATAAATGATAATTAAACAATATATCTTTCAATTAGCATTCCGTTTGTTCATCGATAATAACACGGTTGCTCATTAATCGTTAATGTCCTGCGGCATTCATAGGCCTTACCACGAGTCATTGCACTCGATCGAACATGCAAAACTTTAATACATTTGGTCGCAAGCCCAGATATAGCTTAAATCGGTATCTCTGTTTAGGGTGACTAAATATTATTTTGTGAAATGAAATGAAGATGATGATAATCCAACTGTCATCAACAGAAGAAAAACGAAGGAAGGAAGTCGTGAATAATATGGTGCTTATTGTAAATGTCAGAGTGCCGATTATAGCGCCATTTTGTTTTGCTATAATATTACATTTATAGAATAAAATGACGAAACATGGTTCATTTTTAACCGACTTCAAAAAAGGAGGAGGTTCTCAATTCGTCGCGTATATATATTTTTTTATGTATGTTGGCGAACATAATCGGCGGATTACTCGAAAACGCCTGGACCGATTTGGAAAATTCTCTTTTTTATCACCAGTGTTTTCATGATACATACCAAAACCATTTAGCGTTCCAATTTACCTACCTAATTGTGTTTATTAGTTTAAGAACATAAACCCTAGATTAGGTAAATAATAGTGCAGGTAATATATTCTAATCGGAATGTAATTTCTATTATGATAATATATGCTAATAATAAGTGCCATTATGCAATATATTCTTCGCTCATTTTTTATTATCGTTGACAGAACTATGTGTAGAAATGAAAGAAGACGATTTAAAGTTTATATTATTATTGCAGTGCTTTGTTTCTAAATAATTGTTGTAACAGCATAAAGCTGAAAAAGATGGCGGTATAAAGACAGAGATACTGTTATAAGCTATCTATCTCAGATGGTAAATACTCTATTACGTTTGATCGAGTGCTTAAGCAACTCGTGGTAGGGGTACCAGTGCATAACTAATGGTATATTGTTTGTGCTGGTTACCTGACAACGCACAATGGTTTGTGCGACTTCAAAATATTAAACAACGGGTAAGGTGCATCAAGGGATGCGGTCGCAGTAGAGACGTCAAAACGACGGGTTAGTATCAGACGGTCTAAAACGCAAGTCGTCTTATGTGGCAACTTGTCTTAAAATCATGTGGACTAATTTGCAACTAGTCTTCAACTTGTATAAATCATAGAATTCTCATTTTAATGAAATAAACTTAATAACCCAAAGAGGTTGCATTAGCAACATCCAATACAAATTATGACGTATTTATCAAATCACTTTATTTTATTTATGCAGGTAACCCCTACTCTTTTGACCCATTTCAAGTGACGTTTTAAACGTCAAAAAATATTTAGTTTTGCCTGAATTTGTCTAATATTGTCAAATTCAGGCAAAACCTTACTTACGTGCTTACGGCCTCCGCCGCTTCTGCCCGTTTGTCTCACAAATTTTAAACAGATTAAATCATGAAAAATTACACTATTCAATTTTGGCTGACAAAATAATAAATAAGCTTAATTATGTCAGAAAAAAATAGACGTAGATATATGCGAAGTCGGGATAGGTTTGATAACCAAAATAATTTAATGAACCATCAATAAAACCCGTGTAATTCGGTAAAAACCCCGGTTATTGCATATTATTAACACGCGCCGCTCGTAAAACGACTAATTTCAAAACCTACCCTCTGTAATGTCGTTATTACGTATCGTAACGGCAAGTTACGGGGGATGTTTCGTTATAAAACGTATTAAACGGTTATCCCTGACCGTGAATACGATAATATTATGTACCTACTTTGTTTATGTACTGATTCCAAAATCAGTATAAAAGCAAATTATTACAGTCATACTTATGTAGGTACAATCAGGCAAAAAAGTTGCAGATCCACCGTAGAGCTCCAAATAAAAATAAAATAAATAAATATTGTAGAACATTTTACACAGCGCCATCTAGCCCCAAGCTAAGCAACTAGGCTTGTGTTATGAGTGCTAGATAACGGATAGAATACACATATTATTATGTATGTATACTTTTTTTGTAAATATATACTTAATATACATACAGACACCGGACCAAAAACAAATATCTATAGCATAAATACTTGTTTACTGTTTTTTTTTACGCATTATAAGCTTGCATTTCACCTTTTCTCACCTGATGGAAAGCGACGATGTGGTAGAGGATGTAGCATGTTCGTCTAGAAAGAAAACTATATGCCTAGACATCATGATTTAACGTGACGAGTCACTTGGCACCATGACTTTGTCCAGATGGTGGTACTGGTGGTGTTAGAAGCCGCTGGCCAAGGGCTACCACCGCTTGATAGTCTGCTCCTTTAGTGCCACCCGGGTCACGCGTAGGACATCCAGGGCTAAATCTACGGACGCAAGCTAATCTGAACTCTCGTTATCAACTCAAGCAACATCCTAAGGTCCTGCTTGAGTGAAGTTTAAAATCTTTTAAAATCATTTTATATGGACGCTGTCCCAAACAAAACACTAGGATGTGTCGTACCTCATTAATCATTAACAAAGGACAATATAACTATTTTAATTTATTACAGTGTATTATTAACCTCTTTTCGTAAAATAAAATAGTTATGACTATGCGAGTTCTATCACTTTTATGGTACGAGGCGTAGTATTGATGACGAAATATCTGGGTTCCACTGGGTGGGATTTTTTTGCTGCCGTAATATAAAATATCTGGGTTCCACTGGGTGGGATTTTTTTGCTGCCGGAATATAAAATGGAGTACTCATTAAGACCTTTCAAATGAAGTACGACACATCGTAGTGTTTTGTTTGGGACGCTATGCGGCATCACTATCACTATCACTACATAGTATAAAACAAAGTCGCTTTCTCCGTCCCTATGTCCCTATATCCCTATGTATGCTTAAATCTTTAAAACTACGCAACGGATTTTAATGCGGTTTTTAATAGATAGAGTGATTAAAGAGAAAGGTTTATATGTATAATACATGCATAATATGGCCGTGCGAAGCCGGAGCGGGTCGCTAGTTATTTTATAGGACAAACTTTATTAGAATGAAAACATTCGAAAAATAGTAATTTCAAATATTTACGGTGGATCTGCAATTCTTTTGACGACTGTTCATCAACCAGATCATTAACAATTGTACCTAACTGCTGCGGCGGGAATCGAACCCGCAATCTTTCACGTCGCAAGTTAGTGTACACGAGAATTTACAAAGGTCGATACACAAACAAAATGTATTTCAGTACACAAATATGTGCCATTGTCAATGCATTTATTTGTAAAGACTAAATTCGTTTTACAAACGAAAACACAATAATTTCACTTTTATTTACATACTGTCACACAAAAGGACAAGGTTTTGTTATAACTATTAAATTAATTTAAAACGGGATATTTGCGTTGCTTTTTGTTTTTATTTGGTATAGCATTATATTTTGATACTATTTCAATTATTTTTAGTTGCCGCTGCAAATAATAGTGTTAACACATTTTGAAAATACCTTGACTTTTCAGTAAATTAAGGTTTTAAGTCACACTGTATAACGTAGGCAGCCGCTAAGACTAGTTGCGCCCCGCGGTCTCACCCGCGTAAGTCCCGATCCCGTGGGAATATCGGGATAAAAGCCTATGTGTTAATCCAGGTCTCCAGCTATCTAGATACCGAGTTTTATCGCAATCAGTCCAGTAGTTTTTGCGTGAAGAAGTAACAAACATACATACACACACACACACACACAAACTTTCACATTTATAATATTAGTAGAATAGGATACTATTTCAAGCTTAATTTTTAGTTGCCGCTGTAATTAATAAATATATAAATAAATAAGCCGTTTATTTAAACAAAACTTAACCCAAACATTATTACCTACATATCTTAAACTAATTTATGAATCTTATTATACTTATAATATTTCTGTTATAAGATGGTTATAACACAATTTTAATTTGAGAGTTGTAAGTATATATTAAATAACATTACACATTAGGTAGGTACATGCCCAAAAAAAGCAAAGGTAAAAAGGAAGAGAACTCAGCTATAATAATAGTGTGAGCACATCTTGAAAATACCTTAATTTTTCAGTAAATAAAGGCTTCATGGTTTTTGTGTCACACTGTAGGCAGCCGCTAAGAGAGAATTCCGACGCGAACAAAGTCGCAGGTATAAGCTAGTAATATTAATGGCGCCTTACTATTTCAAGACTAAAATGGATCAATAAAATAAATTAACATCACACGTGACTTCTATACAAATGCATGATTAATATACATTAAAATATAAATGGTTGTCATAAAATAATGTTAGATCGATAAGAATATAATTATATATATATTTAGTATATTTAGGTCACTTATTGTTGATTTGTTATTCATTCATAATACGCTACGGGTAACAAATATGTCAATTTAATGGTTGACACACAGGATAAGTACCTATATACATTTTTTATTTTATTTTTTTAGATTGTACCTTAGTAGGAACTTAGAATAGTGTACGTTTGTTTGTTTTATCACTACATAGTATAAAACAAAGTCGCTTTCTCTGTCCCTATGTCCATATATCCCTTTGTATGCTTAAATCTTTAAAACTACGCAACGGATTTTGATGCGGTTTTTTTTTAATAGATAGAGTGATTCAAGAGGAAGGTTTATATGTATAACACATGCATAATATAGCCGTGCGAAGCCGTGGCGGGTCACTAGTTTCAAATAAATTAATAAATAGTTTTTACAATCATAATTTTTTTTTCTCTTTTTTTTATAAAACCATGGATTGCTGTAAATACATAAATAAAGTATACGACAGAGCGCCGGTCGTGACGCCATCTTGTATTTTATTGTAATATTTCAAATGTCAACGTGGTCCAGTCTGTCATAGTGGCTTCATTATATTTGAACCATTTATTTGTACCAACAACTAGTTTAAGAATATAAAGTTTTGATTATTTTAGATTAGGAATAGTGAAGGTAAATTATCAAGATAGGTATGTCATAGCTATTATTTTGATAATTATGTGCTAACAGTAAGTATCATTATTTCGAATTTACGCTCAATTTTAGGTAGAGATAAAGATGAATATAAATAGTCAATAGGTACTAGTGTGGTATTTTTTTTTTATCACCGGCTTACAATGTGCCTAATGATAAATAAATAAATATTACAGAACATTCCACACATCGCCATCTAGACTCAAGCTAAGTAACTAGACTTGTGTTATGGGTGCTAGACAACGAATATACTACTTACATACTTTTGTAAATAATATATACTTATAATAGGTACATAGAAACAACGAGACCACAGACAAATATCTAAGCATAAATACTTGTATGAGGCGGGAATCGAACCCGCAACCCTGTGTTTGGCAGTCTGGCATGGTGACCATTGCGCCAACTAAGTCGTCATAAATAAAACACTCTTTGCATATGGAGGTTAAATAAAACCACGGAGAATAAAACCGGTTAAAAAAAAGAGATCACTAGACAGACTAAGAAGTATTTTATGCCTCACGTCTTTTCCCTAAATAAAATAAAATTCTAAATCTAGAAACCCAATTTCATCTAAAAGCTTGGTAAGCACAAAAACCTGAAAATCCTGAAATGTGGAACGAACGTGTAGTCTAGCTTTTTTTTTTCATTATTTGATGAAGATTATTAATCCGGTTTTTGTCGTGGTACAGTTCATTAGCGGAGAGCTTTTCGAACAATATTAAAAAAAAACACTACAAGGATCCCAAATTTAAAAAATGTATTAATGGAAAAATCTGAACGCCCAATTAATCGATTTCCATAAATTCCATTGCGCTTATTTAAAAATTTTGCTGATTGACTAACACTTAAGCTAATTTTAGAGTTCCGGACCCAAGGGTAAAAACGTTTACTTAGACTCCACTATCTGTTTGTCTATCTGTCTGTCTGTCACCAGATGTATCACTGTTCTCCTAACAAACTTGATTAGAATATTATTTAACTCCGTGCATCTTAGTAAGGTTCGTTCTGAAAATATTATGTTATTTTTATGTGTTTTAGGTACCTATGTACAGTATAATAATTGTACAGGCCAGAAAATAAGTTTTTATTTCTTTCTTTCTTTCTTTCTTTCAAACAACTGTTTGGAATATTGAAAAATTGCATGAATTAATTGATAGTTTATTTGTATTCGACTGAATACAAATAAACTGTCTAATAAATAACTTTTTTTCAATGTAAGTTAAGTAAAATACAAGGTATTCATTTCATCATGGATGTTAGTCGCTCGCACTCTCACCACACCTTTCATCTCTACAAATATTCGATATGTCTCTCTCAGCTCAGTGGCATTGCCATATGAAATATTACGAAGGCGTAGGTACTTCCAAATACTTAATATCATACGAATATGTGAATGATTCCGAATCAAATGAAAAGTCTGCTCGTGACTCGTGAGACAATCTTTCCGTAGTAATTATTTTCTCGGGTATTTTTAGGATTCTGTACCTTAAAAAGGTAAAAAAAGAACCCTTATAAGATCAATTTCTTGTCCGTCTGTTTTTAATTTCTCTTTCCTTTACCGCGACGTTTCGACTATGTTACAATAGTTATGGTTGCGAGGAGACCTAAATATCTGAGTTTAAATTACCTTTTTATTGTTCCTACGGGTTATCTGGATAAAAACCAGTCAAGTGCGAGTCGGACTCACGCACGAAGGGTTCCATACCATTATATTTTGTCTCCTCGTGACTATAACTATTGTAACATAGTCGAAACGCGATTAATACCCGGAAAAATAATTACTATATTCATCTGTTTTTTTTTCATGTTATAGCGTCATCAGAAATACGGCATCTGTGAAAATTTCAACTATCAAACTATCACGGTTCATGAGATACAGCCTATTGACAGATAGACAGATGGACAGTAGAGTCTCAGTACAATAGTGCCGTTTTTACCCTTTGGGTACGGAACCCCAAAAACTAGCCTTTGTTACTTCCAATCATTCAATGTATTCTCACACCAAACATCAAAATCCTAAAACAGCCTATTTCTTACAAACAAAAAACATCATTCCTTGTAATATTTTATCAGTATAAGAGATAACTGCTTGTTTAACACTCCTAAAAATAACAGTAACAAAAAAGGAACAATTTTTGAAACAGCAATCCGTTTGGCAAACAATGTCTACCACAGCCTTTTCAAGATCCTTTGTTCTGTTTCCACAATATTTCGTGCGTGAATCTACGAATACTAGAGGTACCTTCACTCAGCCAATTTCACTGTCGGCTACAAAGAGATTTTAATTAACTTTGTATTAGTGAGGACATCAAAACTTTATACTTTGATCAAGGTCAGTTAAATTATAATTAAAAGTCACTTAAATTCTGTACAAATTAAAGTTAGAATCCTTAATTTTTTTATATGCGTCATTTCGTTCCGTGGTCCGAATCGACCCATTCCAAAAGATACCATAGGCCATTCGCACCGCTTCAAGCACGCGGTTCGAATGAACCCATTCAAAACGAGCTCTTGGGCGGTACTCACCGCGGTCCGAACCGCTCGCGGTGCAAAACGCCTAATGACCCTTTTTTACGAGAACTGCTTTAACTGTGACTTCAAAAGAATTGGACAACGCTAATCCAAAATAGCGTATTTCAATATTTCCGTTTGACAGCATTTCCCATCGAAATAAATTCATTGTATTGTAACAAATTCACGCATTGTATTATTATTATTGTAAAATATATCTACTGTTTGAACGCGCTAATCTCAGGAACTCCTGGTTCGAATTGAAAAATTCTTTTTGTGTTGGATAGTCCATTTATCGAGGAAGGTTATAGGCTACTTTTTATCCCGATATTCCCACGGGATCGGGAGTTACGCGGGTAAAACCGCGGAGCGCAGCTAGTTTTTTTATAATTAAAAAAGGCAACGAACAAAAAAACAATTCGTTAATCTTTAGGTTACGATTCGCCATCAAAATAAACTATTTTAAACCTGCTTTAAGCAAAATTTTTGCGCAATCTGTTCATTAAAAATTCTCTACTGCGGATAAAAAAAGAGGAATAATAAAATTTTACCCTGTATAACGTTAAATATCATCGTTTGGATACCGTACTTATACAAAAACACAACATAAAAGTCAGGCAGCGAGTGACAGCTTGCACAAAAGTGTTCCGTACTTCTGAATCATAACATTCAAATTTATTTTTTTGCGTTATACTAAACAATGTTTATGTAATCGGCGAACTAACATATCCGTCCTTATAATAAATCTATATCTAAACTGACTAAAAAAACTCGGCCGAGCTACATGGTAGGCGGAGTGGGGGGTGTTAGGCTTTATTTTCGTTACAAATTTCTTGATTCGGTCGCCGCGCTCAAAGCCCACGACAAAAGCTATGCAATAGCTTAAAAAACTCAAGGAAACAAAACAAAATATTGATAGTAGCCGATTCTCAGACCTACTGAATATGACTATAAAATTTCATAAAAAAACTGTCAAGCCGTTTCGGAGGAGTATGGTAACTTACATTGTGACACGAGAATTTTATATATTAGATAGTTAAAGGGATCAGATGTCTACGTCAAAATAGTTATCTGTATAGCAAAGGCCGTTAGACACAACAGGCATAGTAAAATTCCGCGGTCCATTTAATGACCCATACCTATCAATAGCCCCCTATTTATGCAATAGCGACGCTTTAGGGTTTGATATAAAAGCATAATTTATTCGTCGTGATAAGTTTCTTCGTTTCGTTCTATCGACAAGTTTGGGTCTCAAAGTGCACCACGTAAAAAATATCCCAAGCCAAACTCCCCTAAGCTCACGGGAAGTCGTTTGACGCAGAGAGCATGCCACCAATCGCTCTGAAAGTCTTTGGGGAAGATTTATGTTCTGCAGTATGGACCCGTTGTAGCTGTTATGATGATGATAATGAAGATCCCATAGTCCATCAGAACCCTTTTAAGTGTGATCTGCCTTTTTAACCGACTTCAAAAAAAGGAGGAGGTTCTCAATTCGGTTGTATGTATTTTTAAGCTATTGCATAGCTTTTATCGCGGGCTATGAGTGCGGCGACCGAATCAAAAAATTCCGTAACGAAAATAAAACGTAACAACCCCCACTCCCCCCATGTAGCTCGGCCGAGCGTTCGCTTAACGTGTATGTATATGGTACGACTGTACGAAGCTCGCACAATGCAATAGCTTTACCGCGGCAGTCCTCGAGTGCCACACGTTTTTTTTTTTGGTGGAGATGTGCGTTGATATCTTCAGGACTTTGAATTTTATATTTATAGATATAAATCTCAATAAAATATCCATTAAACATTCAATTGATATTGTAATATTTAACCTAATTCATTAACAAAAGAGACCATTACAATAAAAAGCTCAATTAACAAAAGCTACAATCGAACAATGCACTGTATTGTAAAGCTTTTGTATGTGACAGGTTAATTTGAAACTTTCAGCTATTGTTTCGGAACTGTAAATAAAGAAACTTTTGGTTTTAAAAGTTACTAGCGACCCGCTCCGGCTTCACGTACATAGCAGAGCTTTATACGCCTAAGTTTTACCTATAATTTTAGCCAATTTTCAAAAACCTTCATGAATTACAACCGTCCATTTGGTGAAAATCGTATGAAAATCCATTCAGTGGTTTTTTTTTGAGTTTATCACCCGCAGCGGACAGACAGACGTGGCGAGAAGACTTTGTTTTATAATAAGTATAGATTTAGATAGATAGCCTAGCGACCTGCTTTGACTTCATATGGGTTACGGAGGAAAATCCATTTAGTAGTTTTAAGGTTTTTTTACAAATGATAGGTCAGCGTTTGACCACTATTACACCTGCTTGATGGTAAGTGACAATATGGTCTAATATAGCACGCTTTCCTAGAAGGCACCTGATCACTGGCGACTCCAAGACCACAGTAGACTGCTTCCAACCGACTTCAAAAAAAGTAAGTTCTCAATTCGTTATGTTTTTTTTTAGTTTACAAAAACTGTTCGCCGTAAATTCACGTCATAAAGCGTGAAAAATCCATTCAGAAATCCTTTTCACGTGAACAATCAACTTGGCTGTCACCATGTTTACGTTTTAATTTCTCAGTGTACGCCATGTAGCTCCACATACGTAGGTAGGTAGGTATATTATGGGAGGTAGGAGGCTCATGGGACGAGTTATTATTTTGTACTGAATACATCCCATGGGGGATGATTGTTTGGTTTGAAATGTGGGAGATAGCGGTTGTGAATTGTCAGATTTTAAAGCAACACAATGTCAAGTCGATGCAAGGAAAAGAAGAATACTACTAATATTATAAACGTTATTTCATTTAGTAAAATAAATGAAAATAAAGTACTCATAATTGTTGTAATTGTAGATTTAATAAATTTATTTGCACAAAATATGGGTTACAATGGTCTTATAATTAAAATTTAAATTTTCAATATTCTACTACAAAGGCATGCACATTTAAGGAAACGTGAAAGTTTGCTCGTGTATTATCATGTTTGTTACTCCTTCACGCAAAAACCACTGAACGAATTGCGATGAAACTAGGTATGTAGATAGCTGGAGACCTGAATTAACGCAGTTTATTTTTTACCTCGATATTCCCACGGGTTCTGGACTTACGCAGGTTAAACTGCAGGACGCAGCTTGTAACCTATAAAGCTGTAGCCGTCGCGAGCACCAAACTTTGAGGAGTTTTGTATAAAAAACGAGTGCTTCATTGATGAAGCACTCGTTTTTTATACAAAAAATCTCTTTAACTTCTAGGTAGCAATTGATTGCTACCTAGAAGTTAAAGGGATTTCTCTGCTATAAATCAAAAAGTGAGCAATTTACGGCATTTTAAGGAGTTATTCTAATAAAAACTGGTGAACCATTGGGAACTTCTCACACAAAAGTCATGTGCTTGCGAGCTTTGCTGTATGTAGAACTATTAGTAACTCCACCAACACCATAGCATAAGCCTAGTGCTTCCGTACCGTGGTGCCAATTTATTAAAAATCTCTTCATAGAGTTAGAATTACCTACGTATAAAACTTTATAAATTTTCTGTGTCTATTTTAGTATGTTTGTTTCTTGTGTACTAAATAATTAACAAATAAATAAAAATAAAATAAATAAATCTGATAAATTAAATTCGCTAAAATCTCGTAACTTAAAACTGACATTGCAACGTAGACGTGTGAAAATTATTTGATTTTATTAGTGACGTTTATTCGTTAAATAAATACGAGTTTGGGGTTGTATAAAATAATATTTAATGTAATTTACAGGGGTTGTGTCACCCCTTGTGTAACAAGGGATTCCGATTTTAGGGTTCCGTACCCAAAGGGTGAAAACGGAACCCTTTTACTAAACTGTCTGTCTGTCTGTCACCAAACTGTATCAGTTGAAATGTTCAAAGATGATGTGTTTATATTGCCGCTATAACAACAAATACTAAACACAGAATAATAATGGTATACGGAACCTTTCGTTCCAAAAGTCGTAGAACAAAAGTTGTTTGTTAAGGTGCACAGAAGTAGCCCTCAACGGCTTGCTAGTATAATTTCCAATAACCCTGTATAAGAGAGCAGTAGGTATAAGTTCTGGACAAGCCTACTCCATCTAATATATGTGCCAGGCACTACAGCGAGCGTCTTAAATAGCATGAGTTAAAGTTGCTGGCACTGTATTTTATCATTTACTAGCGACCCGCCCCGGCTTCGCACGGCTATATTATGCATGTGTTATACATATAAACCTTCATCTTGAATCACTCTATCTAAAAAAAAACCGCATCAAAATCCGTTGCGTAGTTTTAAAGATATTAGCATACAAAGGGAAATACATAGGGACGGCGAAAAGTGACTTTATTTTATACTATGTAGTGATTTAAAGACCAATATTCAATATATTCAGAGACAAAATATTCTACCGTTTTATTGGCATTTTAAGTAAAAGGTCTAAAGCACTTATCTCATACCTAAAATTCACACAAGAACCCCAAAAAGCCGAAAAACCCTCAAAATTCTTCATATTTTATTACCCTAAAACCTCTAAGCATTATCTTTAAGCCCGAACATAGAGCAACGACTTAAAATCGACCGATAGTTAATAGTTGGAATGCAGTTTTTTTTATTTTTTTTTTATTTTATAGTTAGGACGGCTATGCCGAAGATACAGAGATTTGAGCTGTATGTTGATTTATCAGTCAGTCAAGACTTTGAATTATATATTTATTTAAGCTTGTAATAATGGTGACAAGTCAAACTATTAAATACCTTATCTTAAACATTTCTTTATCACAAAAAAAAAAATATTATGCATGTCTTATACATATAAACCTTCCTCTTGAATCACTATCTATTAAAAAAACCGCATCAAAATCCGTTGCATAGTATTAAAGATTTAAGCATACATAGAGATATAGGGACAGAGAAAGCGACTTTGTTTTATACTATGTAGGTAGTGATAACATATATGTTTCCATGGTGGAATTGAACCCGCGATCTTCTTAGGTTTCACCCACCACGCCACTGAAGTGGTGTTTAATTTTTTTGCTTTATTTATGATTGCAAAAAACCGCAACAAAATCCATTGCGTAGTTTTAAAGATTTAAGCATACATAGGGATATAGGGACAGAGGGGGGTCTAAGATGTGGCACGCTTTCCCAGAAGATACCTGTTCACTAATTGTACACGTCAGTATCACCCGATATAAAAGTCAGTTGTCTGCAGTCGTCCTAAGAATTCCTTTCACCTCAAGTGTTTAGGGACAAAAGATATTATTGATACTTAAGCCCTTTGAGTCTTAGGACCCCAGGCCCTTAGAGAAGGGCCCTTAGATCCCATGTAAGACTGAAATTAAATCTTCAAAGGTGGGCCCCAAAATAATTTAATTCGGTAAGGGGATAAACTGAACACGCTTTCGAAGCTGAAGTGGAACAGAAGTGGCTACTGGCTGTGTGTATAGATTTCAGATATAAATGAATAAATAATACTGTAAGACACTTTACACAGCGCCATGTACCCCAAGCTAAGCAACTAGGCTTGTGTTATGGTGGGTTGACAACGGATTAATACCTATATAAGTAAGTACTTTTGTTTTGTAAATAAGTACATCTCTACATATAATAAATTCGAAGTTTTGGAAGTAAGCGTTCTACGTCCATAATGATCTTAGCACTATAGAATTCGCTAACCTTATATAGCTCCGGTAGAAAAAAATCTTGCATGCGCGATTCAGGTTTTCTTAAATTTAGAAAATCACAAATTAGTTGATTATTCTTTTTGTTCTGCTTAAAAATTTTGTACACTTATGTATTTTAAGAATACATAGCAATATACACATTTTTTAACTAGAAAATAAAGTAATTAATTTAATAAGATATTTTTTTTAATTTCAAGTAACTAGCGCCATCTCTTCGTTTTCGCGAAACTACCATTAATCTCAGAAAATGTTGATTTTATTTGTTTACCTTTGTTTGTGCAGTCTAATTTCGGGAACTAGGAAACAGATTTTAACATAATCTTCACGAATGTGTTCAGAAAATATCAGAAGAGGTTTAGGTATTTCAAGTAGATTTATGTTACTAATTAAAATTTGATATTTCTTGGCGTAAAAAATAAACCATAATATTTTTGCATGAAAACGTACAGAACGTAGGGATGATGTCAAAATTGTCAGTTTGACATACGGAAAGAAGCATCTAGCGCCATCTCTTTTTTATTTATAATTTTACTATGGCTTCGCATTATTACTATCGTGCATATAGCCAGTGTCGCGGTCAAAGAAAATTAAATCCAATGCAGGAGCGTTTTTTGAATTTGGAACATTACAACGCTCCAGCAATTTTGTATGAACATGTGTATGAAGCGGCGTGCTGGGGTTATTAAAAACTTAAATACTCTTTGATTGGATCTCTTTTATCAAAGTACTAGCGACCCGCCCCGGCTTTGCACGGCTATATTATGCATGTATTATCTTCTTATCTATATCTATACATATAAAATCCTTTGTCCTGACTGACTGACGGATCATCGCACAGCCTAAACCGCTGATCGTAGAGACTTGAAACTTGGAGGGTGTGTTCTTTCTATGACGTAGGCATCCGATAAGAAAGAATTTACCGAAATTCTACCCCTAAAGGGGTGAAAAAGGGGGGCAAAGTTTGTATTGGACAACGTGATTCCTTAGTCCAATCTATTTCAAATTTTGCATAAACATTCTTTAACAGAATTAATGGAACACGTGTTTCGTATTTTATTGAAATTCATCCCCTAACGGGGTTAAAAAGGGGAAGAAAGTTATTTTGGGAGTGATTTGCTTCGAAGTTGATATCAATACTCTTTAGTGCTTTTGATTAGATTGGTAACATACTCATTAATCTATGATTGGTAAGACGTCACTTCAAGCTGACAGCGTTAACGTAAAACCTAAGAGGTTGAAAACTTCGAACATTGAACTGAAAAAAGGTGTCTTGCCATTTAGTACTGGGAACTTGACATGATATTTTTTTTTTGCGCGATACGTCGTGTTTGCTAATACCTGTCGATGGACATTACGGCAAATGAAATATGCCTTTACACCAAATCTCATAGGTGTCTCGGAAATGGGGTATTTGACCAAACGTTATGACTAAGATTTTATCAAAAGTGCGCTGTGCACAAATAATGCTTTCTAACCAAACTTCTAAACCATCTCGGAGACGGGATATTTGTTAAAACATAGAACTGTTATAGGATAGCCACTGAATCACTTAAAACTCTATATTTTTATTAGGATACGCCAAAATTACTCTCTGCGCAACTGTTCAGCCCTACCTAATAATAAAATTTTGAACAATTTGCCAAAAGTCACAGTTCCCAAAGTTAGTAGATACTAATTAGGTATTAAGTAATTTAAAAGAAATATCTTTTGTTATGAATACGAAAATACCTAAACAAATGAATAGGACTTTTACACCTTTTTCATTTTTAAAATGGACAGGAAAGTGATCTTATAAGGGTTCCTTTTTTACCTTTTAAGGTACGGAACCCTAAAAACACAAAAGATGACTATGATAGATAGGTAATTACTAATTAGCACGATATGATTAAAGATTTACTCATGTGGTAATCGTAGAGTTTTGTGCATTATTGGCTCTGTGTTAGAAAGACAGAAATAGAAGAATTCATTTTTTGGTTTAGAACTTTAGGTACTTAGACGTATAGCCCATTTTGGATCCCATCCCAAGAGAATTGGGTGCACCCGAGGTTTTCGTGTTCCAAGTTAAAATACATCTCATTCAAAATCTATCTTCTCTATACATATAAAATTCTTTGTCCTGACTGACTGACGGATCAACGCACAGCCTAAATCGTAGAAACCTGAAATTTGTACGATGTGTTCTTCGTATGACGTAGGCATCCGATAAGAAAGGATTTTACGAAATTAATTACCTACCGGGTTTAAAAAAAAGTAGAAAGTTATTTTAGGCGATTTGCTTCGACTCGAACTCCTTAGTGCTTTTGATTAAATTAAGTAAGTACATTTTATTTTGACACACATGTTTCAAACTCAATCTAATTTGAAATCAACAAAAAATAATCCTATTTTAACTATTTTCGACTCCTGCGCGGACGAAGTCGCGGGCAAAAGCTAGTATTTAATATACATACAGTAACACCCAGACTAAAAACAAATATCTTTACTCTACTAATACATAAATATTTGTTCGGATTCGAACCCACGACTTGCACACATCCTGTGAGAATATCGGGATTAAAATAGTATATGTTTTAATTAATTTCTACATACCAAGTTACATCTCAATCTCAAAGGTGTAGTTTTTGTATGGAGGAGAACGTAACAAACAATAACAAAAAACATAAATGTCAGATAACAGCACCCCCTATAAGGCTATGTGGGGTTGAACTAAGTATGGTCGAGCGGTTTAAGTAGTAGGACATGTTGTGACCCCTGACTTGAAGGACGATGCTGACCTAGAGAGAGAGCGGAGGGCGTTGTCTGTGCGTGCTAATATGATTGCCCGCAAGTTTGCTCGTTGCTCAACTCCAGTTAAAACTACCCTTTTTAGGGCTTATTGTACATCTTTTTACACGAGCAGCCTGTGGGCCAGTTACACGAAGCGAGCCTTCAATGCGCTGAGGATTCAGTATAATAATGCGTTCAGGATGCTGATGGGTCTGCCGCGTTTCTGTAGTGCATCGGAGATGTTTGCCGAACTGCGAGTAGACTGTTTTTTCACTACAATGCGGAAGCGGTGTGCATCTCTGGTGCGTAGGGTACGGGGCGGCTCCAGCAGTGTCCTGAGCGTATTTGCGTTGAGGTTTGACTGCCACTATCTGAACCACTGTTGTATGGTGCAGGCTCTTAGAAATCGGGACATGTAGGTTATTGCTGTTTTGTTATTGTTTACTGACATTTATTGTATTATTTGACATTTTTAATATGAATTGTATTATGTTTATAATTTAGAATGAATTTGATGGTTACTAACACTAGGTTAAGTTGTGTACTAACAAATTTTATATGACTTATAATTGGTTGAAATAAATGATTTAATAATAAATACATCTAATTAAATCTAGATAATGTTTTGGGAATACGTAGGCGTTTAATCCAAGCCACTGTTGTACCTGGGACATATCTTAAATGAAATAGGCTTGCCCAGCACCACCCTCTTCAGCTTAGTCGACCATATCCAAAAGAAAGAACTAGTCAATACGTCTGAAGACAACTAAGCCGCGGGTTTCATCACACGAAATGTAACAAACATACACATTTAACTACTAATACACAAACTTTATCATCTATAATATGAGGTATTAAATATTAATATTAGATATATCAAGCAACCACAGCATCATATTGCAGTTCCATTAATTTTCACCACAGTACAGTATGTACCTCTACCACAAGTTGCTTACCCACTCGATTACTGGACCGAATTTGATGACATTTGGTATGAGGATACATTGATTCATTGGAAGTAACATAGGCTATTTTTTATTTATAATGAGTAAAAATTTAATTGTTTGTTTGTTTAGGTATTTGAATTAAATAGACTCCGAAACTACTGGACCAATATTGATCAAACTTGGTGATACATTGATTCATTGGGAAGAACAAAGACTACTTTTTATTCCGATATTCTTACAGGAATAATTTTTAATTGGGTTTAAATATGCCGTTTGGAGTGAAATAAATCAATATACCGATCTCTTTATTGAGAATTTTGTAAAATTGGCGTTCTGATTAAGATATTTTTTTTCACTTATAATACTCAATACTGTACAATCAACGGTCAAAAGTCTCTGCCCAATTCAATTCAATTCATTTATTGCGAATAAAGGTACATGGTATGGTGTTACATTAATGAAATAAAGAACACTCTATTCGGCCTATACATAAGGCATGCAATATTAGATTAAAAATCAATTAATTATTAGGTACAATAGCTAAAATATGTCACACAAAACTCAAACTCTATTCGTCAAACTCTAGCCATAAATGAAAATAAGTAGAAACAATGTCAAATAAAATATGGTCATGAAATGATAATTTAAAATAAGTAGGTACAATGTCAAATGGTTTAAAAGTAACGACCCACCGTAACGTTTACAATCCTGTGCAGCACTATTTGAACATTATAACAACGTGACCTATGGATCGAACCCACGTCGGTTGGTGTAGCGGGTGGCGGCTTATACCACTCACACAACTGAACACATAGCTAACATGTTGAAAATAATAATCACACTGAGTACTTTTTAATTCAAGTATTAATTCATTTATGTGTGTGTGTAATGTCTATTAGAAGAAAGTCGTAAGTCCAATACTTGTTTACAATAATATTATTGTAGCAAACTGATCAGTTAGTCATGACCCATACTGTATATAAGATCGACTCGACTCATGGTAGGAGCTCAGGCACAGTCAGCAGAATATCGTTAATGAAATGGATATTTTACGTGCGACCTCTGTGTGTGGTTTCCTGTTTTACGTACAATATTAATTTAGTTATTTTACTACTGTTCTATTGTCGAAATTGGTGATACCACTGTACATTTTATAGTAGGAACTCTTCGGTTTAAGGTAAAATTCAAATACTAAATAGAAGCCAATCGCAACTTTTACCAAGGGAAGTGGCTGGTTTTTTATTTTATTTGATCGTAGGTATCCGAAAAATTAAAAAAAAAAGGATGCCCAAGGTATTTCTCAATACTCTTTATTGCATAGAGCCGCATCTTCTATCTAAAAACAAATTGTCCATTTTGCAAACGCTTTACCACCAAAGCGATGGAAAAATTTCTGCCTTTTGTCACAGAGACCCTGGGGCCGTGGGGACCCGAAGCCTTAGATTTTTATAAAACTATTTCAAAATTATTAGTATTTACTTCAAGTGACCAAAAGGCTGGCTGCTACTTTGGCCAACGGATCGGCATTACCATCCAAAGAAGCAATGCAGCGAGCCTTTTGGGCACCCTACCTTAACATATAGATTTTCAATATTATTATTTATAGTAACTTTATGATAACGTCTAACAATTTGATGGAACACCCGCATTCACAAAAAAGTGACACGGTAATATTGTGTGACGTCATGCGTCATGGTAACTTAGGAAACAGGGTATTTATTAATAACATCGCTCATCTGGGCTTGTGTTATGGTGTGACAAGACGTGACGAATAGAAGACTTACATAAAGGGAAAAAAGTAAACAGATATATATATTATACTTAAAGAAATACTTAACAAAAAAATCTCAAATGTTCATCGTTTTCTTATGACGTTATCACGTAAAATGATCGTCCGTAAAGCGACTTTACAGAAAACCATTTGTTTTTTAATAACAATAAGATATAGTTACTCACATAGTATTAATACTAGATTAACATATATGTTAAACATGCAAATTCAGGTTAAGATTAACCAGTGCAAACTTAACTGGACCAAGGTTGGGCTTAAACATTCAGGTTGGATAGACCCAAACTGGATTAACTATTTATCCTCTATATCTACGGTTTAGATTGAAGTACCTACCTACCTACTCCTACATTTAGGTAAGTCTATTTACCTACCTAGGATAACGAAGGATCACTGGATGTTATTCTAAAGTTTTAAATCCATGGAGTATAGAAATTACAATACCCTCCAAAATTCTAGTATACAAACGTTTAAATGGGACAGTAAAATTGTTTTCAATAGGAATTCAGGACCAGTTCTTACAGTACATAGGTGTGTCATAGGTACAGGTAAGAGACAGCAAAAACAAATGTTCGAAGGAGCGTGTGCCCGAAATTGACAAAAACCAAACTGCGTCAATAGATTTTCAAAAAACCCTGGCTAGGTTTCTGACTTTTTTGTCAGGATAGAAACTGTTAATTTCGCAATAAAAAATCATTCTATATTTTATCTCAATCGTTAGAGTTGCTAATAGAAAACATTCTGGAAACAATAATGTGACGCATCTAACGATAAACCTACCTTAATTATTAACGAAATCCATCGAGTAGTTTGGAAAATGTGATGGAATAAAGAATATTACAGACATAGAAGATAAGCGCGAAAAACTTTAATTGCAGCTGGGTAAAAATAGTATAGTCAATCAAAGGAAATAGCTTATCTTCGTAGGCTTCTGTTATTTACATACCCGCTTTTGCCTTGAAAAAAAAACATCAGCCAATAAACGCAACAAACCGCTGCAATAGAAACAAGAACGTTTTTTACAAAATGTAAAAATAAAAATAAAAAACGCCCTCTATGCTTCATACATTATATTTTGCCAGAGGCGGAATGGTGGAAAAACGCAGAAAAACTACAAAAATGGACTGCAGCATCTGTATTTGAACGACCATCAAATTATAGGCTCGACTAAGCCAACACTTAAGTGCTTAAAAAGTTTAAACATAGGTATTACGTTGCCTAAGTAACACGTAAAGCTTTTGCCATTACCAACTTATTGAGCTTTTTAAGTGAAAGTAAACATGTCCGATACAAACTCTCGAACTTAAAAGCATGTCAATTGTTAGTTAAACGATATAAAAGCTTCTGCTATTAATGTGAAGGAAAAATCTTATTCAATTATGTTCTATTTTGCAAAAAAAGATATATATTTTTAGAGCGAACGCGCTTTCGTTTTCCATCGATTGATTTTTTTCTTCTTTTAAGTTAATGGCAAACGGACCGGAGGTCCGTTTGTCATTAACATTGTCATTTGTTAGCATGTGGTTTTAGTACAAAGGTCAGAATGTCCAGGTGTCAAAATATCCAACATCTTATCAGGTTGTCGAAATGTCTAGTTATAAAAACATCCAGTTGCTAAAACGACACATTACTAAAGTGACAAAATGTCAAAACTCAATAATTCCAAGAATATTACCCCTAGAATGTATTATGCCAAGAGTGTATTACGCCCAGGGTGTATTACGATAATAGTGTATTACGCTAATAGTGTATTACGTTAATAGTGTATTACACTAATGGTGAATTACGTTAATAGTGTATTACGCTAATAGTGTATTACGCTAATAGTGTATAACGCCAACAGCGTATTACGCCATTTTGGTACTCTATCATGTACTTTTATGGTTCTGCCTCAAAGTAAACATTTCGGCGAGTATCGCCCGATCGAAAAGTCTAGAATCTGTCTCTTTTACTTTCCGCTGATTTTAATGTTAAATTGTATTAAGAGAAATACTTTTTATTGTTTCAGATTATTATATCAAGACTAAAGGAGTTATGCAAGGTAAATATACCTATTTACTATCTACACGATGTCAGTAGGATCTCATTTCATGGGATAAGTACTCGTAGGGGCTTGGTGGCGTTCTGCGGTCAACGCGTTATGGTCATTGGTCAAATCAAACGCAGTCAAATGTTACACAGATTTGTTCAGAAAGTACGATTTGACAAGACCGTCTGACCGCAAAACGACAACACTTATAATGACTAGTCCTTATGGTTATTTTGACGAACTGGTCCGACAAATTTGAATGTTCGAAAAAATTATAATTGGTGGGCCGTTAAAGTCGACAACGCTTTAAGGGTAGGGCTACCTTTAGGTACCCACTAAATATAATAATATGTAGTAATTAAGTGGTATTGAATACTGAAGTAAAAAAAAATTATGTACGGTCGGCTGCATAATTGTAGACTCACAAATCGGCTATTATAAAAATGTTTTCAACACAAGCAAGATTCTAGACGCCTGCTTTAGTTGAAGTTTAAAGTCTTCTAACTCATTAATGTATCAAACAAAAATTATTAGAATTAAAAAATTCCAATAATAGTAATTTTTAGAACTCTACCGGAGGCTGCAATTATGCAGCCGACTGTACATGCATATATGCACACACTGTAGCTGCGTCTCGTAACGGTGTCGCGAGTTCAGAGATTTTATCTCATCTAAAACTATGCTTACTGCGCTAAAATAAGTTTTCACACTACTTGTAGTCATAAAAATTGGTCTCCTCGCGACCATGACTATTGTTACATAGTCGAAACGTCGAGGTGAAATAAATAAAAATACGCGATTAAGACCCGGGTAAATATTAAAGAATTAAGTAAAACGACGGGCAAACAGTTGTATTAGTAATTCAGCATTCAACACCTGCAATGTCAACTGCAATGCAGATAATGTTTGCGTTTAACAATAACTTCTCACTGCAGTTGTTATTGTAATTTTTGTTGTTTTAATTTCATTTTGTAGTTTTTTTGTAATAAAATCATCTGACTTCAAATATATGTCAGTTGTTTTTTAAATTAGATTACTTTGCTCGACTAATAAAAAAGTCCAATTGTAGAAACTTCCGAAATAGGTACGTCTAATTTTAACATTATATATTTGATCCGTTTTTATTTCAATTATATTTATGAAAAATGTTTTTAAATAGGTAAACAAGACATTTGCGTAATACATAGTAAATTATAAGTTAATAACGAATAAACTTTTTGTCAGGAAAAAAAGCTGAATTACGCTGAAAAATATTAACATATAGCTTTCAGATAAAAGAAACTGCATTTCAGTTATTCGTTAAGAGCTACAAAAACAATCAAACCAGCAAATAAGCAAGGCTATTGGTTATTATGTGTTGTTGAGGCTATTTCTGTGCACTTTACCGATCAACTTTTGTTCTACGATTTTTTTTAATTCGAACATTTTTGGGACATTTTTGAGGGTTTGTATGGGGTTTAACTTATAGCTTATAGTATCTTCCCTTTGTAATCAAGGGGTTTGCCAAATCTGGATGAAAATCCCCCATAAAATCGTTATCAACGTAACAGGACCCATTCACAAAGTAATAAAGTCAAATCGCAATGTAACAGTAAAATTTAATGTTTTATATCAATCATAAAAAGATGGAAATGGACAGATTGTTGTACTTTATTGGGTGCTTGGATTTAAGCGGGAAATTGACCGCTGATTTAGGTAATTGTATGCGAAAAAACCAGCCAAGTACGACTTGGACTCGCTAAAGAATAATTTCGTGGTTTTATGGGAGCCCCACTTAATTTTTTTTAAATACCTACTAATAACTAAAACTACTAAACAGAAAAAAAAATATATAAACGGGTATTTATTTACATGTATTATAAATACTTATACATTTACAAAAGCAAAGTATATAAGTAGTATATCCGTTGTCTAGCACCCATATCACAAGTCTAGTTAGGTACTTAGCTTGGGGCTAGATGGCGATGTGTTGAATGTCCTGCAATATTAATTATTATTAGTATATATTTATGTTGCCACTAACAACATATTTATGTTGCAACATAAATGTTGTTATAGTGGCAACAGAAATATTTGTACATAGTCTGTGAAAATTTCAACTATCCATTAGCTACCACAGTTCATGAGATAGGCTTATTCTCAACTAGCGACCCGCCCCGGCTTCGCACGGCTATATTATGCATGTAATATACATTATAAACCTTCCTCTTGAATCACTCAAATCTATTAAAAAAACCGCATCAAAATCAATTAAAGTTGCGTAGTTTTAAAGATTTAAGCATACAAAGGGAAATAGGGACATAGGGACATAGAGACGGCGAAAAGTGACTTTATTTTATACTGTGTAGTGATAGTGATTTATGTTGCCACTAAATTAAAACACATAAACACATAAATTATGTTGCAACATAAATGTTGTTCGTACATAATCTGTGAAAATTTCAACTGTCCATTAGCTACCACAGTTCATGAGATAGGTTTATTCTCAAAGATACAGCCTTGTGACAGACAGACAAGCGGACAGTGGAGTCTTACTAAATAGGTCCCGTTTTTACCCCTCTGGATACGGAACCCTAAAAAAGTATCCATCTTTTTATTAAAATGATGTGGCAATCGACATTAACATTGGAAACTATTTGGAACAACCGAATTAAAATATACGAACCAAACTCTTGCATTTAAAACTAGGTATAGATATAAAATACTTTTACTTACTATAAAATAGAGAGCATAGACAGACATTCACTTGATAATTAGGTGTCCAACTTGCGTAGCACATAGTATCTTTACCATAAATTTAAGTACGTCAAATCAATTAATAATCAATAAGCAGGTCGTTTAATAGTACATGTGTGCTCTATTATAATAAATTACCTAAAGATGTAGGTATATGACATGTCCATTAACAAATTCAAAACTTTTATAAAGCATAAATTGTGCGGTAAGGCATACTATGATACCTCTTCGTACCTTAATGATAAGAATCCATGGATGTGACTTTAATTGCTCCATTTCAAATAATACCTTCAAATATTTGTAATATTGACCTTTGTGAGCGTGATCACATAAAAAAAACCCCATGAGTTTCTTGTGCCTTCTTCTCATTGGTGGGCGCGTTCCGAAGGCACGCATCCTAACTTAGTTTTTAAGACTATTTCAAGTGATCATGTGTATGTAAATACATAAGCATTGAAAGAAATAAAGAAATTTGAAATTTGAAATTTGAAATTCTCTCTAGTAACTGACACTTTAATATGCGATCAACATTTTGCCGTAATTATAAGGCAAATCAGCTCTTTTAGGCCTTAAGGCGATCTGAAAACTCTAACAATAGGTAAGCCACACCACTAGACAAGAAAAAGAAGAAGCTCTTTTAGTGGTCCACAGAAAGGATAGGCAGCAGCGTGCCTTTTCTGCACATGGTATTAAAACGGTTCACGATTAACAGTCCCCCTAACGATCCCCCTGACGGTCCCCCTACGGAAAACGGAAAACCCCTGTCAAGAACTTTTTCACGAGTAAGGGCTAATTTAAAATAAATTCAGAAGGTTTCACGGACCACTTAAGTTCCACATACCTGGGTTATTATTTGTATTCTGATGTACACTCTATAGTAGTATAGATTATTATTTATCTCTATATTTACGGCGCATTCTTCAAAGAGGGCCATTAATAATAATTTTGTGTTCATCTGCCAACTTGGTAATAAATATTTTACTTACAATTTTAATAGGTAGTAAATACCTAACTGGCTTGTTTTATTATTTACTCTAGTTTATTATTCTACTAGGTCGAGCGACTTAAAGTGGGATTTGTGGAAAAGGTAGTGTGACGATCTGGGTGCCTTCGTTGAAATGTCGTGACAGAGACTTTGATAAAAATTTAAATTTTTACATTGTAAGAAAGATACATTTTACGACTAGGAGAAATTTTGCGAAAGAGGCATTCTGCCACTAAGCCGTCGAAAACTACACCAAGATCCGCCTACCACCGAACTTTCGTGATTCTATAAAAGCTGAGAATTTCTCAGCGCATGCCCCCAACACAGTTATGAACGATTGATTTGCAATTGTGAAGTTCAGACCATAGTGACTTGGACAGTTATATACTTTTCAAACAGAATTGCTTTAACAAAAAACAGACTCTAAATAAAATATCAATCGCCACCCAGGGCTATAAATAAAATATCATTTTTCAATAAAAAATGTTTCCATCGCAATAAACAACAATGGAATAAATATTTATTTACATTGCTCCGTAAAGTGGGAGTCAATTTGATGACTGTAAATATGCAATCCGATAATTTTAAAGGTGAATAGAGATTACTGACTAAAAAGTCGGCTGACTACCGATTGGCCGATCGCCACATCTGAAGGCACACAAAAAACAAGCTTACAAAGCTAAGTAGCAACATTATCGATTGTTACAAAAATATAGGCGATTTCTTTTTTTGCAAAATTAACAGGTTCGATTCTTGACTTGCTACCATTATCTGATAGATCGATCTCTCTTTATGATCTTTCCAAAGGTTAGAAATCTTAATATTACTATAATTAAAAGGTAATAAATCATTAATTATTAAATAGGCTTATTGGTATTATTTGAGTGATGGTTGAACTTGTCTAATATACCTACGCTATGGCCAAAATGGGACGAATGTCGCGCGATCGATCGACCTATTTTCTTTGTAGGATATAGTTAAAAGTCAAGTACAGTCACAAAGAAAAACATAGTAAGTAGAGTACCTAATTAATTTCCAATACTTAGCAAAACGACCAACTTCAACCACGGTAGCCCGATTTAGTGACGATTCCATCCAAACAAATGACGCGTTATTATAAGAGTGAATTAGGAGAAGTTTTATTGCTCTGTTATAACTCATTTATTGTGAGACAGATCTTCGTTGGACTATCCCGAGTGAAGAGCCGAGGGAGGGGTTGTAAATTGGAATACCAACATGTTATGCCTCGACTTATGAACCTCGAGCTTGATTAAAGGCGAGGTTGAGTTATCGAGGTTAAGGGTTAAGCGTTGAGCACACTGAGCCTGTACTGGCGTTCATTGTTATGGCAGAGCTAGATGGAATAGAAAAAGTAAATCTGCAGAGGTGACTTTGGCTATTTGTGCCGTGCGCGCGTTCCGAAGGCACTTAATTTTTAAGATGCTTCAAAGTGATCTAATGCATTGCATGATTCTTATTGAATAAAAATGTTTACTTTGTCTTTGACTGTGTAAACTGTTGTTTCCTGAATTGACTTTCAATAACCTTCATCAGCAGACACGCACCGCCGACCACTGTCGGTGTTCTACTGTGTGGCCGCTCGTCGCACTACCAATTTAAGACAACTGCGATGCGTCGCGGTCGCTCGACGCGTAAGCAAGTCCCTCTATTTACGCTAAAATGGCCAGCCAATATAAAGTTAAATAAATTACGTTTATCGTCAAAATTTAATAATTCAATCAAATTTGAATTACTCAGAATTAACCGATCTTTTAGCATCCATCATTTTCTTACTGTCTTATCATCTATAACACACAAAAGTGCTAAATCTACGCCAAATATCGAAAACTAAGAAGGAGAGTGATGAGGGAATCTCGGTCCGCGAGCACAAGTCACACTGATGTCGGGATCTTCTCTGAACTGTGTAGCCGACAAAACCGGGGTACGTTCCTTCTGATCAAACTTTCTGGACAAACTAGTTTGTCCGAAAGGAATAAATTTCCTCATAGTCAAACTACTCAACTAAGTGGTTAACATAAGGCGATCAAAACGGAAAAAAGACGATCGAAATGGAAACATAAGGCGATTGAAATGAAAATAAAAGACGACCAAAATCAATAGTGACATTTGACAGATGTCAATTTTCGAACCACTTGTTTTTTTTTCGATCGTCTTTTGTTTTTTTTTTTCGATCGGATTTTTTTTCCATTTTGATTGCCTTTTGTTAACCACTTAGTTGCGTAGTTTGACTACGAGGAAATGTATTCCCTTTGGACAAACTACTTTGACCAGAAAGTTTGATCAGCAGGAACGTACCAAAACCGGTTCTGCCAACCAAAGTCACTTTGGCAGAATAAATTGTTCTCAGCCGTATAACGTTGCCCTAATGTTCGAGATTGTATTCACCATGCCACACAAAGACCGGCCGGTATCTATGTGGCATGGTGCATAGAAACTCGAATATCTCAAAAACCTCGTTCCCGTTAAGCCTCTGGTATGTTCAGTGCTTTAACGCCGACTGGGGCGCGTTAATTTCTCTTTCATCCGATACGATTATCCCATTTCATAAAATTGTCCGCTGTCTGTTCACCAGAATACAAGCCAACGAGTTGGCTACGGAACTTCTGGACCTATTTCAATGAAACTTAGTTTGAGGATACATTTATTTATTAGGAGTAACATTATAGCTACTTTATAACACGCTTTTATTAGTTTTACCTGTATGTTTGCTTGCTTGTATGTATGTAACCGACTCTTTTGGGCTAGATTTTTATCCTGATATTCCTACGGTATCAGAACTAACGCGGGCGAAACCGCAGGCTATTCGCAGGCTAACCGTAGGCGAAGGTTGCGGGTTCGATTCCCGCCGGGAACAAGTATTTATGCTGACCATAAATTCTTGTTTCTGGTTCTGGGTGTTTCCTATATGTATAATATGAGTATATTTACAAAAAAAAAAGTATATAAGTAGTTTATCCGTTATCTGGCACCCATAACACAAGCATTAAGTTGCTTAGCTTGGGGCTGGATGGCGATGTGTAATATGTCCTGAAATATTTATTTATTTATTTATTTTTATTTATTAGTTAGTCAATAAAAACATGAAAACTTTATTACTTTTAGTTCAGTTGCTGATAATTGAACTTGACCCAGAAAGATAAATGGGTATTATGGCGCATTCACACGGTCATCAATTTAGTTCGAAGCACTTGATCTTGTGTAAATAAGACATTAGTTTCAGAGTCTGCGTCCACAGTGTTCCATTATAGATGCTTCAAAATTTTTCAAGGAAAAATAAAAAAATTGTCTGATGTGGTGTATTTTTTATAGCTCTAGCACGGAGGTTCCGAATTCGAATATCGCATTATATTATACGCAAATGGCAATCAACAAGGTGCAAGGCCAGACTTGCGCACCGGAGATCTCACTATAAGCTGCTTCAGTCACAGTCAGCTGTATTTGGCTCTGTCGAGAGTGAGTAACGCAGCTAACATGTGCGTATATTATTCCGATGACGACGGTTCGTCACCCACAATATTGTGTGCAAGAAATCTTTGTAGCTGTCATAATATAGGAACACGCGTATTAAGTAAGGTAGGCAATCGCGAACGTTCTAAATAAAACAAAACCACCACGCGAACGAAGTCGCGGGCAACAGCTAGTTATACAATATGTTTATACCATCTTCTTCTTCTTTTCGTGTCGATTCCGTTAAACCTATTTTTTTTTAATATATTTGTACTTATTTCGTTTTTTAATTTTTTTGTTTTTGTATTTGATTTTTAATTTTATTTTTTTATATAATAATATATTATAATACTATATACAGTATCCAGCCCAATAAGTGGCTGCAGCCGCGGCCATTTATACCATCACTACATAGTATAAAACAAAGTCGCTTTCTCTGTCCCTATTTCCCTTAAATCTTTAAAAATACGCAACGAATTTTGATGCGTTTTTTATTTAATAGATAGAGTGATTCAAGAAGAAGGTTTATATGTATAATACATGCACAATATAACCGTGCGAAGCCGGGACGGGTCGCTAGTTACTAATAATAGTACAAATTATTCTTTTTTTTGTTACTTTAGCAATAAACCTGAACTTCAAGTAATGCAATACAATCTACATAAATAACGCTAAACAGCTGCAATCAATAAACCAACACCTGTGTTTTCACATCAAATTAGCTGCATTATTTATAGAGGTACCTCATTCAACCTTTGAACAGGGTGTTCGTTACCGCGCTTAGAGACATAATAATATCTTATCTTCTTCTATACATATAAAATGCTTTGTCCTGAATGACTGACTGACTGCCGGATCAACGCACAGCCTAAACCGCTGATCGTATTGACCTGAAACTTGGAGGATGTGTTCTTTGTATGACGTAAGCATCCGATAAGAAAGGATTTTCCGAAATTCTACCCCTTAAGGGATGAAAAGGGAGGGCAAGTTTGTATGACACCTCTATCGCGCGTCTGGTCATACCACTTTGGCTTAAGACCAGTATGAGGCTGTAAATTTCCATAAAGCGGTAACGTTTTCCCCCCACAAACAAAGTACGATTTTGATAATTTTTGAAAATGTTTTAGATCTAATGGAAAACTAGGTTTAACCGTTTTTATTTTAAAGAAATATTGCCTAAGATAAAATTTATTAGTCTCTGAATATCTATTATATTTGTGACTTAAAAAATTCATCGAGTGTTTCAATTGTTTTTTAATAGACTTAACTGAATTACTAAAAAAGAAAAACGTAGAAACCTAGAATAAGATGCAGTAAATTAAATGAGACCTTATTTCATTTTGTGAAGGATAAAGGGGGTAAAAACGTTACGGCCCGCAACATTATTTTAAGAGCAAAATGTAGGCGATTACGTCCGAACTTAAACTCTCTCTCTCTATCGCACGATACGGGTCATTTTTGAAAATACGTACTTGCACCGCGTATCAAGAACTCACAATTATCTTAAGAGGAAAGGGTACCGGGAGCTTTCTCCATACAAACTATTATAAACGTAGTCGACTGTTTTCTCCCTGGATAATGACACTAGAGCAAATATTTTTGCTGCATAAAACTTATAGCTGCCATGACCATATTTTTTGTTTTTTAAATTATTTAAATTTTAATTTCTATGATATTTAGAAAATGAAAAAAAACAAAACATAGGGGCATAGTCATGGCAGTTATAGGTTTTATGGCACAAAAAAATTTATGCTAGTGTCATTATCCAGGGAGGAAACAGTCGACTACGTTTGTATGGAGAGAGCGCAGGTACCCTTTCACCTTAAGTACAGTTTTTGAATACGGGTGTAAATCAACTTGTGGTAAAAAAATAAATAAATAAAAAAAATAAAAAATATTTCAGGACATATTACACATTGCCATCCAGCCCCAAGTTAAGCAACTTAATGCTTGTGTTATGGAGGCCAGATAACGGATAAACTACTTATATACTTTTTTTTTTGTAAATATATACATACTTATACATATTATACATATAGGAAACACCCAGAACCAGAAACAAGAATTTATGGTCAGCATAAATACTTGTTCCCGGCGGGAATCGAACCCGCAACCTTCTGCGTCGCAGTCGGGTGTTCGCCCGACGCGCCACAGAGGTCGTCAAAAAGGGTTCAATACAGATAATAATCACAAGGCCTTCACAAGGTCATTCGACTTCATTGTAGAAAAATCAAAAAGGCATTAGTGTATACACCTACGAATTAAATTCAAATAAAATTACCACTTTCATATTTCATATTCCTAATAATAGGTATTACAGGTAGGTACCTATAGTGTTATGATTACTAGTTCACGAATTTATTTGTCACGAACTTTGGAGAAAATTATTATTTACGATTTCATTGTAAGACGTTAATTTTTAATGTTATTGGAATAATAGTGAAAAGGTGGATAATAACAGTGTTCTGTGGTTTCAATTGCGTTGATCCGGGCTTATTTAAGGTGAAAGGGTACCTGCGCGCTCTCCATACAAACGTAGTCGACTGTTTCCTCCCTGGATAATGACACTAGCACAAATATTTTTGTGCCATAACACCTATAACTGCCATGACTATGCCCCTATGTTTTGGTTTTTTTAATTTTCTAATTATTATAGAAATTAAAATTAAAAAAATAAAAGAATAAAATATGACAAAAAATAGGGGCATGGTCAATATGGTCATGCCTGTTATAAGTTATATGCACCAAAAATATTTGCTCTAGTGTCATTATCCAGGGAGAAAACAGTCGACTACGTTTGTAATAGTTTGTATGGAGAAAGCGCCCGGTACCCTTTCCTCTTAACAACGCATTTTATTTTAGATAAAATTTCCTTTCAGGGGCAAACCGAAAATCTTTTCATCCCTTAAATTACAGCAAATATGTTTATGTTATTGTTCCCAATCGCTTAAACAGTTTTTAATCTAGGTTTACACTTTATTTCAAACAAGCGACCCGCTCCGGCTTCGCACGGCTATATTGTGCATGTATTATACATATAAATCTTCCTCTTGAATCACTCTATCTATGAAAAAAAACCGCATCAAAATCCCTTGCGTAGTTTTAAAGATTTAAGCGTACAAAGGGATATAGGGACAGAGAAACCGACTTTATTTTATACTATGTAGTGAAAAGTATTACCTACCATTTAACTTGTTGGTGTGAATAAAAAATGTTATAAGTTCAAGCCAAGTTTGCAATTATTTAATTACATAAAAAACAGGTAGACAGGAAAGTGATCTTTTATGGGCTTTTATGGGTGGGTAGGTTATTTATATATGTATAAAAATGGATATATAAGGTCTAGCCTAGTTTACAATTTTTTAATTACATAAAAAAGAAACGCCGAAATTGGACCATTGACAGAAAAGAGCTTTTGTATGTAAATGTACGAGGTTTGTAATCCTCTGAGCACAAATAATGAATGGATATTCTTTAATTCCTATACATACCTATATTTTTATCTACATTCAATAACATTCTAAGTAAGTAAGGTATTGTAACTATACTATACTAAATAACAATTAAATAACGAAACTACCTACTTTACTTATACTAAATTAAAAGTTCGAATGGAAGTCCCTAGGAAGTGTGCCCAAAAGGTTGTTGACATTGTTTGATCGACCAAGGTGGTGTTAGTAGCAGTACTCGTAGTAATAAATTGGTGTAATTTTCATATCGATAGGTTTATTGACTAAATAGTCCAAGATCCCGCCTACCGCCAGACCTTCGTGATTTTATGAAAGCTGAGAATTACTCAGCGCATGCCTCCTCATTTATGAACAATGTGCAATTATGAAGTTCAGACCATAGTGGCTTGGAGAGTTATCAGGTAACAAGGCCAAAATTGAACCTGTTAATTTTGCAAATTAAAAAATCACCAATATTTTTGTATCGATTATGTTGCTAGCTTTGAGACCCTGCTTGAGTTGTAAACATTCTTATAATAGCAGTTCACGTTAGCTCAAAAAAGTCAGTTTTTTAGATCTCAGCTCAGTTAGAAACCTAAATAATCCTCACCCATAGCTACTTTTATTCACTGCTAAAACCCAGGGGCATACTAGCTAGTCCTACTAATCCAATATTATACAGCAAGCCGTTTAGGGCTACTTCTGTGCACCTAAACAAACAACTTTTGTTTTATGACTTTTAGAAATTCGAAAAAATAAATTAAAATTTTGAGGTTCTGTAAATTCGAAAAACAGCAGATGTTTTAAAACAAAGGTCATTCAGACTAAGAACAGTAGATGAAACTTAAAAAATAAGTAAAATTTTAAGGTTAATGACCTCTCCGTGTAAAAAACAGCTGATTTTCAAGTAAACCTAAGCTCAAAATTTTCGAAAAAAATGTTCGAATTTACAAAAGTCGTAGAAAAAAAAATGTTTGTTTAGGGGCACAGAAGTAGCCCTCAGCGGCTTGCTAGTATAATTTCCAATGACCCTGTAAATCTAAAAGTATGGGAATCTTCACGCAAAAACTACTAGAGCGATTGCGATGAAACTAGGTCTCTAGATAGCTGGAGACCTGGGGCCTAAGTCTGCTAACACAATTGTGTTTCAATAGTGTGTCGATATAATCGTAATAGAAATTTAATGTCAAAAATATGACATTACATGTCAAATTGGTATTCTCCTAACGTTAACTATTCTATCGAAACACCACTGACACACCACTGACTCACTTTTGTATTCTGCTCTACAATCGTGGCATAATGGAATCTCGATAGTTGTCAAAACGGTATATTGCTTAGCAACATATACCATGTTGCTAGGCAACACCTGCAAGGTAAATATTACCATACCATTGAGACTCCATAGTGATTATATTGCGATGTTATTAAAACTTTAGCAGAATACCAAATAAAGTCACAATCTCGATATAATATCAATAGAGTCTCGATATAACGACAATGGTTGGCCAAATAGCAGAATAAGGCCCCTGGATTAACACATGGGCTACTTTTTATCCCGATATTCCCACGGGATCGGGACTTACGAGGTTGAAACTCCGGGACGTTACTAGTTACCTAACAAAAGTAATTACAATAAAATATGCCGAATAAATAATATAAAAACTCATAACATTGAGTACTGAGATAGAACTCAGACTTATGATTTATATTATTACCACACTTTTACAACATTTTATTTCAAAAATATACTAATAAAATATCTGAATATAAGATATATTTCTTAACAAATATAAACTGGAACGTAGCAACAGTAATATTAACTTCAGTGTTGCCATTTAAGCAATGCCTCTCCTAAGAAGGAACTGAGGAGGTAGGGAATAAAGTCAATTTCCTACTAATATTATATTGTAAAAGTCTGTGAGTTAGTTTTTGTTTATTAGTATGTATTAGTATGTATCGATATTAGTATCTTTACACAAAAACTACTAGAACGATTGCGATGAAATTCGGTATGTAAATAGCTGAAGACTTTTAACGCGGGTGAAACCGCGTGAAAGCTCTAAACCTACAACCCGCCTGCAACGAAAGAAGGTGGTATGATTCCCACTTCAAGCAAATATTTAAGAACCTGTATTTGTTTCTCGTATATGGGTTATTCTATATTTATATAATAGGTATATATTTACAAAAAGCAACGCAAGCAAGCAAATTTTTTTTTATTTAGTTTTTTTTTTAGTTGCTTAGCTGGGGGCTAGATGGCGCTGTGGGAAATTTCCAACAGTAGTTTTTTTTTTCTGACTGTTTTTACGAACAACTGAAAAAACCATGACCATACCGTTACTTCAACATCGCTGTAAAAAATTAAGTTGTTCTCAGTAATGAAGTAATGCGTCTTTGATACAATGTCTCCCATTTCTTTACATATCCCGGGTGAAACCACAGGGCGCAGGCACTAAGACTATAAATCAAACAGCTATGATTCATCAAAATTTCATACTCTAGAACATTACTTATTCGGAAACCTATCTGAGGCTTGGAAGGGGTCCAAATTAAAAAACTTTCGGTCTTCAAATATACTGTTGGGAAATGTTGGCAATTTGGGACTTTTGATATAAGGATCTGGGATAGGGTTTATTACTGCATTGTAATGAATAGACTTTTGCAGCTGTCATATTAGGAATGCACTTTCCAGAAAATACTGGGTAATTGACGTGGTAATTGACGTTGATTACGTTTTGCATTTTAGGCGATTTTTTGGTCTTATAATTACTTTCACCTCAAAATTGGTACCTAGACTCTAGGTACAAAATAATCTGATTATTATAACGACTTTTTTCAGTCAACTATAAGTATATTTTTTTGTTTTTATTTTTTAATGAATATGGAGGTTCTTTGTTTTAATTGGCTCTGGTTAGATGTATAAACGTGTTATTTCCTATTTTACCTGAATAGCATGTATATTAAAGTTGCTGGCGCTATAAAAACTATTAGATGTACCAAAATTATTTTAGCTTTAAAATCCTTAGACCTTCGAACGGCTAGCTTAGCCAACAGAAAATAACCTTAAATATTTCTTGAAGCTAAGCTCTTGAGGATATCCACTAACATAAATGTGTAGGTATCACGAAAACTACGCGACGTGATATTGCCTAGACACTCAAAACTTTTTCTCCAATACAAATAAAGTTACAGAAGTAATTTCAACACGACAGAAAACTATCAAAGTAAACTAGGAGCGAAGTTAGAATCTTCCTTCATCAATTGCAATACAACTTCACCTACTTATAGCCTTCGCAGACTGTAGGCTTTCTATCGACCGATGGCCGCGAACCTTCAGAACTCGCATTCGCTGGGTGGGACGTATTTGCCACATGTCAGATGAACGATGGGCAAAATTAACAACAGAATGGGATAGGTCTACAAGGACCACGCAGCAGGCCAAGGCGAAGCGATTACGGGATGATTTGACTTCTGAATGACTGATGTGCTACAGATACAGATCAATAAAAGAAAGGTAGAGAGGCCTTTGCCCTGCAGTGGGATAGTGAAGGCTCTTAATAAAACTGAACTGTCTCCGGACCTAAGTAGGTCGCTGCTGAATAGTATGAGCCGTTAGGGTTTCACCTCAGTGGATTACCTCCTCCAACGTCCACTATGCCCCCACACCTGCACGTTGGACGACTTAAACGACTAATGATGCTGTTGTAGCTGTGGTGCAATAAGGCTTGTACCCTGACACGAAAAAAATAACGACCGATGAAGGGGTTGAGAAACAAGCGGTGACGGGTCGATGAAGATGACTTTGTCCGGGGGATGATGTTGAAGCTGCTGGTAAAGGCCTACCGCTCGATTGTCTGCTCCTTTAGCGCCACCCGGGGTGCTTGTAGGATATCAAGGAATAAATTATACGGACGCGAGCGAACCTGAACCCCCAAAATGTATGTTTATCTTATCCTTCATATCTGTTAAACTGCTTATCACAATTTGACAAATGATCATCTGGTTATAGGTTTTGTAACGTTACAAGAAATTTAATTTAGCGCCCTCTATAGAGCAAATAAATAATGAATATACATTATGTTTGTGGTTCGAATAAGAGCAGCTAATGGCAAGTGCGTATCATCAGTCTGCAGAGCCAGAATATTGGATAGAGATCAACTTATTTAGATGGTATCTTGGATAACTTGCTGCAGAATATTGACATTGAGCTAAAGCCTTAGATCTTACCTTAAATGTTTTTATATTTTACTACGCCCGCGGTTTTATTCGCGTAGGTCCTGCTCTTTCGCGGGTTTTTGGATCTAAACAGATTTCATTCCCTAAACCACCAATATGCTGATTTTCATCAAAATCGGCACAGTCGTTTCACCGTGGCAGCAAAACAAACAAACAAATATACAAGCGAACAAATAAATAAACAAACTTTCAAATTTATAATATTATACAATTATTAAGTGATTTAAATCGTTTTGAGTAAAACACAAATTTAATAAAATCTGCAAATATAACTCTTTCAAGTCTAACTTAATCAAAACACCCATTCAAATTCAATCAACTATTGAATACTGAAATTCTATGAATGCTTTCACAAAAATATTTTAATAATTCAGTTTTCAAGAAATTCAAAAGATAAAAACGCTTTGAAAATGCTAGCGAATAGAGCACTTCTGAACTTTAAGCTTAGCATAAAGAAACGTCAAGTTACATAAAAGGTCACCGCAGACTACTGACCATAAGCTCGGTCGATTTTGGATGCGTTTTTTACGTACCGACATTGAACATTCCTGACCTTCCTAGTTCAATGGTAACGTGCTCAATTAAAAATTACATATTTGAGAGAACTAATAAATTAAAACTTAAGAAGGAAAACTAAAATAAATTTACAAATGAAAAACATCCTCAAGCGCGTCTCCACGAGGCATTGTTCCGAGAAGGCTGGCAACATTTCCCCTCTGGATGGCCAGACTGACCCTTTGAGCGAAAAAGCCACCAGCCCTCCGAACACCAGACACCTCGACGTTCTCAATGAAGCTTTTTATTAGTTTTTGAAGGTTATACGTTTAAATAAATACTAGCTTCGATTGTGTGGGAATAGCGGGATAAAAACTAGCCTATATTATTAATCAAAGTCTCTTGTTAAGCTATTGCATAGCTTTTATCGCAGGCTTTGATCGCGGCGACCGAATCAAGAAATTCCGTAACGAAAATAAAACCTAACACCCCCCCTCCGCCTACCGTATAGCTCGACCGAACGTTCGCTTAACGTGTATGTATATGGTACGACTGTACGAAGCTCGCACGATGCAATAGCTTTACCGCGGTAGTCCCCGAGTGGCACGTTTTATCTACATACCGAGTTTCATTGTTATCGGTCCAGTAGTTTATGCGTGTAGAAGTAACAAACACATATGATAAAACAAATGATGCACAACCATCTCACACGATGGTAAGAAACAATGCGGTCTTAGATGATACGCTCGTGACTCAAAGACCACCAAATAAATGGGGGCCTACGAGAGACGCGAGTGAAGGTAGAGAGAAGGATATTCGTATGGGAACATGGAAAAATTCGCTTGCGGATCCACAAAATATTAGGTATCTTATCTCTACTGACATAAAATGTACTTAGTCTGCAAAATACCTAAGAGGCAAATGTTTCAGCTTTATCCAAATAGCTGGTGATTTTTTATTCAGTGTAAGTTAATGCTGATTTAAGATACACAATCCTTCATGTAGCGAGTTTATCTTAACAAGTTGGGTTGCGTTTCGTGCCTGCGAGGTTTTTTAAACTTACTTAAAACCGAATGCTTATTGTTTAGACAGAATTATCAGATCTATCTATTCTAATATATATATAAACTAGCGACCCGCTCCCGCTTCGCACGGCTATATTATGAATGTATTATACATATAAACCTTCCTCTTGAATCACTCTATCTATTAAAAAAACCGCATCAAAATCCATTGCGTAGTTTTAAAGATTTAAGCATACAAAGGGAAATAGGGACAGAGAAAGCGACTTTGTTTTATACTATGTAGTGATTACGTGTCACGTTGTTTGTGCGCGATAGACTCCTAAACTACTTAACCGATTTTAATCAAATTTGCACACCGTGTGCAGTTTGATCCATCTTGAAAGATAGGATAGCTTACATCTTAATTTATCGCGATATTCCCACGGGATCGGGGTATACGCGGGTGAAACCGCGGAGCGCAGCTAGTAAAATATAAAAATGATTTTAAAATAATATATAAAAAAATTAAAGTTTAATTTTTACATTGCTCATACAGTGAAGAAAATCTTTCCTAGAAGATACGCTTGTGACTCTGAAATTCTGTTAATTAAAAGCACCAAAAGTCACTCTACAGCTAAAACATTTTAAAACAGTTCTTTAAAAATTACAACCGTTTATTTTTGTCTATGGAACAATGTAAACCCATTTGCGTGATGGTTACCCATTACACGGTAACCTCACGGAACTGTTTTTCATAAACAACCAGTTGTTTATTCATTATTTTGTTCTGATTGATGTTTATTTTTGATTTATGAGGTAATTGATAAGTTTTGTAGGTGTGTTCGTGATTTATTTTCTACTGGCTGTTGCCCGCGACTTTGTACGCGTCGTAGTTTTGATTTATATAGTAAAACTTTTCACTAGAATCACTCTATTCATAGGTGAAGACAGCATGATAATCGGTGCAGTAGTCTTAAAGATACGTAAGGACAGACAGACACCGGAAAGAGTCTTTGTTGTGGTTAGCGATTCGCCCCGGCTTTGTGCGGGTAGCAGAGATAATACGTTTTGTAGTGTTTGAGTTCACATGCCAGTAAAACTCCTAGTCGCCATGATTTTTCTTTCGAAATCTTCAATACACATGGTGATATTTCACCCATTTTACACAAAACCTCATTCACATAAATCTTCCTTATAAATATTTCCGTAAATTGGTAAAAACCGTAATAAAATTCATTTCTTAGTTTTTGAGTTTATCGCGTTCAGGCAGACAGAGAGACGTGGCAGAGAGACATTTTTTATAATAAGTATAAATTTTTGAATGAGGTAATTGATAACTTTTGTATGTGGGTTTGCTTGCGTGGAAATCAATGTATTTGTATTTTAATTTTATGAGCAATTTTTCAAAGGGCTTACTAAAAAAAAGACTAGTTCCAGTTAAATGCCTCGATAAATATCAGACCCAGTTTACTACAGGATTAAAAAAACTGAAAGATGGTCAGTAAAAATCGCGTATTGTCCGATTACATTTTTAAAGTTTCGTAGAAAATAGACTCACTCAATACGTTTTTGATCGAGTGCTTAAACAACTCTTTGAATAGAAACCTCATCTAAGGTTGCCTAGAAGAGACCGCCTATTGTGCTGCTGTTTTTGTTTTTAAAATTATTTAAGTGTTTGTTTACTTGTATCTGCAATGAAGCGTTCTATTTATCTATAATTGGACGACCCAGTTGGTACAATGGTCACCAGGCGACCCAGTTGGCACAAAGGTCACCATGCCGGACTGCCAAAAACAGGGTTGTGGGTTCGATTCCCGCCTCAGACAATGTATTTATGTTTAGATATTTGTCTATAGTCTGGTCGTTTCTATGTATTATAAGTATATAATTACAAAAGAAAAGCATATAAGTAGTATATCCGTTGTCTAGCACCCATAACACAAGTGTAGTTACTTAGCTTGGGGCTAGCCCCAAATAAATATTGCAGGACATTTCCTGCAATATTTATTTTATTTATTTATTTATAATTACCTATGTATGAAAAAACAGTCTATAAATTTAAATAAAACCAACAAAAATCATCCAAAGAGCTTTTCTAAAATACTTCCGGTTTTCCATCCATTATTGTTCGCGCAAGCACCACCACCGGCACGGCACTTAATCTCGAGGAAGTTTTAATTTAAGCTTGTTCCTTTTTTTTATTCTGACTCAAAACGGGCAACTGTTAGATTTATGGCGCTGCTTTTACTTATATTTTTTATATAACATTTTTAGTTATGTTTAAAAATGCTATTTAGCCAATAGCTACACCCCGCGGTTTTACCTATCTTGATTCTGTGTTATTTTCGGGATAAAAAACCTATGAATTATGACACATCATTTAACATTTATAAATCTACTATCTTAAACCTGAAACTTCGTGCGCCTTGAAGTTTAATTTCCATTGGATACCTACGTCATAATATATATTTGCTAAATTTTACCTGGTTTCGTTTTTTGACTTGAACTGTGCGTTGCGAGTCAATCAGTCAGGACATTTTTATTTATATTACGAGGATTTGAGTAAGACTCTGGACGTAGTTTGTATGGAAATGTCACAGAATAAACAACTAAAGAAGTTATAACAATGCTAAACTATGGTTAAATTCATTAGCGCTGCTGAAATTTCTTTTCAGCTTATTGTTTTTCCATAAATAATTATATAAGATTTTAAAAGTAGTTTACTACACAAGGTATGTAAGTGAGCTATTACAGAACAAGATCCAATATGGCGCCCGTGCGAGCGCAGCTCGCAAAGGCCGCTATGGATCGAGTGCACCCGAGATATTTAGAGGCACGAGCGAGCGAAGCGAGCGAGGGCGAATATAGTTCGAGGGTGTAATTGCTACTTACAACCGAGGTAGGTATACTACTTTACATCATTCATGCGAGGTAAATAAAACATTTTTGTACTACATCTTCGGCTTCAAGATGACAAAAATCAGGCGTGCCGACCACTTATTCATCAGACGAATACTTGACATGATGAACTAGCATAAACTTGTATGTTGTTTTTTTTTTAATTTTAATACAGTCGTCGCAAGTGCACAAACATTTTAGTTCAAATGAAATGCCGCCATTTTCATTTTTTTACAGTAAAAATCATTTTATGAATAAAAAAAATTGACCAAGGAGTTTTGCATAGCTTGAACTGAAATAAAATGCCGCCATTTTTATCGTTTTTTTTTTCAGTAAAAAGTTTCGTCATTTTTTAAGAAAGAGATTGGTTAACCAAGGAGTTTGACATAGCTTGAATGGTAAAGTGATTTGAAAATGGAACGTTCTATCTAAACAATGCACTGTATTGTAAATGACAACTTACACAGTCTCTTACCATACTAGTAAATCCTACTTACCGAGCAGTATGATGTAAACTTTTTAAACTAACACGATTTGTATTCATAGTCATATTTACCCGGGTCCGAGTCTCCTCGTGAACATGACTATTGTAACATAGTCAAAACGTCGAGTTAAGAGAAATAAAAATAATTGCGATTAAGTCCCGGAAAAATAATTACAAAGAATTCAGATTTTGCTTCTTAGACTTGTAACACGACACCAATTAAATTTTTCCTTGAGACAAAACAATCGTTTAACATCAAACGAATCGACACAAATTAAGGTGATGGCATTCCGGGTGCCCGCTAAGTTCCTTTTTACGAAGTACCAGCTTTTACTAAATTAATACTTTTTGCGGCCTGTAGGCCAACTTTTACCTTCGTCTATTAGTCTAAAGTGGTATGTCAGCCAGTCAGTCAATCAGGACTTTGATATTTGTATAATTTTACTAAATACTTCGTAAAAAATGTACTTATTTAACGTTATTTTGTAATCTTTGACGCTAGAACATAATTATTACTAACTATTGAAACCTTAACTTTGCTTTGAAACTGCCCTCATTTCCAATGAGAATAACATTAACAATCATTAAAGCCATCTTTATAAATTTCTAGAGCAATCAAAATAAAAAAAGTTGAACTAATATACGAATTTTTACAAGACTTACTTACTCCGCTGGCTCAGCGACCCAAAATGGATCTTGGCCTCCGAAACGAGAGTCTTCCACCGCTCCCTGTCCTGCGCTATTCAAATTTCTTGCCAATTGTTGACTTGAAGTTCGCGCAGGTCTGCTTCCGCCGTGTCCTAATTTGTGTGTAATTTTTCCAAGGACGAGAAAATAATTCTAGTTGAGCATTATGGTAATATACATAAAAAAAGAGTGTGATCATATTGCTCGAGAACGAATCACTTAGTTTGCTTTTGATTTCCGTGGGCATCCGGTATGTTCATTCTCCTTAATACAAAAGGAATTCGACAATTAAAGACAGATATCAATCTTTGAAAAGCTGACAATGGCGTGCCTTGGCCTTAATTAAAGTCGAGGTCAAGTTGCTCCCCCATCACCCCCTCCCCGTAACATCCCTTGGGAATAACTCGTAAATCGCAGACGACGATTCGCATAACAATAGAGAATCCCAAGAGGATGAGCTCAGATTATTGACTTTAAATCGGCCGATGGTTGAAAGTTAGGCTGATTGCTGTTCTTAAGCGACTTATAAAAAAATAATAAGGTTTTGGTTCGTCTCGCAAATCTGAATGATGAGATGAATCTGATGAGAATCTTTGGAGTGATGAACAGCTTGCACGAATTGCTCAGTTTTTAAGACCTACCAGTAGAATCGACCTAGGTTGACGGAACCTTCTTATTACAAACTCTTCAATGACTACAATTACGGGTTATAATTTACAGAATTAAAATTGTTTTGCATGATATCGAGTGGAATTTTCAAAGAAAGTAGAAATATGGCACAAATTGACTAAAAAATAGGTTAAAAAAACAGACTTCAAAATAAGTAACTGCATCAACATCATTTAAGTCGGGTAGACAGGACGTACGTTTGAATCAATAGAATAGAAAAGACGTTTTCGTAAGTATAACTAACTAGCGACCCGCTCCGGCTTCGCACGGCTATATTATGCATGTATTATACATATAAACCTTCCTCTTGAATCACTCTATTTATTTAAAAAAAACCGCATCAAAATCCGTTGCGTAGTTTTAAAGATTTAAGCATACAAAGGGATATAGGGACAGAGAAAGCGACATTGTTTTATACTATGTAGTGATTCGCAACCAGCCTAATTAGTGAATTTATTATTTCCGGTAGGTAAAAATACAGACAAAAACTTTAATTAAATTATAAAAAAATAATTAATTAAAGTACTTAATAAAATTAAAAGTCCAATGGGAAGTGTGTCCAAAAGACTAGCTGCGTTACCTCGTTGGAGCCAGTCCTTTGGTCACCCAAAGCTAATACTTATATATTGGTAATAAATCGTAATTATTAATTAATTAATTGCTAAACAAGTAATTATTGTTCTCACTTGTTTCATTTTAGGTTTGCCTTCAAACGTGACGGTCGTTGCGCTATCGACTAACCGTTTAGTTTGTCGTCTGCTCTCGCCCTAAGACTACCGACTTTTTATTAAGGTCACAGGAATAGTTTTTCTTTTCATAGTGTTTTGATATTTTTATGTGTTTGTTATTGAGAGTTCTTAAGGTCACCAGATGAGAGGGAAAGTTTAAGGAAAGGTTTCTGACCCTTTAGTAATCGAATTGTAACGCAGTTTTGTAGTTACAGCATCTAGAATAATATACTTAATAATATATAATATTTCAACTTTTAAAACAGTAATTAAAAATTGAAACTATCCTAAATTCACCAAATTATGCATTTTGGAATCCAATAAAAATCTAATCACTTCACTACATAGTATAAAATAAAGTCACTTTTCGCCTTCTCTATGTCCCTATGTCCCTTTGTATGCTTAGATCTTTAAAACTACGCAACGGATTTTAATCCGGTTTTTTTTTAATAGATAGAGCGATTAAAAAGGAAGGTTTTTAGATATAATACATGCATAATACAGCCGTGCGAAGCCGGGGCGGGTCGCTAGTTAATATATAGTTCTGTACTACTTAGTCCTTTTGCATAAGGACAGAGTAGGCTTGCCCAGAACCGGGTAGTGGTTCTGGGCAAACCTAGCAGCTTAGCAGACCTTTGTTCAAAGGAAAGAACTTGTCAATATATCTGGAGACAACTAAGCCGCAGGTTTTATCACCATGTTTTCCTTTACTATGGCTTTATAGAAGTGTAAGAGCAATGTTAATTGGCGCACACACATTTTTCGTAGGAAAAAGCCATGTGTACAGTGTACAGTATGGGTGATAAGTAAATAATCAGTTTGCTACAATAATACTATCAACAAGACAAGTATTGGACTTACGACCTTCTTCTAATAGACGTTACACACAAACATAAATACTTGAAAAGTACGATTATTATTTTCAACATGTTAGCTATGTCTTTAGTTGGCTGAGTGTTATAAGCTGCCACCCGCTACACCAACCGACGTGGGTTCGATCCACACGTTGTTATAATGTTCAAATAGTGATGCACGGGATTGTAGACGTTTCAATGGGCAGATACTTTTGACCGTTGATTGTACAGCCGGTCGGGATTCAAACCCACGATTTTCTGAACGAAAGTCGAAGTATCTACCACTAGGCCAAAACCGCACTAATAGTATATAGTTTTATTAATATTTAGATTTGTTTTAAACCCTAATTATAATATATTTTTATCACTTTGACCTATTTTAAGCAATTCCACAATGAAAATACCAATTTATCTACAATTGGTATAAATTGTGAATAACAAGAACAAATTAATAATAAATTCTCCCTGAACACAAATGAACAATTTTCAACCAACAATAATACTACTGTTACAGGCAGATGGGCGTATATAATTACAGTTGTATGTGAGGAGAATAAATTGTTCATGCTAATGAGGACTAATTTTAAATAAATAATAATAATCAACACCTCGCTTTCCAATGCAAATTAATATCAGAAAAAGTAGCCTACTATAAATAAATAAATAAATAAAATAATTCTTTATTCAGGTAACCATGGACCCACAAACAGAAAATTCAATTTATAAAAATAATAAGAATAAAATAAGTTAAATAAGTAAAAGTCAATCAATGTTAGGTACTAATAAAATTATGCGTCAAATATTTAAATAGGACAATTAATGTCAATAAAATCATGCTACATTAAACAAATAAAATAAAGAACTTCAAATCAAGTCAGCAAAAAATTAAATTAAATTAAACAATGTCAGTAACAAATAAAAATAATAATTAAGTAACAAAATTGTCAATATTTTCTACCCGGCATTGGAACCACGGCATGTCTACCATAGCAATGTCTTATGTATATACCATATATCTTATGTCCAACCTTGAAGCAATCATCGCCAGGACGGTGTAAATATAATCCGGACGTTGTTTTAGAAAATGCAAATTATAAACTGTACTGGGATAGGACCATCATAACTGATAAGACCATTTACAATAATAGACCTGATATAACACTTCATGATAAGAAAAATAAATCCGTTTACCTCATAGACATCGCTGTATGTAATACTCATAATTTGGTCACCACTCACTCAGATAAAATTGCCAAGTATACAGAACTCTCAGTCGAAATAAGAACACAATGGCGAGTAAACCAAACACGTACTGTACCGATTGTTATCTCTACCACTGGTGTTGTACCTAAAACTCTCCACACTAGCCTAAGCATATTTAATATTAACCCATTAGTATATATTCAACTACAAAAAGCAGCCATCCTTAACACCTGCCGCCTCACCCGCAAATTTCTAAATAATAATAATTCCACATTAAGTTAATTTACAACACCAACGCACTTGGCTTTGGCCCGTGCTTTTTAAAAACCCCCTAAAAAGGAGATACACTTTACGTAAAACGAAATAATAATAATAAATATTTCAGGACATATTACACATCGCTATCCAGCCCCAAGCTAAGCAACTTAATGCTTGTGTTATGGGTGCCAGATAACGGATAAACTACTTATATACTTTTTTTTTTGTAAATATATACATATTATACATATAGGAAACACCCAGAACCAGAAACAAGAATGTATGGTCAGCACCCGGTACTTGTTCCCGGCGGGAATCAAATTGGGAAAAAAAAAAAAATTGGGACTCCCATACAACATGGTACGGAACCCTTCATGAGCGAGTCAGACTCGCACTTAGCCGGGTTTTGTATAATATATAGGTCAGCGTTTGACAACTATCTCACCCGATGGTACACTTACAGATGAGATACATCTAAGACCGCAACGTCACTACGTTGCGGTCTTATATGTAGCAAGGTTTCCTAGAAGATCTATACGGTCGTCATTTGAAGACCCCCCAAATTAGCAGTGGCCTTTGAGAGACGACAGTCTAACGAGAACTTTTCCGCCCCATCCTGTTTTGTCAGAAAAATAAAATCCGATGTAGTCTCTGACATAGAATAAAGCTAATAGTTTTGCGAACGGAATTTCATCACTCCGAAGATGCTCATCAGGTAAAATTTTTATGAGACCAACTTGTAGATAATACTACAAAATTCAAAATCAAAATTCTTTAGAGTCATCCAATTTTGCATACCATCACTTTGAAATGTCTTAATAAATTAAGTTAGGATGTGTGCCTTTGAAATGCGCCCACCAATAAGAAGAAGGCACAAGAAACACATGGGTTTTTTTTCTTTTTTGTGTGGTCATGCTAACAAAAATCACGATAAAAAAAAATATTTTTGAAGATATATTTCAAACGAAGCCATTTAAGTCATGTCCGTGGGTCCTTTCCTTATCATTAAGGTATCATAGTACGCCTTACTGCACAATTTATGTTGTATAAAATTTTTACATGGACATTGTCATATACACATAACTTAAAACTTTAAGCAACTTATTATAATCGAGCACCCGACATGTCTATTAAACGACTTTATTTTTCGGAGCTTACCACCTTTTTTAATCGGAATTAGATCTCAAAATAGCCAGTAACCGCCGTTTTGCCTCTGTGCTCTGTTAAATAATACGACCTTTAGAGGTGTACCAACATGCAAACATACTGACAGAGAAAACAAATTAGTTTGCAACCTAAGGCAAAGGGTTAGCAATTTCGAAAAAGTTAGAAACCAGTGGAGCCCAGGCTAAAAATAAAACATTAATTACACTTTAAATTTCTATTTAAGTTAACTGATATTTAAATTCCTAAAACCCACAAATCAAAAGTGTGATGTGAAAGGATTATGGTGTGTCTGCGTCGAAGTTTGTGGTTAAAAGTTCAAGAATATTTCAGGTATAAAATGAGATTAGTGGTTCGCTTATTTGACCTGAAAAGGTTTCTGTAAAGAGTAAAGGTGACATTGGCATGATCAGTGTCTAATTTGGTCACGATATTCGGGGATACAAAACCCACTTATTACATATTAAGATTTTTTTTAATTGTGCCCAAACCCGAAAAAAATAGGTCAACCTACACGATCAGGGACGTAACCTAACCGCAGTAGGAACGTAAAAACGTCTCCATCGTCACTCAAAAAGGACAAAACTAAAGTGATCTAGTTGTGAAAAAAAAAAGAAATGGTTTTCTGTAAAGTCAGTTTACAGACGATAATTTTACGTGATAACGTCATAAGAAAACGACATTGTTACTTTGTTACAACATTACATTACAAAATTGTTATTCCTTAATAAATTATTTTCTTTATTTTTCTTTTTTATTTTATTTTTTTCTTATATTTTTTTTTCCTTTATATGAGTCTTCTATTCACTCGTCACACCTTAACATTAGCCCAGATGAGCGATATTATTATTAAATGCTCTGTTTTCTAAGTTACCATGACGCGTCTGGTCATATTACCATGACGCATGACGTCACACAATATTACCGTGACACTTTTTAGTGAATCTAGGTGTTCCATCAATTTATTAGACGTTATCACGTCAAAATCCGTATACAAATTCAAGGCCTATTAGATGGGTTAGTGGCGGAGCTACCCGATCTTCGAGCGACCCGTCGTCGCTGAGCTACCCACTTTGATTACCTTTTGTTTTATTTTATTTTCTATTGTTTTCAACTAGTACCATTAGCATAACAAATTTAACAGTAAAGTTTAAATTTAGTTCTTTTTATACTGGTTTACCACATTCATTTCTCGTTTTAGATTAACGTCAAAGATATGCTATTTTTTCTGAAAAATATTATTTTCTGACATATTTTTTCCGTGTTCCACGTTGGGTAACTCAAAATCGAGGCCATAGATAATAAAAACTTATAAAAAACTGTACTAAACTGAAATTGATACGGCTCTTAACCTGCCTGGATATTACAGCTAATAAAAACCTTTCTACATCCTACTACCTGGGGAAATAGTTTTTACTGCCAACATTTATAACGTAGACAACCGATTACAAGTCGGCCAACCAATTTATCAGCCAACCTTCACATTTGAAGACAAACAAAAAAAAACACCGTATATTTTTTTATTGCCTTTTGATTCCATTTCGATCATCATTTGTTTTTTTTTGCCCAATTAGTGTCAGTTGTCCAATTATTGGATAGACCAGGAAATGGGACACTAAATTGAAATAAAAATTATTCCCGCAACTGGAACAAATTAGTATCAGTTGTCCCATCATTGGACAACTCGATTGGACTAGGGGGATAGACAGGATAACTTTGTCCCAAAAAACTTCGAACAACTTTTTATGCAAAACATCACAAAAATATATCTGGAAGTTCAAAAAACTTGTAACATCTGATTAGGCTGTCCTTCACTGAATGGGGTAGGTACGTATCTTGAGATATAATATCTATTACAATAGAGGAAACATCTAAACATTATCTTTAGCAAAACTTTGTTTCCCTTTTAGTTATGCTGTCAGTTTTGATTTCATTTCCGATTCGTCGATGAGAACAGTGCTAGTAGGAACGACTAGGAATAATCGTTGACACGTATTTTTCCATTGTTCCTGTGGATCAAGCCAAGAAGTCGAGAGGGTGGCGTAGTCTCTGACAATTCATGGTGTCATAAAGTCGCAAATAAAGGGCGCAAAATCCTGACATTAACTAGGTATGGGAGCTGGTCTTAAAGCGCACCGTGATTATCCCGATTTCGAGACGTTTTAGAGGTTTGAAATGAAGGCATTATTTATTCGCCTTAATACCTTCTATCGATTACTATAGCTTTCCAAGTACCTACATGACGGCATTTTAATTTTGTCAGTTTGTTGTGTTTAATGGTCATACCGAATCTTTGAAAAATAAATGTCACTAATAAAGTTATTTAGTTATATAAAACAGAATATTCGTGTTTAAAAAGGGTCTTGTGAAAATGATGCTTGTAACAACATCGAAATCCACAAAAAAAAATGGTAAATAACTTGTTTAAAATAACTTCAGAAGTAATAATAACCATGTTAGTTTCAAATTATATATTCAAGAAAATTTCGTCACAGGCTTCACAAACTACGGAGATTTAGGTATAGAATTTAAATTATTCAAGGTTTTGATGTTACCTCTATTTCTTCATAATTTAAATTTCTCTGGGTACGTACCTATCTCAGCAAGCGAACGTTTTACAACCCCTAAGGGATGAATATTGTGAAATGGCATTCGCTACCCTTTCCATTTTATGCTATATTTAATTGACAAAATAATATTAGATTTTAGTGCACCGTTAGAATAGATTTTGGAAAGGTCCGTTTGTGGGACTTAGTTTTTAACCCCTTATTGAGAAAGAGAGGGATGTTCATTACCCATTTGTCTGTAGGTACGCTCTTACAAGTAGTTCTGTAATTAAGGTCCCGTACCCAAAGGGTGAAAACGGGATCCTATTACTAAGACTTCACTGTCCGTCCGTCTGTCTGTCACCAAGCTGTATCTCATGAACCGTGATAGCTAGACAGTTGAAATTTTCACAGATTGTATACAGGAAAAGTATTTTTGTAGTGCACATTTTTTTTTTGCTGAATATGTCGGCAGTAGAGTACATTTACGCAAAAAAAGAAAAAAAAAAACAAAACTTAATGTGAAAAACTTCCTGCAATTTCTAAATTATTGACACACAGTGACACGTAGGTACCTACCTTCATTTAGAGCGCGCTATTAAACTCGCTGGCGCTAGTATTGTGTCCATGGACTTCGTTGTTTTGTTAGAAACACTTAAATGGTTATAGCTCTGAGAGTTTTTGAGTTAGCTCCAAAATAAAAGTAAAAAATATTGTTTATTTTAATTTGCTTAAAACATACCGAGATTTGTGCACTACATTGTTTCTTGTGAACTTTTCCTGTATTTCTGTTGCCGCTATAATAACAAATATTAAAAACATAAATTAGTTAAAAAAAAGTGAGTTAAAAAATTGTGGGGCTCCCGTACAACTTGTACGAAACTCTAAATGCTCGAGACCGACTCGCACTTAACCGATTTTTTTTAATTTTATCTAAAAATTAATGTTTTGTTTGTGGGACTATTATGGTGAGCGCACACCTAGCCGCACCGCACGCGCCGCAGTCATTTGTTTGCGAGCAGCGCCACCGGGTTGGTGAAGTCATCAGCATCGGCCTTGGATTCATTTCCTAATTTGCCGTTTTATTACCTATAGCACTGTTAAAGAGACAATGTAGAAAAAGGTACGTTTTGCGAAAGGTGCATTATGAGAAAGGTGCATTGTGAGAAAGGTGCATTATGAGAAAGGTGCATTGTGAGAAAGGTACGTTTTTCGTTCGGGGTGCGTTTTGCGAAAGGTAGGTACATTTTGCGACTGAGCGGAAAAAAAGAGGGATGTTAATCCATGCTATGCTTGGCCTGGACCTGGGAAATTGTATTAGATGGAGTAGACACCTTTACAGCTCTCAGCTTAGTCGACCATGTCCAGAGGAAAGAACATAAATATTATTTAACCTTATTATCAATATTTCTTCTTAATATTCACTAAGACACAATAGAAACAATAACAATAAACAAACAGAAAACAACATTAATTATTAGCTCTTGCACGCGACGTTACTCGTATTTCATTCTATTGTGACGCCCCCTGGCGGTTCGAGGTTATCTGAATAATTTGATAAGGTTTTCGTTTCGAATTGTTTCTTGTGAATATCTACTTTATTATGTGCTAGCTGCGCCCTAAGGTTTTACTCCTGTGAGTTTGTTTTAGGGTTCCGTACTTAAACTGAAAAAAACCCTTATGGGATTATCTCAGAAAGTTTTGCTATAAAAGGACAACACAATGTGTTAATGCTGGCTATATGCACGAATCGGGCGAAGTCATGACATACAATGTTAAAATTAAATAAAAAAAATAAACTATAGAAATTGCATGAGAAGACTTATCAAAAGATGTGTCATTTCACCTCATTATTTGAGGGATAAAGATTTTTTTTGTTTCAAGTTTTAACTTCGCACGATGTAGGTATGCATATTGCATATAGTCAGTGTCAATTAATTGAGGGAAGTGTTGTTTATACAGACTGACTGTGCAACCTACGTTGCTATTAAACTAGACACTATTAACAATATTCAACGAAACACTGCTGACAGGAAATGCCTATTTAAACTTGTGGGAGAACACACAATTTTGTACAAAGATGTAACATTAAATATTTAATACTAGAATCGCCAACGAGGGGCACAAATTGTAGCCATCAATTTGTGGGATATTGCTTCCACACTTGACCCTTGGGTGGTGCTAATAGAGCAAGCTCTTGGTCGGTGGTTTAGGACGCGGCTTGTTACCAACCACCGTCGTAAGTCGTATCGCGAAACAGACTGGTCCGTGTTTAGAAATGTAGACCAGTGCAACCACAAAAAGTTTTTGTTCTACTGCCGTCTTCCTACCTTCACTAGCGTCCCTCGAAGACCGCCCTTTATTTGGGGGTATTTGAGTCACGAGCGTATATTATGTATCTTCTAAGAAAACATGCTACATAATACACCACATCGTCACTTTACCATCGTGCGTAATAGTGGTTAAAGGCTGACCTATCACTATCACTACTCACTACATAGTATAAAATAAAGTCACTTTTCGCCGTCCCTATGTCCCTATTTCCCTATGTATGCTTAGATCTTTAAAACTACGCAACGGATTTTGATGCGGTTTTTTTAATAGATAGAGTGATTCAAGAGGAAGGTTTATATGTATAATACATGCATAATATAGCCGTGCGAAGCCGGGGCGAGTCGCTTGTTTATTATAAAAAAGCCAATCCACACTTGGTAAGAGTTTTAATTTCACGTACAAATCGTCACGCCACCTTTCTAGTGCGCACTGCTAAGCAGTGGAAGTATCAGCCTGCATCGCTTTTCCCCCAAACAACAACCTTAGAGACTTTAAGTCTAGAGTGAAAAAGATACCTTCTAGGCGAGCATGCTACATCCTCGACCTCATCGCTTCCCATCAGGTGAAATGAGGTTAAATGCGACCATATTTTGCGTATCAAAAGCTTTTATTTTTTATAGTCTTTAATTATCAGTTTTGTTAACCTCATCCATTGATCCATATTCCCCGATCTCAACTCCGGATGAACGTAATCTACGCCATTTCCTCACTATAAGTAATTTGGACTATCAAAACTTCTAGTTTGTGCCAGAAAAAATTAAAACGCACTGATTCCATGCTATTAACCTACATTTAAGATTTTTATATTAAACTAGCGACCCGCTCCGGCTTCGCACGGCTATATTATGCATGTACTATACATATAAACCTTCCTCTTGAATCACTCTATCTATTAAAAAAACCGCATCAAAATCCGTTGCGTAGTTTTAAAGATCTAAGCATACAAAGGGAAATAGGGACATAGGGACGACGAAAAGTGACTTTATTTTATACTATGTAGTGATTCCCACGGCATCGGGAGTAATGTGAGTGAAACCACGGAGCGTTGCTAGTTATTATTGAAAGTACTTTATTTCCTGAAAGTCTATTAAAATTAATTTCTTAAATTAATAAAGTTTTCTTCGTTAAAACTCATCATAAAATATAGAAATTAAATGGACTCCTGCTACAGTCAAAGAAACTTTTGAAAATGTCGGATTTATCATTATTATGGGAGCTTGTCTAATGAAAACCTACGTCTACACTTTATAACACTGTCTGAATTTATAGGGATTTTACGTCAAAGTCAAAATTTCTTCATTCAGTTGAAATCATTCGACCGGTTGGGGGACACAAATCATGTATGCTTTTTAAGCGTTTCGATCTTCTTCCATTCGGTCAAGATGGCCAAGCCAGCGAAGACGCTCTGCGCCTTGATCTCGTCAGTGATATTCGGCTGCGCCACCAGTTCTTCGCTTTCGGTATTTTTCCAATTGGCAAGACATAGCGCTGGATAAGGTTAGGAGCGATGGAAGACTGTCGTTTTGGAGGTCAAGATCCACTTTATGTCTCTGAGCCAGCGGAGTAAGTGTTTATAATCATTCATGAAGTAGATCGTCCTTATTAACAAAGATTTCTTAAGTTTATCCGTTTTTGAGATAGAGCTGCTGTTGGTTGATCAAAATTATAATCCAAAATGTTTAGGAGCGGTGTTGGCCTAGTGGTAGTTACCTCGACTTTCATTTCAAAGGTCGTACATCAATTTTTTTTTTTACGAAAATAGACGTGCGCTAAAAGACATTCTTACGGTGAAGAAAAACAACGGGATGAAAGACGTGGCTTGGTTGGCTCTAAATGTATTGACGAGTTATTTCTTTTGGAAATGGTCGGCTAAGCTGAGGGGGTAGATATATAACTTCATTTGTACAACACAGGAAGGGAAATTCAACACAATATAGGTACATAAAACAAAGTAATCGCTTGAAAGTATAAGCTGCACAAATGGGCGGCCTCATCGCTGAAAACTATTTCTTCCAGGCAACCTTTGAATGGAAAATAACCGATGGTGAATAATGATAGGTGCTAGGCAAGCTAACTCCATCCTCACGCTAAAGGGAACCAACTAAAGATATCTAGTTACAGAACAGCCCTTACACAAGTACAAATAATCCAAAAACAATCAAATTTGAGTACTATTTTGAGTATTATGTGATAATAACTAGTATAATTATTATTGTTAACAAGAAGCTTTAGTTTACAATAATAAATTAAAAATTTAGTCAAGTACTTTCTTGCTGACGGTAAAAATAAGTCGTCATTTGTCGAGAACTAAGAAAGTGTGAACGTCAGAGACGGGTTGCTCGGAGATCGGGTCGCATCGCCACTAACTCGATGATAATATTATGTTGCAGTGGGAGTAGACATTTAGAAAAGCAATCTACATTTCGATTCGACTAACTTTTTCTATGTAAGCTCTCCCTAACGATGCAACAACAGATTTTTGAACAAAGACCAGATTTCACCAGTTTTTATACTAGTTTAAAAGCTGCATGTAGTGCATAAAAAAGCTTATCTCAAAGCTCGATTCAATTTTGAAAAAAGTTTTGAGTAGACAACTTTGAAATTTTATGCTGGGATTCAGTTTATATACAATTCAAAAGTTTTTAATTTAGATTTCTTTAAATGGATTTGTCTACATTGAGTTTTTCTGAAAAGTTTTACAAAGGTTTTGCTTATTTATACCTACTACTACGTAACAATCCTAAATAATAATATAATTAATTATTAATGTATGTAATTTCGAAAGTTTTTCTCTTCACTCTACTCTTCACGATTCAAGCGATTAAAAAAAATTATAAATTTAATTTTATTTAGGTAGGTAGTGGGTTTTAGTATTTATTTATAAGTTTTTAGTGATGTAATAGTACATTGTTACCCTAGGTGTGAAAGTCACTAATTGAGTCCCGAGACGGAGTTTACGGACTAATAGTTCGAGGGACTAAATGAGTCTTTCACCCGAGGTAAACACTGTGCTTTTCATTACGAATAATACATAAAATTCTTTCTAACAACGAGAGTGAATGAGAGACTCCATACTACCTGATCCTCTTACAAGGTTGGGACCAAAGAGGTTATACATTAAGTAGTGTTTTTTTTAAGCATGGAGGTTAGGTTTTTGAAGTTCCTAATGCGTAATGATACTGATACTGGCTACATGCACATTGCACAAGCCGTGCGAAGCCATAAATGGACATGACAGCTGTCAGTGAAAGCGATTCTCCCTAGGGCTGAAAGTTTTATTTTCTACACGCTCTTCAGGCACCTTTAGACCTACTTTCGGAGTATGAGTAATGAAAATAATATTTTGTATTCAGTTTGTTTTATAAAAAACTAAATTTAAGAAAAATAAATGAATCCTACTAATAGGATAAATGTGAAAGTTTGTGTGTGCGTGTGTGTGTATGTGTATGTTTGTTACTCCTTCACGCATAAACCACTGGACCGATTGAGTTGGAGACCTGGATACACACACGCTACTTTTTATCTCGATATTCCCACGGGATCGGAACTTACGCGGGTGAAACCGCGGGGCGCAGCAAGTGAGAATTAAATAAACCACCTAATTATATTAATTAGCGTAGGTATGGAAATATGCATTTATAACCATTGATTGATATTATTGGTCACCGAATTATCTCTGTTATTCTGTACCTACCCATTGATTAATTAATACTATTAATTAGTTAATTGGCTGGCGTTATAGTAATCCTAACACGCTTATATTGTCAGTTATGAATTACAGATGATATAATGGTATCTACTAGCGACCCATCCCGGTTTCACACTGTTAGCAGAGCATTTTTGCCTACATTTTTTTCTATCGTATCAGACTGTTACGACAGAAAAAAATGTAGTATCAGCCTGTCATTTTCAATAATCATAGTAATATTTCAGCCAATTTCCAAAAAAAACCTTAATAAATTATACAGTTAAACCTTCTTCATGAATCACTCTGTTTATTGGTAAAAGCCATATTAAAAATCCGTTCAATAGACCATACTTTACTTTCAACAACTCTTATCTCTTTAGCAACTAAGCTACGTTAAAAATTCAAGTCTGTTAACCAATTTCAAATTAAGACAAATAATGATTCAGTTTGTTTGATTCTAACTAAGCCGACTGAGCTATTAGGTCAGATTATGAAGAAGTATGATTCAGATTCAATTCATTTTCGGGTTAAAGTCTAGTTTTATATTTAATAAAATAATATTTCAATTTGTTACAGATACGACTGCAACAATGAAAAGGAATTCAACCTCATGAAACGATAAACATAATAAAGATGTGTGAAAAGAAATTTACGATAAATTTAAAATCAGAGACAGTGAAAAAGAAAAACACGAAAATAAACATTTCAATAGTAAACAAAATGAAGAATTTATTAAGTCATATGGATTTGTAAACAAAGAGGTTAATGATGAAAGGTGAAACAAATATAAGGAATTGTAGGAAGGCAGTCGGTGATTGGGTTTTTGAGAGGAAAATAAAAGAAGCAAGATAAAGGTAAGACTTCTAAATCATATTACACTTTGAACGGTCGACCCGACGAACCGAGACCATTAGCTAAACACAAGAATGAAAAACTTAACCGATATTGATTTAATGATTACATCAAAGTTTTTAAATTAGTTAAGCAATGTTATAAAAATGTTTATTAGATTTTTTGGATGGGTCTGTAGCTAGGCATCAGGGACTCTGTTAATTTTAATTCGATTAATCTAATTTCAATTAATTAGGATTGCCTTCGTCATACCGCCATTGTTGCTGTTCTCTCTGACACCAATTACTTGATTAATTAAAAAACCTAGAAGTTGACAAAATCTTGGCGGCTGACAAGGGTAACATTATTCAACACGACCGTTATACTCATTCCATTACATAAATATTAAAATTCTATACAAACACTTTAATAAATAAAAATGCTCCACTATAGGATGATTTTCATTAGACCAAGCCGTGTCTCCCCACCCAAACACACCCGGCCAAGTCCGGAGCGGAGCTCGTCCGTGCTGTACGAATGCCACCGGGTTATCAGCAGCCGAGGAGAAACGGTGCAGATCCTTTGAGTAGACGGGCATCGACCGGGCACGGACAAGACACGGATCATGCACTGTGTAATATAAATTACTTCATACAGAATGTATGTAACTTTCAAATTCGTGGCCCGTCCGAGCCACGTACACGGCACGCCCCGGGCACAACCTGGTCTTATGAGGATCATCCTTAAGGCTTAAAACAATATTTAAAGCAAACAAAAAGTCTAAAACTTTAAAGAGTCTTCATGGTTATATATGAACAGATATATTCACGTTTTTATTAATTTTAAGTAGACGGTAGTTTGACAGCAATTCACTTAATATTTTTGTAAGACAAATGTGATCTCAGTCTGCCTGTGCATGACCATGGGATCGGCAATGTTCCCGAAATGTCAGGTTTAAAACAAAAATAAAAACACGAATATAATAATATGCGTTCAAATATAATTATTATGAGTTCAAGTCGCGAAAACCTTAGAAAATACTCTAAAGAGTCTTATTATAAGGTTATTTCTGAAGCATATTTCTTTATAAAATTTGACATTTTCAGACTACATATGGATTCTAACAACGAGACAGTTTACGCCAATGGGACGGCCACCAACGGCACTGATGTCGTCAGTCACGACATCTTCTACACGCTGAGGGTATCCGTGCTGCTGCTGATCGTGATCATGGCGGTGCTCGGCAACATGCTCGTCATTGTCAGTGTCATGCGGCATCGGTAAGGTGGTTTTTGATATTTTTTCAGCAGTCACCGGCCATAATTATATTGTTTTACTCCTGGTCATATGCACCAAATTATCTCCTTTGTTTTCGGTGTTATTCTCTCACACGTGACTCTGACAAATCCACGACGTTATTATTGGCATGTAGAGAGACCATTACTAAAGTTGTTTTCTAGAAAAACGGTAACAATTAGGTTGAGGGCCAGTCGCTACAGTATACTGACTATGGTAGCCGCTCGTCTTGATTGTGTGTACGTGAAGCATTGTATGTTCGGTCACGTATGCTCAAACTTTGACTTGTGTGCCTAGGTATAAGTTTTAGGTTTAGTGATTTTAGTTTATTTATTTGATTCTGCATCTCTTGACATTTTATTTTGATTTATTGAGTGTTTAATTTATTGATTTGGACATTTCTTTTTATTTATTTTTAATTTTATTTATTTTGACTTTATATATTTGATTTTTGAATATAATTTGCTTAATATGTAAACCTACCCACCTTTTAAAATGACATTCTTGACATCTATATAATTGGTTATAATTTTGTGAATTAGTATATTATGGGTTTCGCCTGAAATAAAAATAAATTTAATTTTATAAATTTTGTATTGTCATTTTGTTTATATTCTTACAATTAAATGTGTTTAGTTACAAATTTTCCCAAAAAGACTCATGTGCTTAAACTTCTAGGCATAAATATTAGTTCCATATTATTTCTAGCCACTATCTCATTAACAATTTAGTAGAGTCCTCAGTAAACGTTATCATTGTTCTAATCCTTTAATGAATTATATTTTTGTTCTTTTTGTTGTCAGGAAACTCCGTGTCATCACCAACTACTTCGTGGTATCTCTCGCGTTTGCCGACATTCTCGTGGCCATGGTCGTGATGCCGTTTAATTTCAGCGTCCAATTTTATAAGAAGTACGTACGTTGTCGCCTTTTTATTTATTTTGATGAATCTTATACCAAAATTTTCTTAAAAACAAAATCTGGTATATTTTAATCAATCTTCTAAAGTTAAACAAGGTACCTACCATGTTTATTTAAATCATCTTTATTCGGTCAAATTGGCTGAATTGAGTGCTAGAAAATGAATTGTATTTACACCACGTAAATATTTTTTTTTTAATCAGGTGGGTTTTTGGCTCCACTATCTGCGACCTATGGAATTCATCAGACGTGTACTTCACATCGACCTCCATACTGCACTTGTGCTGTATATCAGTAGACAGATATTACGCCATCGTCAAACCTTTGAAATATCCTATAAAGATGACTAAGAAGGTAAGCTTTATGGTTTTTAATTATGTATTCTTTGATTGTTTTTGTTGTCGTCTATTTATGTAACGCTGGTTTCTAAGGTATCTACATATGTAACTTTGAACTGTTCTGTCTACTTTATGTTTGTTTTTCGTAAGCCTTTGTACTGAATATTTTATCTATCTATCTATCTAAATCTACACTTTATTTAATACAGCCTAAACTTTTTTTATTTGAACGTGCTAGTTTCTGGAAAATAATATTTTTTTAAATAATCGTTATGGTCTAAGTATGTACAGTCGGCTGCATAATTGCAGCCCCTGGTAGACTTCTAAAATTACAATTATTGGAATGTTTTCAATCGAATAATTTTTGTTTGATAAATTCATGAGTTAAAAAACGTTAAACTTCAACTAAAGCAGGTGTCTGGAATCTTGCTTGTGTTGAAAACATTCTTATATCAGCCGTTTTGGAGATCTACGGTGGGTCTGTAATTAATATGAAACCGACCGTACATGATGATTATTTTTTAATTTCACGATCAAGCATGGTAATAGGAGCGTTAAAATCACCCAATATTTAAAATAACTTACATAGTTCGAAAAATATAGCTAAATGAAATAATTAAAACATAGGAATAATTATAATATTGAATAGTAATTTGTATGCTGCATATTAAATAAATTTATACAAAGTTACGATATCATCAAATTGTAATAATGCTTGCAGTGTTTTGACAAAATAAATGTAAAATATTTAATTTTATTGACTCGCTAGACGAAATTCAAAAACTTTTACTAAACTGATGTTAAAATATCTTGTTCTATGTACCGCAATAAAATTTACACAATTTTGAACAATTTAATACTCAATTTCAATGGTCATCATGCCGGACTGCCAAACATAGGGTTGCGGGTTCGATTCCCGCCTCAGACAAGTATTTATGCTTAGATATTTGTCTGGGGTCTGGTTGTTTCTATGTATTATAAATATATATTAAAAAAAAGAAAAGTATATAAGTAGTATATTCGTTGTCTAGCACCCATAACACAAGTGTAGTTACTTAGCTTGAGGCTAGATGGCGATGTGTGGAATGTCCTGCAATATTTATTTAAATTTATTTAGTGCTTATCTCATCTTTGGTCAAACCATCAAAAGCTACTCTAAATCACCTATATAATGAAAAATAAAACAAAATCGTTTTTTATCCATAACTGTAAATTAAAATGGTGAACTATCCAACCACCAATCGGTATCGGTAATTTCATAACATTATAAATTTACACACGGTTCAATACTAACCAATTACCTACGATAATCCTTTGTTCGGTCGTCGCTGACTGAAATTGAGATAGGCTGGTCATTAATTTAGTACAATATCGTACACAGATTAAAGGGCAGCTTGAATTTAATAATAAAGTTTATTCGATATTTCAAGCAGATATTGAACTATTTTCTATGTTATAAATTTATATCGACTTTTTTTATTGTAATGTACCTATTAATTTATTCTTTGTGATTGTTTTTTAAGTCTGTCTGTTTTATTTTGATGTTTGTATTATGTACATACTTTATTTTATCTTATTCATTTTCTTGTCCGTGTGCTCTTCTAATAAATGTCACTCTATACTATTCTATATACGAATACGTTAGATAATGCCTCAATAAATTGACGCAGATATTTAATCTTTTAGGCTTATAATTGTATTGTTTATTACTGAGTACCATAAAAAAATCACACATAGAATGACAACGTAGAGTTTTTTTTAGTAGGTGAAAGGTCAATTTTGCACAAATGTTTACCTAATACATTTTATTTGTTTCAGATGGCATACGTCATGTTAGCAGCGACATGGCTCAGTCCTATAACGATATCATACGTCCCTATTTTTATGGGATGGTACACGACCAAAGATCACATTTCGAGTATGGACCCAGAACAATGCGATTTCAAAGTGAACAAGCCTTACGCAGTCATATCAAGTTCAATATCTTTCTGGATACCGTGCACTATTATGATATTTACGTATTTAGCTATATTCAAAGAGGCTAATAAACAAGAGAAGGCTCTGCATGCGAGAGCAGGTAACGCAATGCTCATGCACCGTCATTCGAGGGATGTTAACGACAAAAACGGTGCGCTGCACATAAATCCTAACACACCGACCAAAGATAAAAATATCCTCAAGATGAAGAGGGAGCATAAGGCAGCGAGGACTTTAGGCATCATCATGGGTGCCTTTATACTGTGTTGGCTCCCATTCTTCTTGTTCTACGTGTCGACTTCGTTATGTGATACGTGTAAGTGTCCCGAGGAAGTGGTTGTGCTTATGTTCTGGACTGGGTACTTTAATTCCGCGTTAAACCCAATTATTTACGCGTACTTCAACAGAGACTTTCGTAACGCGTTTAAGAACACTTTAGCGTGTGCTTTTTGTAGTTTTTGTAAACGAAACGCGTCAGATTTAGACGCTTTAGAGCGATTAGATAGACGAGGTTCGACTCAGTTAAGGGTACCAGTCGCGTCAAGAAGAGCGAGTGACTTAGCGTCCCTTTGAAGAAAGACCACTGCCGTATAAGAGGCCTACACGTCTCAACGAAGTTCGTGATGTACTTATTCCCAAAGTTGATGTGACTGATGCTTAAGAAAGTGTATACAGTTTCTAGTTTCAAATAATAATAATTAGTTTTATTATAGAATACGCATTTTAAACCAAAAATGATAATGTGAATGGTTACCAAGCACAAATGGATACGAAGTTTCCTTTCTAACATTCTAATCATTTGATACGTAATTTTAGATAAAAATAGTAGACAAGTTTGTTTTATTAAAATTTCACCTTCATTGATATAACCAAAGCATTCAATCAAATAATATTAGATTTTATAAACTTAAACTATGTTCTTCTACTTGTTGTATATAACCATATTTAAACGTGTAAACTACTATTGAAATGTAATATTAATCATAACGAATAATAATATTTAATCAAAATCTACAGTAATATAGTAATATTTATTGTTTTATTTAGATAATATTATCATGTTTAGTCGCGTACCTATCTAACTACAATTCTTCTATGTTCCTATACTTTTCATCTTGAAATAATACACATAAGATTTTGTTATTGATAGTATCATTCCATAGCAACTTGTCTTAGTCAAAAATACGGGATATTATCATAGTATTCAAAATGTAGTATTAAGTAATCTAATGTAATATCTTATGGCCTAAGACTAACTTATTAATAAGTAACATATAGAGGCCAAAGCATTGTAAAATAAATTCATTAGATTGTATAAGTTAGTACTATTTAATTATACTCGTAGGTAATTAAATAAAAGAAAAAGTTGTAGCTAACAAATTAATAAATGTGATTTTGTTTGAACAAATTATAATATTAGTTTAAAAAAATTCTAAACATTTTTTTGTGAAAAACTGTATATTTTGTGTTCATATTAATATGAACTATAAGAATGTATTAAACTAGATTTTAGTACTGGTTGATGCTCACACTAAGTGTGTAAATAATAATTAAAATTTAATTTTATTACATTTTATTTATTTTTATAATAATTTAGATTATAGTCTAGGAGTAATTTTAGATATAGATAGAAATTAGGAAGATACGATAAAATATGGGGACAAATAACGCTTCAATAAAGAAAAAAAATACAAGTTTAATGAAATATATTTATTATTGATGTGCTAATTATTAATGGTAACAATCCCGTTAGATTTTGATGTGTCAGTGTTGTGTCTAAACATTTTTCAGATAAAAGACTAACGTGACTAACTGATCGGCTCTTTTTGCTTCAATAAAGCTAGGTTTAAAAATTAGTGGTAATTGTCGATGGACAAAAACGCTTTTATCCAACATAATAATTTATGATCATTTAAAATATAAAGCCGTATCAATAAAAATGTTTGATCTTTAAATGGGCAAAGAGGTGCCGAAACTAAATTAACATCAATTTTGATGATGTTATGTTTTTAGAACACAGAGATCACGTCACAATTCAAAACACAATTTTTTAAATCTAGTTTTCTTTTTATATATAAATCTAATATTTTCTTCCTCTGTCACTTAACCGTCAGTGTCATTTATCTGAACCGTAGCTTGTATTTCCGCGGTGTCATAGTTATTGTGATGTTTTAAAAGATTGATTATAAAAATATTTTCTTTCAAATCATTAAGATTCTAGATTCTAGAGTTATATTGCGTGTGTTAGTAGGCTCTTAATTTTGGAGTTTTTAGCTCTGTTTTATTATTTATATCGTCAAGTTTAACTAATTCTTTAATAAGATATAAAATTCATGTAATTAAATATTGAACGTTATTTCATTAACGAAATTAATTTTAATAATGATTATCGATATTTTTGTGATCAATCAGAATAACATTAATGCTAATGAAAATTCAATGTGTCTTCCTTTTAAATAAGTAATATTAGGCTCAACCTTGTATAAACTTAGTAAACTAGCCGTAAATAATAATATCGTGTAGCAAATTTTTAATAATTGTTGTGTCCTTTATTAAAAATGGACGCATCCTGGCTGTATTTATATAAAAGTAATAATTTATGGTTGTGAATCCATTAGAATACCATCTTTTAAATGTATTTTGTCTGTTTTTCCATTAATGTCTAAATGTGAACTTCAGCTTTTGACTTTTGTTGATTCGTTTTAAGCTTAAAGCACAACTGAATTGAAAGTACCATCGAGTTTTCAGTTTGATTGTATCGTAAGCTTTTTTAGGAACATTTTTATTTTTGTAATCCGTCCAAATTTTATGTTCATCTATTTCAACCTAGTAGATTTTAAAAATATATGTGTTAGAGATTCATACGGTATTAGAAGTAAATGTAGTATCAATGTGAGATTTAAAAAAATGTATATAAGTTTCCATATGTGTATAGATTGTAACAGATATAGTTCTTTTCACGTTTTAGCTAAAGTTCACTAGCTATCGATTTGAATAGATAATTAGAAAGGTAAACAAAACAGCAATACATGTAATTTTAAATATTAACAAATATTATTGTTAAGAAACAAGTTGTAGTAAATTTTTAAATCAATCAAAATATCATTTGGAGTTTATTTTGAATTTGATAATAAAAAAATAAATCCATGATTATGACGCTCAAATACTTTCTTGTGGATAATTTTAACTAATATTGTTATTATATTGCTTATAATTATTATTTCTATTGTTTTGTTTTTAAAAGTATTCATATTATTATACTCGTTACGAATGGTGTTAAAAATATTGAGATGCATTGTAGACTTAATAATTTCATTTAAATGATTATATTATCAAATTGTTAAAATTTTAAACATTTTTATTTTGGTTGTATTATTATTTATTTGAATAATATATTATTTTTAGCACATCCTTCTCGGACTGTGATACTAAAAACATCGTTAATATCATCAAATGATTTAATTTCAAATTTTATATTTACTTTTCTTGTGTTATAGATGTAAATATTGTTGTATTCATTTCAAGCGCCACAAGTGATAAAGTTGAAATTAATTAAATTATTTAATTATTATTATATTAATTATTGCTAATTAATTTAAAACATGATGCATGGTGAGATTTTAACCTAATCTGCGTGTAATCAATATGCTTTTTGCAAAATAAACGAAATTGTTTCGTAAATATTATTGTCTTTGTTATTTATTTCTACTGAATAAATAAAAAAATATTATACCCCTGACTTTATAACAAATTAGGCCTTTTTAACTATACCACCGGGAATATCGGGATAAAAAGTAAACCTCTCAACTTAGTCGACCGTGTCGAGGAAAGGACTCGTCAATACATCTGAAGCCAACTAAGCTGCAGGTTCCATCACGATGTTTTCCTTCACACATGCGTAAAAATTAGAACATTGCGATACAAGTGTGGAAAATTGATCTTTGTATAGAGGCGGTTTAACACGCGCGAGCGGTACGCGAGGGCGTTTACAAAGCCGAGATACAAAGATCAATCCACACGTGTATCGTACGACGTTTTTTATCACAGTTGCGAATAAAAAAAAGACTTGTTAAAATAATAAAAAGTTTTAATTTTAGGTTATGTTTACTATTTTTTTTGGCAATTTTTTTTTTACCATACACCACCGAATGGCCAGGCAAAAGACTTTTAACCTATACAGCCTCGTCTGACATACAATATTTTTATTCATTTTTTTATTATTTTTATTCATTATAGCGACCCTTCCCGGCTTCGCACGGCTATATTATGCATGTATTATGTATTTATAAAACTTCCTCTTGAATCACTCTATATAGTTAAATAAACCGTATCAAAATCCGTTGCGTAGTTTTAAAGATTGAAGCATACATAGGGATATAGGGACAGAGAAAGCGACTTTGTTTTATACTATGTAGTGATGATAAGATGTACGTTAACATTAATAAATAAAAATTGTAGAACATTTTACACAGCGCCATCTAATCCCAAGTTAAGCAACTAGGCTTGTGTTATGGGTGCTCAGATAGAATACAAATATACTTATTTTTGTAAAAATAATTATACTTAACATATAAGTAGGGGCATACAGATACCCACAAAAAAAACAAATATCTATAGCACAAATACCTACTTGTTTGAGGCGGGAATCGAACCCGCAACCAGTAAAAAGAAATCGGACCTTTTGGCTCGAATGCCGAGATATTATTTTATATCCGTCCCGTGGCGGATTTTTCTAAGCTTCTTTTCAAATCAACGCAGATATGTACCATAATACTTTTTTCGCTTTCAAAAGCTCTATTGGGAATAGAAAATATATTTTCAAGAAAAACTGAATCAGTACTTTTTACCGATTGAATGACAATATCATTTTATGCTTCAAGCGCTTTATCTAAAGCATTTTATGTGGATATAAAATGTCTTTAGAGACACATTGGTTTAAAACAGCTGATTTGGTTTTGGTATTTATTTTTAACATATTGTGCACGGAACTAAAGAATATATAGACTAAGTTATAAAGGGGTGTTTTAGACAGAATTTTTCAGGAATATCAGCTGTTTTTTTTAAAATAAAGACCATTAATGTTTAAAATAGTAACAAATACATTTTAAACCATTTACAAGTTAGACGAATTGCTTTTAAGAAGAGTTCCCAGTTGCGTTTTATATGGGTTGCTAGTGCTACTTTAGACAACCTGAGTTTGCTACGATTCGACACTAACTCAAACACTCAAATAAACCCACAATGTCAATGACCTCTAACTCCAAAAACAGCAGATTTTTCAGATTTACTTTGAGTTTTTCTAAAAAAGTTTGAATTTTCAAAAGTCGTCCAACAAAAGTTGTTTGCATAGACAGAACAACACTTTAATCCCTTTAGTCCTTTAATACCCTCGTTGAAACACATTGTTTACAAAGTTCCCAATCGATTCAGAAGTAGAAAGAAAAACATACATAACACATAGGCTTTCATAGCTGGACCAATTGCGATGAAACTTAGGGGAGTCAATAATACGTGTACATGATATTACGCTGCCATGGATTACGACGCCATGGATTAAGTACACGACCTGATATGACGTGTACAGTCTTCGTATTATTGGTTTGAACAAATAATGTACGACCACTTATTACGAGACCACGTATTACGAAGACATTGTCATAGACCTATCAAACCAACTTTTGGACTGTCTTTATGAAATTTTTGACGCGATAGCGTCTAGTAAATTGATGGAACACCTGCATTCACACAAAAGTGTCATGTTCCGGTAACATGACGCATCCCGTTCCCGGAGCGGGGTGCATGACGTCAGGTCGTGTAATATGTGGTCTTTAGGGTAGCATATGAAGACCCACCCGGAACACCTCCTACCCAGAACCGACATGGATAGGTTAGGTTTATGTTAGAACTGCGACCACAACGAGAAGCGAATTCGACCCATTTTACTTAGTTAAGACGTCAAAATGTCTTCGTAACACGTGGCCGTGTAATACGGCTCTCGTAACATATGGGCTCGAAACTTACACAACAGACGAAATCCTAGAATACCATATAGGCTTTACGATATTCCCACGAAATTTTGACTAACGTGGGTAAAACCGTGGGACCCGGATAGTTGTATTTAAAAATATGTTCTAGCAATGCTATCTCTGTTGGTTTTTATTTTACTATAATGTCTAACCACTATGCAGTATCACTCGTGTAAAATAGCTAGATAAATTTTATAAAATTCAGGCTGAATACCTTACATATTCAGGCCAACATTTCACATTGAGTTGTGAAGTTTTCAGACAAAATATTCGAGTCCGATCATAGAATAAAATATAAGACACGCACGAGCGTATCACGAGTTTTTTACGCAAAGTAATTTTCTTTATTCAGTTGGATTCGCAAGAGACCATATTAAATCGTCTTTAAAACCGTATTGAGTAGATTTTTACCAAGGTTAAAAATTAGTATCTGCCAATACACTTAACACGAAAAGAGCCTAAAACAGTAAAACAGCAGCACCAGCGAATTTAAGTAGCTTAAAACAGTATAATATTATTATCTGTTTTTAACGCGTCCCTATCATTTCAGGTATATATGTTATGGACCAAGTGATTAATTGGACATTATACATAATGCCCGGGCATTATGAATAATGACCAATGTGAGAGTGCAATGTGATTAAAACTATTGAAATAATCATATTGCCCGGGCATTATACATAATGCCTGTCACGTATTGGGCAGGGTAATAAAAATACATGTTTTATTACTGTTAGTTCTATTTAAGACATTAAATCAACATTTGAAACACAAAAATTCTTTATTTTATAGATGCTTGGACCTCCGTGTCCGCGCTTCCCACTCAAATAAAAAAAATGAAATGGTAAAAAATGTAATTGGATGCCAGAAAGGTAGGTTAGGTTAGATATTGTGATAAAACACGCGCGAGCGAAGCGAGCGTTTAGGTTCACATTGTTAAAAAATAGCGTTTAAAGGAGCTCTTTTCCTCATAGTATCTTTCTCTATTATCACATTGCCCAACGATCAAGTAGCAATATTCATAATGCCCGGACAGTGTGATAAATATTAACGTTTAGATGATAATTAATCACTTTGCCCAAAGTAGCTTCTCATTATACATAATTATTATCACTGGGTCCATAACATAATACACAAAAAAATATTTCACTCAGTCACTCTAAACAGAGATAGTCCAAAGTCAAAGTAACTCTATTCATTTTGGATCATTCGTATAACATCACATATTTTTAATCGTCTAAATATACACACACCTACAAACCAACTAAATTAAACCTCTAAATTTGGCCCAGATAGATAAGTTTTACGCCTTTAATCATACACATTTAATAAGCCTTCTTTGGTTAAAATGTGTTTTGTCACTTTCACACAACTGTATATATAAAAGTGCGAAAGTGACTAAACACATTTTAACTAAAGAAGGCTTACTAAATGTTTATGAATAAGAGTGTTCGAGTTTCTTGCAAAATACTACGTTACGATTGATCGCGTTTATAAGCAACTTGTGATAAGGCCTCTGAACTGAAGCCAGTAATATAGGCGAAGGTTTTGCGTAGTCCTCTAATAAAATATTCCTAACTTAATTTTCAAGCTCACAAATCACGAACCGATACCGCAAACTCAATAAATATTGAAATTACGTAAAATTAGTTACTTAGATTGCTTAAAATGGTGAAAGTGTTCAATATGAAACGTCGAAGTCTGCTGGCTGTGGTCGTCGGCCAGTAAGGCTTCGTTCACATGCAAATCTTCCTTGATTTATGACTAGAGAGTTTGAACGGGATTGAGGTTGGTTTACACAGAGGGAAAAGGGTTTTAAAATAATATTTTTTTAATAAAAAGGTAGAAAAAGGATGGAATGACTCCACCTAACGCTAAATGGCGCGATTGAATGGAAGATATTTTATTTGTAGAAATAAAGTCTTTTTCATGCTGCAGCGATTTATCGCGCGATATCGCCGCGATGAACAGATGAAGTTTTTACATAGTAGACTGACTTCTCCGAGCATACCGTCGATATTTACCGCCGGCATGCTCGGCATTAATTTTTTACGTCGGTAGCTATTTAATAAAAAATAATTTTTAATGAATAGTTAATACCTAAAGTAAAAGAGACACTCCGGTATGAAATGGACTAGGATTAGGAAATTTTTCTGATTTAGACATTCTGGGATATTAACAATTTACACCCTTTGGTTATTTTGGAATTTAAACATTATATTATGAACATTTTAAACATATATCACTAAAAAATTTCATCAAGGTTTATTTGGAAGACTTAACCTATCTGTGTAGGTATTTTTAAGTACAAAAATATTCAACCGGCACATTTTCGCAATTTTTCTGTATCCTCTAATAATCTAGTTCCTAAAACCTACAGCTGGAAGGCAATTCTCGGGCGCATGAGATAATGTCGAAACAGAGATATCTCGAAAAAACACATGGCGGATATCGATTGAAACATAATTTTCGTATTTTCGAAATGTTACATTACAGAAATATCTATGCCCAGCGCTCGACTTGCAACGAGTGGTAGGTAGCGATACAGATTAATGTCGCACAGTGTGCGCTACTCTCTGCTCTCTTATTGGTTAAAATCCTACTCGTTTTTTGCTGAACATGTTCGCATACTTCTAATGAATCAACTCGGCATTGAATGTTCGGATATTTCTACATGTATTTATACCTACATGTACTTACTTGTTCTTTTCATAAACTCGTGAACAACTACCCTTACCTCGATCGATGTTCACCGAGTGATAAATGCGCAAAAGAGGACTAGGGGTAAGTTCCAAAAAACCACTTTAAAAATCCACACTCGGCTATACGATTCTCCGCCTTATTCCTCCGAAATAGAAACTATGAAACTGAAAATCTTTTTACGGGAAAATCTTGTAGATTTATGCTTCAACGAAATTTATGTTCCTGGAATGGACATCCCTTTTTGTATTGATGTGAATGAAAAGTACGAGTTGGTACATATATGATGAAAACTGAAAATAAGACTCGGTTATTTTAGGGAACCATAAAAAAAACAAAATGGCTCTTAAACATCAAACAATAATTTTAAATATAGAATTAGAATTCATTACTGACCGTTAAATCGGTCAGACCTTAGTTAGAGAGTCACTGCAAAAACCTTTTTTTTTATTTAGGGTTCCGTACCTCAAGAGGAAAAACGGGAAGCTTATGGGATCAATCGATTGACCTTTCTACTCGTACTGTCTGATAAAATAATTTTTTCAGGAACTAGAGAAAGAGAGTTGCTAATATCGAATACTACGCGGTCAAAAATTGATCCCCATAAGTTTCCTAACTTGGATGGTTCCTAACTTAATTTTTAAGACGTTTCAATGTGATCTCATATACCTAAATGAATCCAAATAAACAAAGAATTTTGACTTTGACCCGATTTTTTTATCAAATCTGCAATCTAATGCGTGATCACACACCTTTTTTCCAGACGATCCACTAAAAAACATCTATATAGCCTGACCGTGTATATCAGCCATAAATCAGTAACAACATTTTCGTTATAGTTTTGTCCATGCGAGTTACGTATGATATTACTATGGGTGTGTATTTTTTATTGCCCAAAACCTCTCAACTTGACCTAGTGGGAACTTCAATGTGAAGGTCGTGATTTTGAATTATATTTCTTAAAGTACCTACGTAAGTTCTTAAAGTACCTACGTATTATTCCAAGACTCCAACTTTTTAATCATTTAGACCAGCGAATGATGGCCGCCGACGGAAATAGATGGGAATAGTTTGCGCATGTAGAATCGCGCAAAGAATTACTACAGCCTAATCGTCATAATTTACCCTCGTTTAAAATTTTGCCCAAACAGAAAAAAAACGTTTAAATTAGAAAATTAGGCAATGTATTGTACCGGAACTGAAATGACATGGAATTTTAATGCATTAGGTTATCCAATTAAGGCAAAGTTAGGTGTGCGCGACAGTACTTAGAAGACTAAGGACGTGCGGGAGCGGGACAGAGCGCGGCTAGAGACGTGTGTGCGGAACAGAGAGCGACGATGTGAGGAACTGACCCTCCCTTCACTCCTGTCCCCCGCCAAACAGACCTAAAAATTGTGTTCTGCGCATACCCCTTCCACTTTCCGCCAGCGGCCATCATTCGCTGTTTGAATTATACACATATTTAACCTAAGGCTCTGTGCAAACGGGTCACCGACCACAGCCATGCCAGCACTAGCAGTTTTCATAAATTTTGTTGTGGCCGCGACCGACCACCACCGATTACATGTGTGCGCCGCGTTTTAACAAAATGTATGAATAATCGAGTGAACTGCTAGAGGTTGGCCACCGGTGGCTGTAGTTTGTGGCTCGTTTGCGCAGAGCCTAAAAGCAGAATCAAAACAAGTCTCATCAAAATCAGTTCAGTAGTTTTTGCTTAAGTAAGTAACAAAAATACTCACACACCCCCTTTCCAACACACACCAACTTTCTTCTTTATAATTTAAATGGAAATGCCTCGGAGTAAAAATCATTTAAAATATGGATAAAAGAAGAAAACACTAAAGTCTGTATTTGGCAGGACATTAAAATAAATCTTGTCTAGTGTCTTAGAATAAGCAGCTGAACAATGATGATAGTTTAGAAAAGTAATGTCGGTTTGTCTGTTTTTCGGCTTCATCCTCACTCTCTCGTCATCTCGACCTGATTCAAAATTACTAACAAAAAATCACAACTCTAATGATAAAAAGTAGTATAATTTTACATGAAAAACCACAAATTAGAAACTTAGTTATCATCGACAAAAAAGACGCTGGCGTTCTCATGAGCACGCGCTACTAGAATGCGCTCTGCGGCTACTTTATATCAAGAATAATCCAGGTAAAGCCATGGTGCTCAGCTAGTGTATAATACGATAGTCTTACACAAGCAAAAACAAAGGAAACAAGCTAACAACGTATGAAATTAAGTACCTAGAACGTATATTTCGTTGCCAAATATTTATCGATCAATGAATTATGGGACCTTCGATAAATTGCTAAACAAACAAACAATAAAATAACTAGGCATAACCGTATGAGTTACTAGATTCTACCCGCAACTTTTACAGCGATTTACCCCTAATTATTAATAAATAAATAAATATACCTACTTCGGAACAGTGTGTAACAAAAAATAATAATCCTATCGTACTTGCTCCAGTTGGTCGAAGATATCTTTTCTGTCGTTTTCACGATTATATGACGGCTGCTGCGGTCCGTGCAGACAGTGCTAACTAGCTGAGCGTACACCTATAGATTCACAGGTGGATTATCCATAGATCCACTACTGGAGCCTCGTTGGTGGATCCTATTGGTTTGAGCCACTAAAATTGCAAACAGCGCGGTATTATGCGTGTTATGTTATTTTCTGACCGCAGATAGATAAATAAACACTTAATAATAATTGCACCATAAAAACAAAACACAAACAAAAAATGATTAAGTACATTATAAAATAACCACTACAGAAGGAAACGTCAACCTAGAAAAGGATCTAAGAGTGGTACAGAGGGCAGCCTTATCACCTTAGGGCGATCTCTTCCAGTCAACCATAAGGATGGACGAGACTAAAAAAAGGAGATAGGTGGGTTTTTTATTTAGTTCTTTAGGAAACACCGCAAAAATATTCCCCATAACTTTTTATCGTGTTGACTCAGGACCTTGATTTTTATACACATAATAGGGACTATAGACCTCAGTATCTGGTATGAATTTCAACTTGCTAGGTCCACTCGTTCCTAACTCGGTGGTGACACACGGACAAGAAAGTGATCTTATAAGGGTTCCTTTTTCACCTTTTGAGGTACGGAACCAAAAAATTAAAAAAAAAACAATACATAAAACCTACCTATTAATGCAGCCGAAGCTATCCGCTACTGACTGGAGCAAGTAACATAGGGTTATTGATTTCAACTGTAAATCGATTGGTTAACGGGAAATCCCTTCCGATATTATAAGATCGAAGGATTTAAGAACATGCAGTGACAAGGGACCAATTAAACTAACAACATATGACACTGATGTTGTAGAACCCTTTTTCTAGAAAGATTTATCGCTTGACCCTTATTGACCCTTATTTTTATAGATAGGGGTCGTGTCTCCAGCAATTTAGGTACCTAACTTAGTTTTTTTTTGGGAAAAAAGAAGTTTACGCTTTATGTGCGAACGTCGCTTCTTATGTAAATACAATTTTAACAGATGTAGCTAATCCAAATTCTTTGTGAGAAAAGAAAGGCAAGGAGGTGACAGTAGCTTAATTCTAGCGGGGTAACTACTGTATTCCTACATCAAATTCTATGATTCCTACTAGAGAAATACACGTTCGTGACTCACAACCATTTCTCTGATTCCTACCAGGGGCTTCAAATTATTATATTATTAATTTATTTCAGATAACTAAAAATCCGTAAATCTTATCGCAACAAAGCTTGCAATGTACTTTATGTTAGTTGTCTGAATGTCTGCGCTAATTTAATGAGGATACGCAGAACGGATAGCCCCGTGCGGTACTGATATAATGGTGATGAATAATATTGTTTTTATCACAGTTGCTCATAAAGTGGATCTTATTAAACCGCTTTTAGGCTCATAATGCAACGTATTTTACACGCGTGCGATAAAAAAAATCCAACTAGTGCTAAAATAATACGCTATCCCGATAAGTCAAATACGTATCTTACTGCTAATGACATATTAGGTAGATGAAACATTCTTAATTTATCAGGTTTTTTTTTGACGTATAGAAAAAAGGTACCATCAAAGAGTTTTTAAGCCTTGCTGAGTTAAAACTCTTTGTTGGTACCTTTTTTCTTCATTTCAAAAGGTTTTCTCTAAAGTCTGATAACGAACGATAATTTTACGTGATTACGTCTTTGAAAATAATTAAAAATTGAGTTTTGTTTTTATTTTGTTTTTTCTTTAGGGTACATAAATATATTTTTTCCTTACCATTATATTCTGTTTTTAACCGCCGACGCAAAAACAAATGAAAAAAACCCTAAAAAAGTATTGTATGTCAGACGAGGCTGTATAGGTTAAAAGTCTTTTGCCTAGCGTTTCGGGAGTGTAATTAACAAAAAATAGTAAACATAACCTAAAATTCTTAAAAACTTTTTATTTTTTAACAAGTCTTTTTTTTATTCGCAACTGTGATAAAAAACGTCGTACGATACAGGTGTGGATTGATCATTCCATCTCGGCTTTTGCCACGCTCGCGTTCCGCTCGCGCGTCATAAACCGCCTCTATGGTATGATCAACTTTCCACACTTATATCGCAATGTACTATTACAATCAACGTTCAAAAGTCTACCGGCACCGTAACGTACAATCCTGTGCAGCACTATTTGAACAGTATAACAACGTAACCTGTAAATCGATCCCACGTCGCGTCGGTTGGTGTAGCGGGTAGTGGCTTATACCACTCGGCCAACTAAAGACATAGCTAACATGTTGAAAATTTGTGTGTAACGTCTATTAGAAGAAGGTCGTAAGTCGAATATTTGTTGATAGTATTATGGTAGCAAACTGATAGTGGACTTAGGACGCATTACTTATAGGTTCAAAATATCTAGGGCATAAAACGGACAAAGTATGCTCAAAAGACGGGTCCTTGTATCCGGGGATACACACACAAAAGAAGTCTGACTAACCTGAAGGAATACAAGCTGCCGCGTGCGGAAAATGACCGGCGCCAGTCTCTGCAAATTCAGGTGAATTTAACTTGATTTCGCTTATAAATGTTGGGGCACACTTTTCACTCATCGTCCAAATAACTCACAGTTCCACTGCTTAAAGTTTAGGGTTTTCACCGTTATTTTCCAAAACGAAAAATTTGTCCACGTTACTACACACTGGCGCCAACAATTGTCATGTTGACACATAGTTGTCACTTGTCAAATTACGGTTTCGCGCGACTGTTCAATTTTTCTTTAATTTTTTTTTTAATTAACCGAACACTTTTTGTTATTGATTGAACCTCACGTGATATTGGCAGAATTGTTTGGCATAAGCTATAACAGATGCCATAACCAAAAATTGAATTGAATTGACTTATGCATAATGTCGCGTTGATTTAAATGTTGAGTCAAACACTCAAACCACCGGTGTTCCAACTCAATTATTTAGTATTCGTTCATACGTTGCAATTTAAATAAAAGCTTTTGAAAAACAATTTAGTTAATATGTAAATTTAATAATTCCGTTTTTAAAAGTTTCTATTTGGAAACCAAATCTTTATATTAAAATCTATGATGTAGGTAGATGCTTACAGCACCCGTAACTAGTAATAGTCTTGGATTGGGGCCAATTCTGTGATGATATTAAGACCAATGTCGTCTGACATATAAATAATGGAACACTTCCTATTAATTTGACAGTTTTTTTTAACGTTACTCAGTTTTCTTGAATGATTATGAATTGAAATATTAATTGCACTAATGGTTTATACAAGAAAATTAAACGATATATATATGTGTCGGGTACATACTTAATAAAATTGCGGAAAAACGAAATAAAAAAAAAATATTTTTAATTTCTAAAATTCAAAGTACTGACTGACTGTTATAAAACATATGATATAAATAATAACGCACTGATGTATAAATTTTATGCCAATTTCGAACTTAAAACTCTCATTTTCCTCCCAAAAAAGGCTCATATCCTTCGCAATAAAATCAAATTAAAAAAAACTCCCACCTCTTAAGATGTTAAAACGCATTAATCTCCCTAACTCGAAGATTACGCGTCTCCCGCGCGCCCCCTAGAGGTATAATTTACGTTAGATACCCTGTCACGTAGGGGCGCCACGTAAATAACAAAATTAACTCTGGGACCCGGGTTAAGGTACCAAAATCAAAGATATTTATCTTACACTAAAATAGACATTATCCTATGAAAGGCCGTTTCTTCTCAGTCTTTTGTTGAGCCACTTCTTATTGAAACGGGAGACGCTAAAAACAAGCCTATGGCCTGTCCAATTTTTGGATAGGCCAGAGTCGACAAAGCGGCAAGACATTAATACTATATTCCTAGTCGTCAGGAAGGATATTGTTAAATCATTTTGCAGTATAGAGGCGGACGTATATTGACGAGTTTTTGCTTCTGGACACGGTCGACTGAGCTGAAAGGGTCTATAGTGCTAGGTAAGTCAAAGTCAAATTTCTTTATTCATTTCGATGCTTATGTATATAGAGGTACGTACATAGATCACATTGAAACATCTTAAAAAGTCTACTCCATCTTTTAAAGCAGTGCCATGAATTTAAAGGTCAATAGTATTGTACAGGAGAAGAAAACGCACTGATTCGACTTTATTTTAACGGTCCCACAGCCCTGAGGGGGAGGGGTTGACGGGGTATGCAGGGCTGCTGCCAGCCTGAGGATGGTAGGCGGCCGAAGGTTTACCCACTAAAACCCATCGATGTTCCGCCGACAGTTGGCGTCCAATGGAGTACAGGTATGCTTGCGCAGGACTTCTGACTTCTGAACTGATTCGACCCAAAATAAATTAAAAGAAGAAGACAGAATTTCTGAACCACATCCATTTTTTTCTTTGAAACTAAGTCTGAAATACGTCAAAGTGTGTGACGCTACAGAGAGGGGCTTTTGAATAATAGATCAAAGTGTAAAAAATACATTAAATCATTATCACCATATCAGATACAGGACATACATAGGCCAAAGACTTCCAAAGCGATCGGTCGCATGCTCTCTGCTTCCAACGACTTCCCGCGACCTTAATTAAGTCGCCCGTCCATCTAGTTGGAGGCCGTCCCGCACTGCGCTTTTCGGTACGTGGTCTCCAATCTAGGACTTTTCGGCCCCAACGGCCATCAATTCTACGAGCCACATGCCCCGCCCATTGCCACTTCAGCTTACTAATCCTTTATTTGGTTAGATGATCTCTCTTTTACAATCTAATTTAAATCTCTTTCTCTGAGGATAAATACCCTTAAAGGCAGAGATACTAAGCTCGTGGTAGGTATTAATCGTAAGTAGGTAATTTTGACTGATTACTTTTTACCAGTAAATTCTTTACTTAACCTAATTTTAAAAAGGATTGTGGTTTGCTTTTCTGTCTGTAAATCTTTTTATTTTTTATTTTAGAGTAGGGTAATCGGATTACACTCCTAAATAAATAAGACTTTGTCCAACCGCGTGTGTAATTCTAGCACCTGCTCGAAGTCCTGAAAGTTTATATATGTCCTGGTCTACTTATTAGCTGCCCCGGAAAACGTTGTTTTGCCACTTACAAAAATAAAAAAATATTAAAAATTATCTAAAATAATTAAAAATAAGTAGATGTTGTTTGATTCTCAGACCTACGAATAATACTCGAAAAAATTCATACAAATCGGTTCAGCTGTTTAGGTGGAGATTGGTAAATAACACCGCGACACGAGAATTTTATATATATAGGGATTTTTGAAAAAGGTAATCTTTATTTTCATTCTATATTTCAGACAATCTATTTTTAGGAGTAGTAAGTTTAAAGATGTGTATTTTATAGATAACCTTAATACAAAAAACAAATTCCATGTAACGAAATCTTGTAAACTGCCAGGTTTGCCTGTTATTTCATGTAAAAAAATTATTTAAGAAGATTATATTTTTGCTATTACAGGACAACAGATATCGATATCGCCAATCGAAAGAACTTGTTTTTGTATGAAATTAGCATAGGCAAAAAAATGGTCTTCCGTTAGAGAAAAAAAATGGTAGCCAAGTTTCATCTTGCAAAGTTCATACAATGATATGTAAATTTAAAACACAAAAATCTGTCAATTGGCGATATCGCTAATGGAAAGTAATCTTGTCTAAAGAGGCAGATTTTCTTAAATAAGATTTCGCCTTTCCGTGCCCCTCTCTTAGCGTTTTTTATTACCAAGAATATTTTGTCAAGTTACTATTAAAACACTATTAGCCCAATATAAAAGCAATTTCGTTTAGCCCAATTTATTTTATGGCTTTTTTATTAAATTAGCGATCAGAAAAAGCCTACTGCTGTGAAATATGGTTTAGGTATAGTTTATTACGTCTTTTTATAAAGTTATGAATTAGTGCTTTTGGTCGCTTCGTACCGTTCGGGACCCTTACTACACGCTGGACCAAACGAACCGTAACTATTATATTTCAAAGTCAATTTTATTGAGTACTAGCGACCCGCCCCGGCTTCGCACGGCTATATTATGCATGTATTATACATATAAACCTTCCTCTTAAATCACTTTATCTATTAAAAAAACCGCATCAAAATCCGTTGCGTAGTTTTAAAGATTTAAGCATACAAAGGAACATCGTGACATAAGGACGGCGAAAAGTGACTTTATTTTATACTATGTACAGTGATTTAACATTAAATTTTAAGGCTAGATTGATCAATACGCGAGTCAGAAAATAGATAACTTATAACAATATATCTGTCTCTATCATGCCGTCTATTTCAGCTATCCACACAAAATAATATTTGGTCTAAATAAATAGAGAGACTGTTATAAACTAAGCTATAACGCATACAAGGCGTACGATAATAACATTATGACACGTTCTCGTCGTCTTCCTTTAATGATAAAGACTCACCGACTCATGGATATAGTTTTTTGATCCATTTCAAAATACACCTTCAATAATTCCTTAAGGCATGATTACACAAAAACTCCATGAGTTTCTTGTGTCTTCTTCTTACTAGTTTCTAAGACAATGTGATGTGAATTTAAGACAATGTGAATTTATGTAAAAGATTCCAAAATATTAAAGGAATTTTGATTTTGCTTTGCGGCTCGCTTATGGTGAAAGGGTACCTGCGCTCGCTCCATACAAACGTAGTCAACTGTTTCCTCCCTGGATAATGACACTAGCACAAATATTTTTGTGCCATAAAACCTAAAACTGCCAAGACTATGCCCCTATGTTTTGGTTTTTTTCATTTTCTAATTATCATAGAAATTATAATTCAAAAAGTTAGAAAAATCAGAAAATATGGTCATGGCAGTTTTAAGTTTTATGCACCAAAAATATTTGCTCTAGTGTCATTATCCAGGGAGAAAACAGTCGACTACGTTTGTAATAGTTTGTATGGAAAAAGCCCCCGGTACCCTTTCTTCTTAGGGTCGGATTACAGTCTTGAAGATTTCGTCAACTCAATACAATTACATCTGTTTAGTTGCTAATCTGCTTGGGTGTGCATCTATCCTGTTGCTACTAAGCCATTTGATCGAGTGCGTAAACAAATCATGGTAAAGCCATGGTTGATGCAACTTCTGTAGCCTAAACCCTCTCAAAGGCAAGAGACATTATTTAATTTTATCATACATCTTTAGCAGCAGTTTAAACTTGAAACATAGCAGAATTTCAGGTTAAACTATACCAGTGGTATCTCAAGTATATACTTGAGACTTTCTTCAAATTTACGACTTAAGTTTTGAAGGCTCGGAGGTAAGTTGTTATCGGATCTTGTGATTAGACCGAACGTAGAAAGTTCGTTTAATTGAGGACTAGCTTTTGATATTGACTTTAGTACTTTAGTATGACCTAATAACCTACTACAGGGTAACTTTTAAATAAAAGGAATCTCTATCTTTTTTGCGGTGTACAGTATGCGTCATAAGTACACTATCATTTTGCTACCATAAACAAGTATTGGACTTACGAACTTATTCTCGTAGACGTTATACACAAACATAAATACTTACTTAAATGAAAAGTACTTAATGTGATTATTATTTTCAATATGTTAGCTATGTATTTAGTTGGCGGAGTGGTATAAGCCGCCATCCGCTACACCAACCAACGTGCCCCACAGTGGGGCAAAGTGGAATCGTAAAATTTTTGTAGTGTCTTTTGCCCCACTCATATGATTCTGCCCATCAGGGTTGGCACCTTGTTGACAGTTTGAGAATTTTCGTGTCACCAAAGTTATGAACCATCACGGTATGTTACAAATTACACTAAAACATGCAGACTTAAGTTACTTGTGGTGCCATACATAACTACAGTTTTACTGCTACCAAAGCTTACATCGCTCTTTTCTCTGTAGTAAAATGACAGATTCCGGAATGGGAACCACGTATTTTAAAAACTTTTATTTAACTTGTTTCAATCATATTTGAAGACAGCTCCCCGATTCCCATTCCGGATTCTGTGATTTTACTAGAAAAAAGAGCTATGTAAGCTTTGGTTGACTTTTTACTCATAATAGCGTACACTAATATTTGTTGTTTCTTGAAAGCTACCTAAATCACCATGTAATTTATACACTTGCAAAAACGGATGTGGGCAACTTTAAAAACGTACCGTCACATAACAAGAAAACCGGCGAGACCGTTACCTACGAATATGCCTACCAAATAAAACTGGTTTGGTCTTTCTAAGAATTTGCATATTTTGCGTGATTGTTTGTATGTTCTGCATGATGTTTTTTTATTATTTAATCAGTAAAACTGTATTTAACTTAGTCAAATGTTAATCAATCTGAGATTTTTTTATTTTACAGTTAGTAGTGACTAATTATTGTGTGTTGATATTGGCAAAGTTTTTATTTGTAACGAGTCCTGTAATTTATTTTTTGATTTATAACCAGATTCTTTCAGAAGTTAACGTTTCAAATAATCATTTTCTTTATTTATTTTCTTTCTTTCATTTTGTACTTGTATGTAAACACACTCCATAGGTTACCAACCCAGTTACATTTATTACAAATGACATTTGAAATGAAGATCTTGTCAATATTATTTAATGGGCTGTACATAGCTATTTCGAGATTATGGCACCACAAGTAACTTAAGTCTGCATGTTTTAGTGTAATTTGTAACATACCGTGATGGTTCATAACTTTGGAGATGACACGAAAATTCTCAAACTCTCAACAAGGTGCCAACCCTGATGGGCAGAATCATATTAGTGGGGCAAACGACACTACAAAATTTTAACGATTCCACTTTGCCCCACTGTGGGGCAGCTTGGTGGGGCAAACAGGAAGCACTCGATTACAGGTTACGTTGTTATAATGTTCAAATAGTGCTGCACAGGATTTTAAACGTTACCGATCCGGACCGTTATGTACAAGTCCTGTATAAATCCAAGTTAATTTAATCTAGGGGTGCGTGCTACATCGTCACCTACCATCAGGCAGGTATGATAGTGGTCAAACGCTTATTAATCGTTCGGTAAATTAGAACAAAACACAGGTATTAAACCTTAGCCCTGGTTAGAATCGTTTGGCACTGTCAGCCTACTGGGCACTTAGCCAAGAGACACCTAGTAAAGTAAGTAGAACAGAGGTTTGTTAAGCCAACGCAGACTATAGACTTTTCGATCAGAACATAGCTTGACGACTATTTTGATAGCAAAAACATATTGACATTCAGTTTAATTTATATATAAACAGTAACACAACAGTACAGTTAGCAGTAGTTTTAAGTTTAGTTTAAAACAATTTAAATAAAATAGTTTTATTTAAATTATTTTATTTTAATTTTTTTTTTTTAATGTAAAATTATTTCAAACAATAACAAAAAGACAGGTCAAACATTTATTTAATAATTATATTTGAATGATTAAATATATTATGTGATAGATTTAGATCGTCACCTTAGATTAGGTACATAGTAAATGAAACACGGACAGACAGACGGACCAGAGAGTAATCTAATTAGGGTTCTTTTTGTACCTTTTGCATTACCCTGAAAATGAAGAATACCTAAATCGTTTGTGTTATGTTGGTCGTTATTTATGTTATTATGTGTTATTTGTTTTATTTTTAATACATTTTTTTAATCGCAATTTCGGCGAGCCCCTATCGCCCGATCGATAAAGACATCAGATTTTGAGTCTCCGTTAGGCCGTTTCCGATATGTTTTTGCTTAGTTTTGTTGTGTCAGCTATTAATACTAGAACATTAGGGATGTAAATATTCGTTTAGGTATTTAGAAGTTTGCTGCCTTATTAGGTAGGAAATCATCCATTTTAGGCCCCGGTAAGTAGTTTTTAACACGCTTTTACTAGTAGTTCGCCCCGAACTGAGACCTCACGAGTTCTTCGGTCTATCTTGTTTAAATGATAGGTGCCTAGTATCACTATCATCAGACACTGGACATCGCTGACTCTATTATACTTTTAACGAATCCAAACGCGTTAGGCATAGGCTCAGAATACAGAACAAGACTAGGTATCTTGTCTAGAAAATGAATTCCATAGCCTAATTTTCTTGGTCTCAATCACGTATTTATTTATTTCGCGTTTTATTGATACTCGAGAGAATAAGTACCTACAATGAAAGTAAATCGTGTGTGATTAAAAACTCCTATAGCCTTCTTCCTTCTATATTCCACCATATCGTCAGTAGCTAGAGTACCTACCTACTCATCAAGTGAACACGATAGACCTAACTTATCTAGAGATGAGTTCATATAGCTTTCTATATATTACTCGGCTATATTACCAAACCCCAGATATCAGTTGCTTGTTTAACACCTAGAGCACACTCATGTGCCTAGAGTGCCTCCTTATCAAGACAACTTTAACGAACATTAACGGTAGACTTATCTTGTCTAGAAGATGAGTTCATATTTCTTTGAAGTTGAGTGCCTTCTTCCACCTCTATCACCAGATCCCAGATGTCAGCTGATTCTTCAGAAGCTATAGAATACCTACTTATCAAGGTGCTTTGAACGAGTACAAACATGGATATGACTATCTTAGACTTCTCAAGATCGTTAAGTTCTTATTGTCACCTTTCTCATCGGGTCTTTATCATCAGACTTAACACTAAAAATTTTAGTACCTATGTAGTAAGTATGTACTCATCTTAATCTAACGAAAGAGGTAAAGAGGAGAGAGGCTCCTCCCTCGATACAAATATATTAGAGAAGTTTGAGACCTATATTATTGGTGGAACTATTTGTCCTATAATAAGTCCTAACCTATTATTAAATAAAAATAATAAAAAGATTAGTCACCAGTTTTTTTAATTAGAATCTCTAGATCAGCTAGCAATACTATTTAATATTATTCACCACAATTATTAACCAAACCAACCCCTGATTATGAAATAAATTAATAATTATGAATATGAAACAAAAAGAGAGGTCTGACGATTTATAGGAAAGTAGATTAAGTAGACGCTTTTAATCTACAGTCTTCACCCAAGGTAGGTAAGTAGGTACATCCTGAGTGGCCCAGACGACGTCAACTATAGAAGGATTGTCCAATTTTCGCTTCGGCTTCCGTTTAGCTGATCAATAGCTGGTTCAAGCAGCTACTGATCCTTCGAAGACCATCGAGAACGAACACAAGAGTGCATGACTTTGCACTCTAAGCTTTTACGAATTATTTGAATTTTATTTAGGATGACCGTATTATTATATTGATAGGTACCTTTTTTATCAATTTTAATCATAATATCAAAGCTAAGGTAATATGTAATGGTTTTGAAATTATCTGGAAATCATATTTTTTACGACAATGACAGAAAGAAAACATGTCATTTTGATTTTTCACATTGTCATTTTTTAATCATGAAGGTCAAAGCGTTTTTTTCCTTTTTGATACAAATGAGTTTGATATAAAAATGACCGCTGAGACGATACATTCCTGTGGATTTCTTCCAGCTCCATCATCAGATCATTTCCATGGTACCATATTATTGTCACCGAAGTTACGCCCTTTCATTTGATACCCCACTTGGGTATATTTGCCATATAGTTCGCCTGTCATATAGGTAAATCCCCTACTGCACCCCCTATCATCGAAGCCCCCTAACCGATCCCTCTCATGTTCGAACTTAAAAATTCTATGGACCTCAACTACCCGTATACCAAAAGTCATTAAGATCAGAGCAACGGTACTCAAGTTATCGTCGAACAAACATACATAGATACATAGATATATAGATACATAGGTACAACCGACCGACCGTCTCGCCACTAGACCTCTCTCGCTTCGCTCGTTCGGTCAATTAGAGAAGTTTGAGACCTATATTATTGGTGGACCTATATGTCCTATAATAAGTCCCAACCTATTATTAAATAAAAATAATAAAAAGATTAGTCACCAGTTTTTTTAATTAGAATCTCTAGATCAGCTAGCAATACTATTTAATATTATTCACCACAATTATTAACCAAACCAACCCTTGATTATGAAATAAATGAATAATTATGAATATGAAACAAAGAGAGGTCTGACGATTTATAGGAAAGTAGATTAAGTAGACGCTTTTAATCTACAGTCTTCACCCAAGGTAGGTAAGTAGGTACATCCTGAGTGGCCCAGACGACGTCAACTATAGAAGGATTGTCCAATTTTCGCTTCGGCTTCCGTTTAGCTGATCAATAGCTGGTTCAAGCAGCTACTGATCCTTCGAAGACCATCGAGAACGAACACAAGAGTGCATGACTTTGCACTCTAAACTTTACGAATTATTTGAATTTTATTTAGGATGACCGTATTATTATATAGATAGGTACCTTTTTTATCAATTTTAATCATAATATCAAAGCTAAGTTAATATGTAATGGTTTTGAAATTATCTGGAAATCATATTTTTTACGACAATGACAGAAAGAAAACATGTCATTTTGATTTTTGACATTGTTATTTTTTAATCATGAAGGTCAAAGCGTTTTTTTCCTTTTTGATACAAATGAGTTTGATATAAAAATGACCGCGGAGACGATACATTCCTGTGGATTCCCTCCAGCTCCATCATCAGATCATTTCCATGGTACCATATTATTGTCACCGAAGTTACACCCTTTCATTTGATACCCCACTTGGGTATATTTGCCATATAGTTCGCCTGTCATATAGGTAGATCCCCTACTGCACCCCCTATCATCGAAGCCCCCTAACCGATCCCTCTCATGTTCGAACTTAAAAATTCTATGGACCTCAACTACCCGTATACCAAAAGTCATTAAGATCAGAGCAACGGTACTCAAGTTATCGTCGAACAAACATACATAGATACATAGATACATAGGTACAACCGACCGACCGTCTCGCCACTAGACCTCTCTCGCTTCGCTCGTTCGGTCAATTAGTTTCACCTGTATGTTGCCTTTTTTCTGTCATCATTTAGTACCTCACATATGGACAGACAGCGGAAAAGAGAGTTCGTTTTGTACCTTTCGCGAGGTAACGAGATTCTTGAGGTTTATTTTCATTGGGAGGTGCTAGTGTTGCCGATCGATAGTAGATATAGATACTATCGATATAATACGGTAGCTTTCTGATTTTCGATGTCCGGCAACACTAGAAGGTGCGTTCCGAAACCATGCATTAAATTGTTACTAAAATTTTAAGTAAACTTTTAACAACAGACTAGTAATTTTTCAGATAGACAAAATTAAATGAATGTTTCGCCTTCAAATTGAACAGCTATCAAAAATTCTATAGGCTGCGTTCACTTAGAAAAATACAAAGTTAGGAAAGTTAAATATAGGTAGGTCGTTACCTAAGTACTTTCTTAACGATTCTATAGATCCGTAAAACGGATCAAATCCGTTTTACGCCCGTAACGACTACGAAGAAAAAGGCTTTTTCCCCCTAAACGGATAAAAATAATCTGTAAGCAGCCACAGAGAAACAATTTGAAAGAGTAATGGATAAAGGAAAATTACCTATCAACTCTTAGCTTAGCCTAGACTTAGGTCTTAGGCTAGGGGTGGCCAAACTTTTAAAGTGGGTAAATATCGAATTAAAAATACCAACTTCAAAAAAGAAGGAGGTAATTTAAATTCTTGTATATTTATGGGCTTTGCATCTGAAATATATGATACCTCAAACGAATATTAATGTGCAGATATTTGTACCTATTAATAAGTATTATATTTACAAAAGGAAAGTTCTATCCGTTGTCTGGCACCTATACGGGGTGAATTTTTTATGTGGGCCTTCAGGGCTATCCTAAACTATGAGATATAGCGAAAAATGCTGAAAAGAGTTGCGTGCCCGATTTTGACAAAAACTAAAACTGCATGACAAAGGAAATGGCTGAATTTTGTAGTTTTCTGTAATTTTCACCTTTCTGTCTCTGGCAAAACAGTAGTGTGAGACATAGAGGACAAGTGATATTATTCTAAAAATTATAAAATAAGTTCTAAATGAAGTTCTTAACATAAAATTTGTAAAAACGGTTCATATTTTTAGTGCAGCAGTTTGTTACGTCATTGGCCATACCTCCTCACTGCATTTCTTTCAGCATTTTTCGCTATCTCAGTTTAGGATAAAGCCCTGAAGGCCCACATAAAAAAATCACCCTGTATAACACACGCCTAATTGCTTAGCTCGGGGCTAGATGACAATGTGTAAAGTGTTTTTAATATTTTTAAGGCACTTTATTGTTTGGGAAACCTACTAAGGGATATGTGTAGATGGCTGATTCCCTTTCACGTAAAAACTACTTAACCGATGACAATGAAACTCAAAATGTAGAAAGCTGGAGACATGAATTACACGTAAGCTACTTTTTATCTAGATATTTCCACGAAATTTGAACCGCGGCTGGTACTAATAAATAGTAGATAGTGGTAATAAAAAAAAGGTCTTATAGACATAGACCCCTCGCAACGCCTCACCAGTCGATGTTCGTCGACATTTTGACCCACCCCTATACAAGATTATCCAATAATCTAGGTCCAGGCTAAGCTGTCGTAAAAATATATTGACTCAATTAAACATTATTTTCTGCTATGATGAACACTTTGTTGTCGTTTATCGGATTAAAGAGGTTACGTTGTTGTTTGTGTGTTATTTTGTTGTTATATTTATTTATTATAAGCCATCGTATATAATTATAAGTGGAATTATACTAACGTACTTGTAAGCTTTAATATTACGAGTGTTTATACAAATGTTTTCTATTCATTCCTTTTTAAATAATGTAATCCCATCATTTTACGATAGCTACAACGCTACGATGCTACGTATCGATCGTAGCATTGTAGCTAATGGCACGCCATGCTTTCATAGTAGCGTCGTAGCAAAGAAATAATTTAAAATAGCTGCAGATCATCGTAGCATTGAAGCTAATGGCACGCCATGCTTTGAATGTAGCGTCGTAGTAAAGTAGTTATTTATAGAAGTGATTGTAGTATCGTAGCATTGCAGCTAATGGCACGCCATGCTTTGAATGTAGCGTCGTAGTAAAGTAGTTATTTATAGAAGTGATTGTAGTATCGTAGCATTGCAGCTAATGGCACGCCATGCTTTGAATGTAGCGTCGTAGTAAAGTAGTTATTTATAGAAGTGATTGTAGTATCGTAGCATTGAAGCTAATGGCACGCCATGCTTTGAATGTAGCGTCGTAGTAAAGTAGTTATTTATAGAAGTGATTGTAGTATCGTAGCATTGAAGCTAATGGCACGCCATGCTTTGAATGTAGCGTCGTAGTAAAGTAGTTATTTATAGAAGTGATTGTAGTATCGTAGCATTGCAGCTAATGGCACGCCATGCTTTGAATGTAGCGTCGTAGTAAAGTAGTTATTTATAGAAGTGATTGTAGTATCGTAGCATTGCAGCTAATGGCACGCCATGCTTTGAATGTAGCGTCGTAGTAAAGTAGTTATTTATAGAAGTGATTGTAGTATCGTAGCATTGCAGCTAATAGCACACCACGCTTTCAATGTAGCGTCGTAGCAAAGTAGTAATTTATAAAAGTGTTCGTAGTATCGTAGCATTGTATCTAATTGCACGCCACGCTTTCAGCACAGCGTCGTAGTAGAGTAGTGGTTTTAAAATAGTGATTCGTAGCATTGCAGCTAACTAATCTCTAAAAAATTAAAAACATAAAAGTAAAGTCATACATTTAGTAATGTCATGGCGGTGTCTTTAAATATCTAATAGAGATTACAGGGTTTTCCAAGATGACAAAGATCGTGCGAAGTGGAGGCGAGGACCCCGGGCTCCCGAGAGGGATGTAACCGGGAAAATCGCTCAGATGATGATGAGAGATAACAGGGTTTTGTAACACACATAAGTGCGGTCTGTGGGTACGAACATTTTAAAAACAAGCAAAGTAGAGTTGTTAAAGAGTTGAGTTGAGTTGAGATGTTGTAGAGGTCGCGGGAAGTCGTTGGATGCAGAGAGCATGCGACCGATCGCTCTGGAAGTCTTTGGGGGAGGCTTATGTTCAGCAGTGGACGTCATGTGGCTGATATGATGATGATGTGATGAGAGTTGTTAAAAAGACTTCCACCAGAGCTTTGCTGTATCAAAGCTACTTCACTTAACGAAAACTTCTCTTTTACTCAAATAAAATGAAATTGTAGCTAGATACTGTTCAGAACGGATTTAATCAACGATAAAAAAAGTAAAAGAGAGGACCTTTTCTGTATATAATTCAATCAGGACAAAGTGGGTTACTGGATCTAGCTGGTCGGTAGGTTTAGGTGTAATATAACCACGGTAACTTGTCTCGTGTCTCTAATTTTATGGAGCCCTTTTTCACACGATTTGTATTTATAAGAACCAGAAAAATTTATATCTATACAAATATTATAAAGAGGAAATATTTGATTGTTTGTTTGAATTGAATAAGCTTCACAATTACTGGACCGATTTGAATGAAACTTGGTATGAGAATACATTGATTCAATGGGAGTGTTAGCCAATATTCTCATGGAATGGAGAGTTACGCGGGTGAAACCGCTGAGCGCTGTTAGTAATACTTTTACAGATCCGTTGAAAGCTTTTCTTGAAAATTGCGTAATTAATAATTAGACAAAATTAGTATTAAAAATGAAGGTCCATTTTAGAGCTCTAAAATGGCTATTAGACTGTTTTGACTGAAGCACTCTTTTAAAGTCTTGCTCGGGTTGAAGGACTTTCAAATTTTTATTTTTTATTTACAACAATTTATTTTAACGAAAGGTTTTAATACGAAAGGGGATTGTTTTAGATATCTATGCGGACAACTTTTGTTCTATGACTTTGGAAATTCGAACTTTTTTAGGTTTTGTATAACGAAAAATCTGTTTTGGCAATAAAAACTATTTTTCTTTTAATAAGTAGTCGAAAATGAATACATAAATCAAACCCAAAGATCAATAATCTCTAACTCTAAAAAACAGCAGATTTTTTAGTAAACATAACTCAAAAACAACAGAAAAGGTTCCAATTCATATTACACTAGCGACCCGTCCCGACTTCGCACGGCTATATTATGCATGTATTATACATATGAACCTTCCTCTTGAATCACTCTATCTATTAAAAAAAACTGCATCAAAATCCGTTGCGTAGTTTTAAAGATCTAAGCGTACAAAGGGAAATAGGGACGGCGAAAAGTGACTTTATTTTATACTATGTAGTGATTCCACATCAAAAAATCTCAATTCATCACAAACAGTTTGTACTTATATACGTATATAATAATGTATGTATATACCTAATTATAATGATAAACTAGAATCATCAGCATTCTGTATGCAGTGTGTCGTAAAAACATAGGTTTAAATTTTTAAATTAAAATATTTTTGTGTACTTTAGGTACTTAGCTAGAAATTGAATTTCTAGTCCAAATTATTATTTACTTATAAATCATACTTTGTCATACAAAAATAATAAAGCATACATAGTTGGTGATAGTGACTCTATCGGTAGGCCGTTCACAGGAATTTCAATATACAAATTGTTTGCATGAACAGTTTGTACCTCTTATCTCTACTATTGTCACTCGAAGTTAAGATAACTCGATTGAAAAAAGAAGATCGAGAGAGATGCAATAAGTTTAGGGGCTAGTTTCTACGTAGTTGTAGATTATTAATACAATTAAGACTAATGTTTGGCAATGAATGTAGAGTGGTACGAAAAATATGAATATCTTTTTAAGAACAAAACAAACAAACACAACAAAGTTTTTATTCTATCCCCAGCCTGACTATGCGACTAAGTTTACAATGGGTGCCAGTCAAAGTGTATATATAAAAATACATGTACTTTTCTTTTTAAATAAATTATAAGTAATAAAAGCAAAAGGTATATTTACGTATAATGTTACCGGATATATATGTAATCCGTCAATATATAGAATTCCTATGAAATGTGTACATTGCCTAAAATCCACAGGAAAGGTGTATAATAATTTTTTTATCACAGTTGCTCATAAAGTGGATCTTATTAAACCGCTTTTAGGCTCATAATGCAACGTATTATACACGCGTGCGATAAAATAAAATCCAACTAGTGCTAAAATAATACGTTATCCCGATAAGTCAAATACGTATCTTACTGCTAATGACATATTAGAGTAGATGAAACATTCTTAATTTATCTGGGTTAAACTGTTTTGATGTATAGAAAAAAGGTACCTTCAAAGAGGTTTTAAGCCTTGCTGGCTTAAAACTCTTTGTTGGTACCTTTTTTCTTCTTTTGAAAAGGTTGTCTTTAAAGTCTGATAACGAACGATAATTTTACGTGATAACGTCTTTGAATATAATTAAAAATTGAGTTTTGTTTTTATTTTGTTTTTTTCTTTAGGTACATAAATATAAACAAATATTTTTTCCTTACAATTATTATTCTGTTTTTAACCGTCGACGCAAAAACAAATAAAAAAAACGCTAAAAAAATATTGTATGTCAGACGAGGTTAAAAGTCTTTTGCCTAGCCTTTCGGGAGTGTAATTAACAAAAAATAGTAAACATAACCTAAACTTCTTAAAAACTTTTTATTATTTAACAAGTCTTTTTTTTATTCGCAACTGTGATAAAAAACGTCGTACGATACAGGTGTGGATTGAACATTCTCGCCTCGCCTCTATGGAATGATCAACTTTCCACACTTGTATCGCAATGTACTAATATTACACACATTTCCTAGGAATTCTATATATTTCATAAACAGCAATCGGAAATAATATGTTGAATCGAGAATGTTGGTCGGTAACAGGGGGTGTGGGGGGTAGCGGGGTCATTTACTATACTATTCAAATGACATAATAATTAAAACACATTTTAATATACTACTTATACTAATGCTCTAACAAAATATTTAACACCTTTGTATAAGAATTTAAATCCAAAATAAAATGAAAATACAAATTCGAGAAATCATAGTAATAGCTATCAAGCTAGGTATTCAGTTTTGCGTACCAACTGCGCATATTTTCATGAGCACTTTCAAAATATGCCAGCCAATCCGTGCCTCTTCCAATATGCAACCCGTTTGACGTGCCAATATAAAGCCATCTATTGCAAGTGTAAATCCTATGTAGAATTTTTATTGAAAATCTGGTGGTACCTAACCTTTATTGAGATTTAGACTTTTCTGTATTTCATTGTTATTCAGTTGGTGTTTAAATTTTTTTGTAATTACACAGTTATAAGTTAAAATATAAAATACTAGCATCGCTCCGCGGTTTTACATGCGTAATTCCTGATCCAGTGGAAATATCGGGATGAAAAGTAGCCTTTTACACTCTTTTTCCAAGTTTGACTAAAATCAGTCAAGTCTTTTCGGAACCTACTCAATGCACACAAACAAGCAATCAATTTTTTTTCTTTATAATATTAATATAGAAGTATAGATGTATTAAAGTTTTTAGATTACGCTACGCTATTACGAATTCGGTTAGGACGATGCTACTGTGCAACGAATACTGCTCAGCTCTGCTACGACGATGGAAGCATGACGTGTACGAACGCGACGATTACTACTATAAATTACTACTCTGCTACGATACTACGCTAGAAGTGTGGCGTATCATTAGCTACAGGGCTACGACACAACGAATATTAACTATAAATTACTACTCTGCTACGACCGCGATTCTACAGTGGAAATCTGCCGTCTCATTAGCTACAACGCAACGACTACATAACATTACTACTATAAATTACTTCTCTGCTACAACGTTACGCTAGAAGCGTAGCGTATCATTAGCTACAACGCTACGACTACATAACATTACTACTATAAATTACTTCTCTGCTACAACGTTACGCTAGAAGCGTAGCGTATCATTAGCTACAACGCTACGACTACATAACATTACTACTATAAATTACTTCTCTGCTACAACGCTACGCTAAAGCGTAGCGTATCATTAGCTACAACGCTACGACTACATAACATTACTACTATAAATTACTTCTCTGCTACAACGCTACGCTAGAAGCGTAGCGTATCATTAGCTACAACGCTACGACTACATAACATTACTACTATAAATTACTTCTCTGCTACAACGCTACGCTAGAAGCGTAGCGTATCATTAGCTACAACGCTACGACTACATAACATTACTACTATAAATTACTTCTCTGCTACAACGCTACGCTAGAAGCGTAGCGTATCATTAGCTACAACGCTACGACTACATAACATTACTACTATAAATTACTTCTCTGCTACAACGCTACGCTAGAAGCGTAGCGTATCATTAGCTACAACGCTACGACTACATAACATTACTACTATAAATTACTTCTCTGCTACAACGCTACGCTAGAAGCGTAGCGTATCATTAGCTACAACGCTACGACTACATAACATTACTACTATAAATTACTTCTCTGCTACAACGCTACGCTAAAGCGTAGCGTATCATTAGCTACAACGCTACGACTACATAACATTACTACTATAAATTACTTCTCTGCTACAACGCTACGCTAGAAGCGTAGCGTATCATTAGCTACAACGCTACGACTACATAACATTACTACTATAAATTACTTCTCTGCTACAACGCTACGCTAGAAGCGTAGCGTATCATTAGCTACAACGCTACGACTACATAACATTACTACTATAAATTACTTCTCTGCTACAACGCTACGCTAGAAGCGTAGCGTATCATTAGCTACAACGCTACGACTACATAACATTACTACTATAAATTACTTCTCTGCTACAACGCTACGCTAGAAGCGTAGCGTTTCATTAGCTACAACGCTACGACTACATAACATTACTACTATAAATTACTTCTCTGCTACAACGCTACGCTAGAAGCGTAGCGTATCATCAGCTACAACGCTACGACTACATAACATTACTACTATAAATTACTTCTCTGCTACAACGCTACGCTAGAAGCGTAGCGTATCATTAGCTACAACGCTACGACTACATAACATTACTACTATAAATTACTTCTCTGCTACAACGTTACGCTAGAAGCGTAGCGTATCATTAGCTACAACGCTACGACTACATAACATTACTACTATAAATTACTTCTCTGCTACAACGCTACGCTAAAGCGTAGCGTATCATTAGCTACAACGCTACGACTACATAACATTACTACTATAAATTACTTCTCTGCTACAACGCTACGCTAGAAGCGTAGCGTATCATTAGCTACAACGCTACGACTACATAACATTACTACTATAAATTACTTCTCTGCTACAACGCTACGCTAGAAGCGTAGCGTATCATTAGCTACAACGCTACGACTACATAACATTACTACTATAAATTACTTCTCTGCTACAACGCTACGCTAGAAGCGTAGCGTATCATTAGCTACAACGCTACGACTACATAACATTACTACTATAAATTACTTCTCTGCTACAACGCTACGCTAGAAGCGTAGCGTATCATTAGCTACAACGCTACGACTACATAACATTACTACTATAAATTACTTCTCTGCTACAACGCTACGCTAAAGCGTAGCGTATCATTAGCTACAACGCTACGACTACATAACATTACTACTATAAATTACTTCTCTGCTACAACGCTACGCTAGAAGCGTAGCGTATCATTAGCTACAACGCTACGACTACATAACATTACTACTATAAATTACTTCTCTGCTACAACGCTACGCTAGAAGCGTAGCGTATCATTAGCTACAACGCTACGACTACAGAACATTACTACTATAAATTACTTCTCTGCTACAACGCTACGCTAGAAGCGTAGCGTATCATTAGCTACAACGCTACGACTACATAACATTACTACTATAAATTACTTCTCTGCTACAACGCTACGCTAGAAGCGTAGCGTATCATTAGCTACAACGCTACGACTACATAACATTACTACTATAAATTACTTCTCTGCTACAACGCTACGCTAAAGCGTAGCGTATCATTAGCTACAACGCTACGACTACATAACATTACTACTATAAATTACTTCTCTGCTACAACGCTACGCTAGAAGCGTAGCGTATCATTAGCTACAACGCTACGACTACATAACATTACTACTATAAATTACTTCTCTGCTACAACGCTACGCTAAAGCGTAGCGTATCATTAGCTACAACGCTACGACTACATAACATTACTACTATAAATTACTTCTCTGCTACAACGCTACGCTAAAGCGTAGCGTATCATTAGCTACAACGCTACGACTACATAACATTACTACTATAAATTACTTCTCTGCTACAACGTTACGCTAGAAGCGTAGCGTATCATTAGCTACAACGCTACGACTACATAACATTACTACTATAAATTACTTCTCTGCTACAACGCTACGCTAAAGCGTAGCGTATCATTAGCTACAACGCTACGACTACATAACATTACTACTATAAATTACTTCTCTGCTACAACGCTACGCTAGAAGCGTAGCGTATCATTAGCTACAACGCTACGACTACATAACATTACTACTATAAATTACTTCTCTGCTTCAACGCTACGCTAGAAGCGTAGCGTATCATTAGCTACAACGCTACGACTACATAACATTACTACTATAAATTACTTCTCTGCTACAACGCTACGCTAGAAGCGTAGCGTATCATTAGCTACAACGCTACGACTACATAACATTACTACTATAAATTACTTCTCTGCTACAACGCTACGCTAGAAGCGTAGCGTATCATTAGCTACAACGCTACGACTACATAACATTACTACTATAAATTACTTCTCTGCTACAACGCTACGCTAGAAGCGTAGCGTATCATTAGCTACAACGCTACGACTACATAACATTACTACTATAAATTACTTCTCTGCTACAACGCTACGCTAGAAGCGTAGCGTATCATTAGCTACAACGCTACGACTACATAACATTACTACTATAAATTACTTCTCTGCTACAACGTTACGCTAGAAGCGTAGCGTATCATTAGCTACAACGCTACGACTACATAACATTACTACTATAAATTACTTCTCTGCTACAACGCTACGCTAAAGCGTAGCGTATCATTAGCTACAACGCTACGACTACATAACATTACTACTATAAATTACTTCTCTGCTACAACGCTACGCTAGAAGCGTAGCGTATCATTAGCTACAACGCTACGACTACATAACATTACTACTATAAATTACTTCTCTGCTACAACGCTACGCTAGAAGCGTAGCGTATCATTAGCTACAACGCTACGACTACATAACATTACTACTATAAATTACTTCTCTGCTACAACGCTACGCTAAAGCGTAGCGTATCATTAGCTACAACGCTACGACTACATAACATTACTACTATAAATTACTTCTCTGCTACAACGCTACGCTAGAAGCGTAGCGTATCATTAGCTACAACGCTACGACTACATAACATTACTACTATAAATTACTTCTCTGCTACAACGCTACGCTAGAAGCGTAGCGTATCATTAGCTACAACGCTACGACTACATAACATTACTACTATAAATTACTTCTCTGCTACAACGCTACGCTAAAGCGTAGCGTATCATTAGCTACAACGCTACGACTACATAACATTACTACTATAAATTACTTCTCTGCTACAACGCTACGCTAGAAGCGTAGCGTATCATTAGCTACAACGCTACGACTACATAACATTACTACTATAAATTACTTCTCTGCTACAACGCTACGCTAAAGCGTAGCGTATCATTAGCTACAACGCTACGACTACATAACATTACTACTATAAATTACTTCTCTGCTACAACGCTACGCTAAAGCGTAGCGTATCATTAGCTACAACGCTACGACTACATAACATTACTACTATAAATTACTTCTCTGCTACAACGTTACGCTAGAAGCGTAGCGTATCATTAGCTACAACGCTACGACTACATAACATTACTACTATAAATTACTTCTCTGCTACAACGCTACGCTAAAGCGTAGCGTATCATTAGCTACAACGCTACGACTACATAACATTACTACTATAAATTACTTCTCTGCTACAACGCTACGCTAGAAGCGTAGCGTATCATTAGCTACAACGCTACGACTACATAACATTACTACTATAAATTACTTCTCTGCTACAACGCTACGCTAGAAGCGTAGCGTATCATTAGCTACAACGCTACGACTACATAACATTACTACTATAAATTACTTCTCTGCTACAACGCTACGCTAGAAGCGTAGCGTATCATTAGCTACAACGCTACGACTACATAACATTACTACTATAAATTACTTCTCTGCTACAACGCTACGCTAGAAGCGTAGCGTATCATTAGCTACAACGCTACGACTACATAACATTACTACTATAAATTACTTCTCTGCTACGACGTTAAGCTGAAAGCGTGGCGTATCATTAGCTACAAAGCTACGACATAGCAATCTCTACTATTAATTACTGCTCTTCTACGATGTTTTGCGTACTTTTTTGAGTAAAAGCAACTTATTGAATTGAAACCTAGACTGAGGATATCTCGATCTTATGACTTCACACATTGAAAAAACGTTCTAAAATACTCCAAACTTAAACATAATAATTACCGCTTCTCTATATATCTGTACAAATAGAACTACCCTCCTAAATTCGTGTTCACTTATCTACAAGATAGTACCTAAATTATGTAATAGTTCGTTAGCTCGTGGCATAGATTGAACGTTCCGCTTCTTCTAATGAACACGTCTTGCCGTACCAAGAATTAATTGAGGAATACAGTAGATTGGATACGATTTCCTTCGTTTTGGTAAAATTAATTGGTTTAATGCGAATAGTTTTGGTAAAATAGTTACCTATAATATTAAAGTTTAGGCCTAAACTGTTATTTAATACTAGCAGCGCTCCGCGGTTTCACCCGCATAACTACGGATCCCGTGGGAATATCGAAATATAAAATAACCTATAGGCTTCCTCGATAAATCAAATATCCAACAAAATAATATTTTTTTTATTAGAACTAATAGTTCCTGAGATTAACGCGTTCAAACAAACAAACAAACTCTTCAGCTTTATAATATTAGTATAGATTTTCTTGAAACCTCTCCATTTTTTTTTTGAAACCTCAAACAGCGAAACTTTGCCTCACGCTACTTAGCTTGAGGCAACGTGGTTACTTAACTAGGCTTGTATTATGGTGGCCAGACAGACAACGGATATGATACTACTTTACTATACTTTTCTTTTGTGAATACATAAAAAAACACCTAGATCAGAAACTAATATATATACATAGATAAATACAACGGGAACCGTTTACTTAGACTCCACTTACCGTCTGTCTGTCTGTCACCAGGCTGTATCTCATGAAAATAGCTAGTCATTTGAAATTTTCTCTTCACACACTTGGCACTTCGCACTTGGCTAGTTGTTATTTAAAACCTACCTATATTTATTTCTGAATTAGGACAAGGAAAATTAAGTGGCTATTAGTTAACTAAATTTTTTCGCAGTATACTACACTAGGAGGACATAAAAACAATTAATTTATTGTTCTCCAGTTGCGAAACTGTAATAAAAGTAAACCACAAGCAGTTAAACGCAAACGAAATACATACCCTCTTAAACTGTTCATAAAACACATACTAACTTTTAGATATATAAATATTTTAACCGACATTAAAAAGGAGGTTTAAATTTTTGGGCGGCCTTATTGCCTTAATGCTCTTCAAGGCATGTAGGCAGGATTTTAGAAAGATGTGGGTGAGATATTTATATGAGAGGCTTTTTCATAAGCTCTCCACTAAACTTTGACTTTTCAAAGGCAAAAGGCATCATCGATACATAGAAATAATATTTCAATATAAGATTCCTTTCTCTTTTAAAGCTTTTGATCTAATGACATTCGTTATAATTATTTTCAAAATAAAGGTATTCGATCAATCATGCAACCTTAGTTTTTTTCATTAGGTATTAAAGTAAAAGGTTTTTATTATTAACAGTAAAGAGGGGATAAAATAAAACTGGAAAAAGTTTCAATAAATAGATCCCTATATCGGTTACTAGCTGCGCCCCGCGGTTTCAACCGCGTAAGTCCCGATCCTGTGGGAATATCGGGATAAAAAGTAGCCTATGTGTTAATCCAGGTCTCCAGCTATCTAGATACCGAGTTTCATTGCAATCGGTCCAGTAGTTTTTGCGTGAAGGAGTAACAAACATACATACACACACACACACAAACTTTCACATTTATAATATTACTAGGACTAGGACTAGGATTTCATTATTCAATTTTAATCAACTCATAAACCACTCTCCCTAAGAAGGTTCTAATATATTTCACGGCTTATTAACTGAATAACTGAAAAAGTTATTTGTTACGTAGAATAGGCGAGTCTCCATACGAGCGAACTCATTTCGGCAATAAAGATGTCTTCCGGAGTTCAGAATAGATAGGACTACGGAGAGGCGCTATAAAATCGGGTATATTAGAGCGGTATAGCTAGAACGAATGACGAGCATGCTGGCGAACATGCTGATTAACATGTCTGCTATCACGTTATCGAACATGTTGTCCAACTCGTGTTGGTTAATAAAAGTTTATCTTTAAATGATAGAGTTGAAGTATAAATTAAATATTAAATAAATAATATTATTTTTCTTTGGAGGCATGAGATCAAGCCATGTAATGTTACTTTTTATAGCGTGATTTTATTTCGTATAAATTTATTATCGGAATATTGTATTTCTTTCTAAGACAGTGAATTATATTGCATTTTTTTTTGATACAAAAGCTCTTTGTTTCAACGATAACTACTTTTGTCCTAGTTTGTCTCTAGCTAACAATGAGTATAGGTAAAGTGTAAGTCCCTGATGATCAGTATATTTCAACTGCACTTTTTAATATGATTTAACTAGTAAATACAAATTAATTGGGAGGCTACTAAAAGGTTCAAGTATCCTAAGGTCACTGCGACATAATGAAGCACGTTCCGTCATTTAATTTTATAAATAGACACATGAAATATTACAGTAAAAGTGATGTATAGGTACTTCGAATAAGCACAGTATTTATGCCCAGTTTCCATTGTATTCTTTTATCTACAACATTTGATCAGAAATACTTAATTTTTATTTCAGCTATGTTGAACTTTTATTTACATATAGGTCAGCGTTTGACCACTACCACACCCGCCAGGTGGCAGGTGATGATGCGGCCTAAGATGTAGCATGCTGTCCTAGAAGAAGCCTATTATTCACTCCCGACTTAAAGACCCCCAAATTGTCGTCAGGAAAGACAGGCGCAGGCAACTGATACCATCCCCTTGCAGTACGAACTGTTCGCTTTTCTATCCATCCGTGTGTATCAAACTGAGAGAAATGTTATTTATTCACCGCCGCGAGGACGCGCCAATGCTTTATCCTTTACGAAGGTAACCCTTTACGTGGGAACTGAGGGCTCACTTGTGAAACTCGTTTTTCTTACTTAAGGAAGGGCATTGTGCTTTCGTTTTTGTTGGAAAGATTGTAGGAAATGTTGACGTTTTCTTGTATTAGGGATTGATGCCGATAATTTTTGATGAATTTAAGTCTTATAGACTTTGATAATAAAAATGGCCACAGACACCATGGCATAATAACCAGCCAAAAGGCATGGCATAATAATGATTATGCCATGCCTTTTTATATTCTTAGCCTTAGACTTGTAGATGATGTCTGTCTATACAGACCTACCTAGTCTGATTTAGATAGCCATAATAATAAGAAATATTAGCTGCACTCCGCCGTTTGACCCGCGTTAGTCTCGATGTCGTGGGAATATCAAGATAAAAAGTAGCAGTATAGATCTAAGTCTCCAGCTATTTACATGCCAAGTTTTATCGCAATCGGTCTAATAGGCTCATTCGCAAAATGCCCACATCGCAAAATGTCACCTAGTCGCAAAATGTCTCTTTCTCTTAATGGCGCTTTCGCACAATGACTCTTTCTCAGATTCGAGCATTTATTAAATTAATTAACACTCAATTAAGGCAAAATATAAGTAAGTAGGTAGGTCAGGTACCTATATTTTGGTACAATAATATTTTGATTTATAAAAATAACATTTTAGATGCCTATCAATGGTTTTTTTTGGTTGAACTAAAGTAAATTTAAGTACCTAAATTATGATATTTATGATTTGATTACTCTTTAAATTTTAACTTTAATAAATGATTTATCTGTAAAAATCTAAATTTTATTCTAAGTCCCTGTCGCGGCATTTTGCGAAAGCGCCATTCTGAGAAAGAGATCATTATGCGAAAGAGACATTTTACGACTAGGCGACATTTTGCGAAGTGGGCATTTTGCGAATGAGCCGTCAAATATTTTTTTGCGTGAAGGAGTAACAAACAAACACACATGCGAACACACATAGTAGGAGGATTTCGTGATAAACAGAGTCTTATCAAAATCCATTCAGATTCCAGCTGGTTGCTTACTTTGGGGAATGTCTTGCAATAGGTATCTATAAAAATTAAAATCAAAGTAGGTACTACTTACTGATATATCGACGCGCAGTTTAAATAATGATTTATGATATTTAACACACATAGCTATTACGAGGTAGGTATCCAATTAGAAAGGGTTTTGAAAAATTTAATTCTTACGCGGACGAAATCTTTTTCTGAGCTCTTTCTTTCTGAGCATGCTCACAAAAAAAAAAGAAAAAAAGATCCTCATTGAGTTTCTTAAATCTTCTTTTCATTGGTGGGCGTGTTCCGAAGACATCTTAACTTAGTTTTTATGACGTTTCATGGTAATTTCATGCGAATGATTCCAATTAAGTTAAAGAAATGTTAACTTTTATTTGGTTATAGCTATATTTTATTTTTTAATAGACTACCCCACATGCCTTAAATGAGGTTAAATAGCCAAGTATTTATTATAATTTTGACATCAATTACTCTATTTAATGTAAATAAATCATTGATTTGATTTGTTTTAATATGGTAGGTTTGATCGATAGAGTTAACAACTCGTGATAAGGCTACTCTACAACCAAAACGGTCGGTAGGTGTATTAATTAAACAAATTGGTACAGAATCGACGTTACCATTCGAATCCCGATAGGCACTCTCATCAAATAAATACCTGGTTGGCTGGACCAGTGCTCGGTGGAACGGATGCGGTAATTTCTACCTTCCATTTTGAACGAACTGTACTCGCTTTTAGTAGCTATTTACCTATCGTCTTTGTTTCTGTTTGATACTAAATGTTCGAGACAGTAGACTTTACAAAGTTAATAGACTTTAATTAAAATTGTTTGGACATTAAAATGGGATAAGTTGATAAAATTAAACAATTTTAGAAATAAATTCGGGTGGGACTTTATCCTCCAAAGGCTGCCTGGAAGAGATCGCTTTGAGCGATAAAGCCGCCCTTTGTTTGACTTAGACTTAAGCTTTGTTTTTATTTAATGTTATTTAAAAAGGTTTTTACAATAAATAATTTATCTGTCTATCTATACACAAAAGGTTAGAATAGAGAATGTTAGATTTTCAAAAGTCATAGAACACAAGGTTGAGACAAATCGATTAAGGTGAAACTGCGCTCTCTCCATACAAACGTAGTCGACTGTTTCCTCCCTGGATAATGACACTAGCACAAATGTTTTTGTGTCATAAAACCTATAACTGCCATGACTATGCCCCTATGTTTTGGTTTTTTTTTTCATTTTCTAATTATCATAGACATTAAAATTTAAAAAAAAAAACTACTAAAAATAGGGGCATGGTTTTGGCAGTTATAAGTTTTATGCACCAAAAATATTTGCTCTAGTGTCGTTATCCAGGGAGAAAACAGTCGACTACGTTTGTAACAGTTTGTATGAAGAAAGCTTCCGGTCCTCTAAACGCAAAAATCATCAAAATCGGCCCACGCGTTTGTGCTCTAGAGAGCCACATAGGTTCAAACTTACATACATACATAGATTGATGAACACATTACCACTCCTTTACTTTGCGCAGTCGGGTAAAAAAAGCTCCACTATACGTTTAAATTACGCTTGTTGAAACAAATTGTATGGAACAAATTTTTTTCAACCCTTTCCCTGAATATTCAAAACTACCCTCATCCATGAACTTTATACATTCATAACTCATTTGCAGTCAACTCTGATTAAGCCGGTTACTTTACACTCACAAACGGGATTAACTACTGTGTTTGTTTTTCTCTTATAATTTACATTTACAGTAGTTAAATGTAGGTAAATAAATAAGTATTTGCAAGACTTTGTACACAGCGCCATCTAGCCTGAAGCTAAGCAACTGGGCTTGTGCCATGGTGGTTTGGCAATACTTTTGTAATATCTATAAATATAAAATTGGAAGTCTTGACTGACTGATATATTAACGCAGGTATATACGTGTTCTTATTGAAGTGTAGGACTTCACTAACGGTTTTTTGGAATCCCACCCCTAAGAGGGTAAAATGGCGGACGAAGCCGCGAGCAGAAGCTAGTACTAAATATGTGTCAGAACGTCGGGTCATAAAAAATATATAAATTAAACAAGTAAATCATGCTAATATTATTGTATATTTCGTAAACTTGGACTTTGCAACATAATTATTAATCTAATAATAGCTAATATATAATAGTAACAATATTTGCATGTACTTACATGAGTTTTTATCCACAATACTGCGAAAACACTTGGCACTCTGAACTTTAAACATCGAATGACCAGCTAACCGCCATGCCAGTGTTGCCACAGCATTGAGTCACAAAATTCCCAATAACTAAATTATAAACAAATGAAATATGGATGATAATAATGTAAAATACAATTATAAATATGATAGATAATTTCTAATCAATGCTTTCGACGGATGTCAAAGTCATTACTTTAAAGACATGTCAAAAAAGATTTAAAAATATTTTATTGGTCTGCGTGGAGAAAGTACCCCCTCTACCTACCACACTTAATCTACGTTAACTTTATAAACTAATAAATACGAAATCGAATTATTGTTGTCCAAATTTGAATTGAAACAACAAACAAAACAATCACAAATAAGTAAAACCAACAAATTAAACCGAATAACTTTAATCGACTCCGTTCAAACACCAACCTTATTTGAGAGAACGCAAGAAATTACGGAAAGACTTAGTACCTGCGACCCGCGGATTTACCTGCATTATTCTGGAATCGGAATGGGGATAAAAAGTATCCTAAATCCTTCTCCAAGATCCAAGAATCTGCGGGGTTAAAACTTATCACTACATAGTATGAAACAAAGTAGCTTTCTCTGTCCCTATGTCCCTATATATGTATGCTTAAATCTTTAAAACTACTCAACGGATTTTGATGCGGTTTTTTTTAATAGATAGAGTGATTCAAGAGAAAGGTTTATATGTATAAAACATGCATAATATAGCCGTGCGAAGCCGGGGCGGGTCGCTAGTTATAAATAAATACATTTATTTATTAGATCTCCACAAAATAAAAACAAGAAACTTGGTTCCAAAAAGAAGGCTGGTTGTTTTTTTCCCAGAGAGTCAGTATCGCAATTTATCAAGGGAATGCTGCCAGCATCCTGGGGACAATGGGAAGGCTGTCACCGACGGGTTCCTCTTGTTTTACGTTAGAATTTAATTTAATATTAAATAAGTCATTTAATATTAACTGAACATATTAAAATTAGAATCATTATTTTTTTTATATGTGTCATTTTCTCCGTGGTTCGAATCGACCCATTCCAAAAGATACCATAGGCCATTCGCACCACTTCAACCACGCGGTTCGAATGAACCCATTGAAAACGAGCTTTAGGGCGATTCACCCTGCGGTCCGTACCGCTCGCGGTGCGAATCGACTAATAACCCAATTTGTTTTAGTATGAAATAAATGCATATTTAGCATACCTAATATTATTACCTTTAAATAGTAATATGCATTTCTTACCAACACAGAATAGATAATACTTACTAAGAATTACAAACTTTAACAGCCCTTATCACCCATGTAGAAGTCGAATTTCCAAATATCCTTTCTTAGGTGCTCGCTTAAGTCTTAAAAGAAACCCCCATGCCAAGTTTTCGACTCGTAGCTCTAGTATCAGAAATATATTAATTAGTCTTTCTAAAAAGAGAGACAGACTTACTTTCAAATTTACAGTATTAGTAGATGTTCCAAGTTTGAAAGGTAATCTCTGAATCGTCCCAGAGGGATTTGAGATAAAGTGGAATAGAATCGCAAATTGCTTCGTTATAACTTGATATTTCAACATCTCAACACTCTTTGAGAATGAAAAAGTTAATTCCTTTGGTATTATAACTATGATTGATACGGTACCTAATTCTTTTTCGTTCTATTTATATACATAAACTAGCGACCCGCCCCGGCTTCGCACGGCTATATTATGCATGTATTATACATATAAACCTTCCTCTTGAATCACTCTATGTTTAAAAATATTAGAAATCAATATTTTTAAAGAGACACTAACACTAATAAGATTCTTCTTATCTTTATATCTTTTTGTACCTTTCTTATTTCCATCTGACAAATTTTTATTTATTTATTTATTTGGAAATCCAACAGCTATTATAAGAATTTAACAACAGTAGAAAGCCAATTACAGGATCTCACTAATAAAAAATAGAATAATCTAATAAGATAAGGAGTGAGCGTTCTCCATCGACTATACCTCCTACAAGTCATAAAAAACGTAATTAAGAAAGAAATTAAACAAAAACAAAAAAACTTCATAAATAATAAACTTTATTCACCAGTAAAGAAATGATTAGCTAACCGCCCCGCCTCACCGTCTCAGCACTAGTACTGAACAAGTCCAGATCCTTGTCAATTTTATCCACCAGCCTATTGAAACCGTTTATTTCCAGTCATTATCATCATTCAGTCTCGGCTTGTCCAATTCAGGACTTAGGCCTTCTCCATCCTTTTTTGACGTGATAACGTTTTATAAATTGGTGAACACCTGCCAGTTCAAAAAAGTGTGACGTCACACGTCGTTACTGGAACGCCTCATCGACCCCCGCCGCCCCCTCCACCGCCGCCGCCCGCGCCCCGCGCCCACCGGCCCATGTATTCTGTCTCTGAGCCAACGATACTTTGATAGTTGACAAGGTAACTATAGCAACGTTTTATCGTTGCCATGGTTACCATCAATGTTTTCTTATAACGTTATCACGTAAAATTATCGTCCGGAAACAGACTTTACAGACAACCATTTTTTATTCCCGATAGTTTAGAGCCGCTGATATTAAATTACAACCTTTTTTTTATACATATAAAATGAAAAATAAAAATAAAAGTACAAATAAAATACATCCTCAAGCACGTCTCCCCGAGGCATCGTTCCGAGAAGGCTGGCAACAGTTCCCCTCTGGATGGCCATACTGACCCTTTGAGCGAAAAAGCCACCAGCAGCCCTCCGATCACCAGACACCTCGACAAGACGCGCGCCGAGTCTGTTTTTTTTAGCACCGCTAAAAAAACAGATGCTTCGGGACCCCAAGATCCCAAAGTCTCCACCCCTATCGGGACGAACATGAAACGGTCAGGCTTTATTAGCAGTAACAAGAAATAATTACCATCTATCTGCGTGCTGTTTGGCAAGGAAGCAGCTTTATTGAGGGTTTTATACCTTCTTATCACAAGCCAGAGTACGAAGCCCGGTCTAAGTTATTAATCAAAGGGGATAAAATAAACATCCCAAGTTATTCCTAAGTTTAATTACAGGACATAAAAACTGGGGCATCGTTAAGCCGAAGTTATACCTAATTGTTCCTGTAGAATTAAGATTTTCATTCAGCTGATAGTTCACGGAATTAATAAAATAAAATTGTTTGTTTGAGATGAAACATAAGTACGACGACATAATCACAGGTGAAAAAGTCACAAAGAACATTAAAATTAAAATCATCAAAACAAACAAAATAAATCGTTATCCAGCATGTTATCCAGGCATGCCGTTCTCTTTCTCGTCGCTTCCCATTAGGTGAATTGAGGTCAAAAAGCAAGCCATTGCTAGCCTATTTTGTGTAAAAAAGGTCAATCTCTACATATAATAAATTCGAAGTTTTGGAAGTAAGCGTTCTACGTCCATAATGATCTTAGCACTATAGAATTCGCTAACCTTATATAGCTCCGGTAGAAAAAAATCTTGCATGCGCGATTCAGGTTTTCTTAAATTTAGAAAATCACAAATTAGTTGATTATTCTTTTTGTTCTGCTTAAAAATTTTGTACACTTATGTATTTTAAGAATACATAGCAATATACACATTTTTTAACTAGAAAATAAAGTAATTAATATAATAAGATATTTTTTTTAATTTCAAGTAACTAGCGCCATCTCTTCGTTTTCGCGAAACTACCATTCATCTCAGAAAATGTTGATTTTATTTGTTTACCTTTGTTTGTGCAGTCTAATTTCGGGAACTAGGAAACAGATTTTAACATAATCTTCACGAATGTGTTCAGAAAATATCAGAAGAGGTTTAGGTATTTCAAGTAGATTTATGTTACTAATTAAAATTTGATATTTCTTGGCGTAAAAAATAAACCATAATATTTTTGCATGAAAACGTACAGAACGTAGGGATGATGTCAAAATTGTCAGTTTGACATACGGAAAGAAGCATCTAGCGCCATCTCTTTTTTATTTATAATTTTACTATGGCTTCGCATTATTACTATCGTGCATATAGCCAGTGTCGCGGTCAAAGAAAATTAAATCCAATGCAGGAGCGTTTTTTGAATTTGGAACATTACAACGCTCCAGCAATTTTGTATGAACATGTGTATGAAGCGGCGTGCTGGGGTTATTAAAAACTTAAATACTCTTTGATTGGATCTCTTTTATCAAAGTACTAGCGACCCGCCCCTTTGCACGGCTATATTATGCATGTATTATCTTCTTATCTATATCTATACATATAAAATCCTTTGTCCTGACTGACTGACTGACTGACTGACTGACTGACGGATCAACGCACAGCCTAAACCGCTGATCGTAGAGACTTGAAACTTGGAGGGTGTGTTCTTTGTATGACGTAGGTATCCGATAAGAAAGGATTTTCCGAAATTCTACCCCTAAAGGGGTGAAAAAGGGGAGCAAAGTTTGTATGGGACAACGTGATTCCTTACTCTAATCTACTTCAAATTTTGCATAAACTTTTTGACAGAATTGATGGAACACGTGTTTCATATTTTATTGAAATTCATCCCCTAACGGGGTTAAAAAGGGGTAGAAAGTTATTTTGGGGTGATTTCCTCCGAAGTTGATATCAATACTCCTTTTAAATCACCTACATTTGACACCCATTTCGATTTTATTCAAAAAAGGTTGCACTTTTAGGAGACGGCCTCATGGGGACGTAGAATTCGAAATTTGAAATGGTAGAACATTGTCTCTACATAGTATGAAATATACGAATCATTCTATATTCAAAAGTAGCTGCACCTCGCGGTTTCACCAGCATGTCCCGATCCCGTGGAAATATGGAATAAAATGGGATATGCGTGGGATAAAAAGTATGCTACACTATTATGTATTCTGTGACGTTCGTGTTTAGTGGGACGCGTTCGTGTCGTCACGGGCGGCCGGGGTTTCTCGAGCGGCTGCAGTTTTTCGTTGATTACTCAGGTTCTACTTATTGGATTTAGATGTAAAGTATAACACGACCTTCCTATCCTAGCTATCTTAAAGTGAAAACCAGATTTCAATTGGTTTAGGCGTTTTTTATTGTATAAGTAACAAACAGATAGACAGATAGACTTGAACTTTAAAAACTACATGTTTTTGTTTCAATATTTTCAAAGTCCCTCAGAACCATTATTTTTATTTTCTTCCAAGTAAATACAGAATTTTCGTCCTCTCTGCCTTTATAATGAGTATCAAAGAAAACATGTGAAATATAAATATAAAAGAATATAAACTAACCTACCGACTTCGGTAATTTTAAAACCCAAAGAAATTTTTCAGAGTTAAAACCAATAAAAAATCCTATTAGAACCATTTTGGACTTATACGCGGACGAAGTCGCGGGCAAAAGCTAGTATTCTACTAAAATGACTATCGGCTGATAGACAGTTTGCGGCCTACTGAAGTTTTCTACTTGTTAAAGCCAAGATAAACTAATAAACAGTAGAACGATAACTTATAATATTCTTTCCAAGTATACCGTCAAGGGCTTAAAGAGAAAAATAAAAGTTTAACTGTGGTTAGTTTTACCTTCTTATATTACAGCTGTTTTTGCTTAGTGGTAGATATCTCGAGTTTTATTAAGAAGGTCAAGTTGAAACCAGAAGGCCAATTCTCGTAAATACATTGTTTAAATTACATTTCAATATCATTCCGATTGCATTTCGATTGCAAAAGATGCCTTCAAAGTCAGTTTTTTTTACAAAAAGCTAACTTTGAGGGTGTTTTTAGCTACTTTGAGGGTATTATTTGTGATCGAAATGCAATCGAAATGATATTGAAATGTAATTTTAACAATGTTATTTACGAGAATTGGCCTTCAGATAATTATCGATCACTTAGGGGGTTTTGTATATGAATGAGTTCGGTCTGGGGGTGAAAGAAAACATCGTGAGGAAATTAAGTTGCCTTAGACATCACCACGGTTCAAAGGCATAAGATATTCACTGATGTACTACCGAGGAGGCACTCATGGAGTTTTATTGCCGACACCCTACAAACATTTTTTTAATGGTAGGTAATTGTATAAATTTTATTTTAAAACGATAACGTTTGACAAGTAAGAATTTATGTATTTACCCGACTACGGCGAAGCCAAAAGGGAGGGTTAATGTTTGACCTGGGGCCTAAGTCCGCTAATACAATCGTGTTTGAATAGTGTGTCGATATAATCGTAATAGAAATTTAATGTCAAAAATATGACATTACATGTCAAATTGGTATTCTGCTAACGTTGACTATTCTATCGAGACACCACTGACACACCACTGACTCACTTTTTTATTCTGCTCTACAATCGTGGCTTAATGGAATCTCGATAGTTGTCAAAACGGTATATTGCTTAGCAACATATACCATGTTGCTAGGCAACACCTGCAAGGTAAATATTACCATACCATTGAGACTCCATAGTGATTATATTGCGATGTTATTAAAACGTTAGCAGAATACCAAATAAAGTCACAATCTCGATATAATATCAATAGAGTCTCTATATAATGACAATGGTTGCTCAAATAGCAGAATAAGGCCCCTGTATGTATGTTCATCTGTTCCCACCTAACTTTAAAACTACTTATTATAATAAAATTCAACAAATCAGGTATCGTTAGAAGCGTCTCATTGGTCCGCTGGTGGGGGCTGGGGCTATGTGACGTCACAATAAATTAAATGTGGCGCCCTCTACATAGAGTCATCAATTAAAAAATAAAAATAATTAAAATGTATCGTGTGGAGTATCAAATGAAAGGGCTTAATTAGCACATTTCAAAAATATATATATTGCACTAGCTGTTGCTCACTGATTTGCTTGCATTCACTCGATAATGGTGTAAGTAAGTACGTGTGTTTGTTACTTCTTCATGCAAAAACTACTGACAGGATAACAATAAAACTCGGTAAGTAAATAACTGAGAACTTGGCTTAGTACATAAACTACGTTTTTCCCCGATATTCCTACGGGATCGGGACTTCCCTTGTTTATTTTATTTTTTAATATTAATTTTGTACCGAATGCCCACTCAATTAAAAAAACTAAGTACATGTTTTTAATTTTTTTTTAATTTGGAGTACCTACCTAGGTACATTTGGCAGAAAGTTTTTGCGTAAAAGTAACCCAATCAGAAATCTAAATCGTAACATTATATTTTGTAAACCAACCGCATATCATCACTTCATCATCATTATCACTACATAGTATAAAACAAAGTCGCTTCCTCTGTCCCTATGTCCCTATATCCCTATGTATGCTTAAATCTTTAAAAATACGCAACGGATTTTGATGCGGTTTTTTTAAACGATAGAGTGATTCAAGAGGAAGATTTATAATATGTATAATAGATGCATAATATAGCCGTGCGAAGCCGGGGCGGGTCGCTAGTAACCAATAAATAATTTACTAGTTAAATACTAGATGCGTGTATAAGAAAAAAAAAATTAAAATTTATAAACCGACTTCAAAAATCCTGAAAACAAAAACTAAAAAAAACTTGAAAAAAAATCCTGGTAACAAAAACTAAAAAAAACCTGAAAAAGAAACCTGAAAACAAAAACTAGAAAAAACTGAAAAAAAAAACTAAAAAGTGAAAAATAATCAATTTCGGGTCACTAAAACAGCAGATAACTTAAACATAAGTACTTGGAAGAATTGAAGTCGGTTAAAAATAACGTTAAATTTCGATATCACCTTAAAAACAAGTTATCACGAATACGTGGCTTTAGATTCCAATCAGTTTGTGGCTTCTAACAAACATAATTAAGATCAAGTCATTTTGGCTTAATTAATGAAGGATTCTAAGGATTAAAGTTACTCGCTTCAAAGGATTGAACTTGGATTCACTTGTTATTAGAGGTTGTCTGTGCCAGGTTCGTTTACTTATAAGTTTAAGTTTAAGAGGTATTTCTACGATTTACTAATTAAGGTTTAAGTAACCTTGGTATTTTTAGGATTTCGTACATCGCGTGGGAAAAGGGAAACCCTTTTAGGATCGGGTGTTCATCTGTCAAGACCCTTTTCTTAGGAACGGATGGAGAAATCGAGGTGGAAGTAATACCAAATACGTATGTGTAATGGTCCCTTGGTACAAAAAAAAGGATTCTAAGTGAACCAAATCAACATATCGACGGCTTAGTGGGCTCTAGAGGTATTGACAAGTTCTTTCCTTGTCGACTAAGCTGAGAGCGCTGGGCCAGTCTACTCTACGCAATACGGACGATAATTTGACGTGATAACGTCATAAGAACTCTTTTGTATTGTTGACATTACCATTTTGCTTACTTTAATACGTTGCTATGGTTACATTGTCAATAACGATAACGTGTCATGACGTCACACTTATTTTGTGAGTGCAGGTGTTCATCGATTTATAAGACGTTATCACGTCAATAAGGAAACAATTATAGAGATCTAGTTGCGGAAAAACAGCCCGTATTCAAGTAGGTACATATTTTTTATTTTTTTGTAAATACACACGGTAAACTACGTCGCAGGCATCAGACTGGTCAAATTTATTTATATATCAGAGACAAACCAGTTAAAATAACCACAAAGACTGGGCAAAGACTAGAATAAACAGTTTATAGTTTTACCTCGAGAGACCTTTGACAAATGTCTAGCTGTCCAATAGTTGGGACAAAACAGATAGGTATGTCTATCTAGGTAGGTAGGTATTACATTTGTTTGTGGTCTGTGCGGTCGGCTGATTAATGCTATTTAAGCTTTGTTTGGATCTACAGTTTGTGAGGTGAAAGTGGACCTATTTTAGATTAAAGTGCTTTGTAGGAGCCCGTGAAATGCCAGTCGCCTATTTCTATATAAGTACGCTATACTAATATTTTAAAGAGGAAAGATTTTTTGTTTTTTTTTGTAACGAATAGGCTCAGAAAGTACTGGACCGATATTGATGAAATTAGGTATGAATTTACAATGATTAATTGGGAGTGTTTTAGGCTACTTTTTATCCCGATATTTCTCAAGTGATCGAGAGTTACGCGGGTGAAATAGATATTATATTGCATGGAAAATAGTTGTTGTGTGTAAAGGTTGTTAAATAAATAAATATTGCAAGACATTTCACACATCGCCATCTAGCCCCAAGCTAAGTAACTAGACTTGTGTTATGGGTGCTAGAGGGTGTATGTTAAAATGTATAAACTCAAAATACATAACGTTGTAATTCATAAAGTTAAAATACCGAAAATCTAAATACATAATGATCATAATACATAAAATTGAAATAAATAAAATTTGTTTCATATAATATACGAAATACATAATGACAAAACGTATAAATTTAAAATACATTAGTTCAAATAACATATATCCAAAACAAATAAAGATTTAAATGAATAATAATTGAAATAAATAATAAAACCCTACGAGCGAATCTAACTATTACAGCAAAAAGTTCAAAATATCGATAGTCATAATATCTATGTTCATAATGTTTACATTGATTACACATACTATGTTCAATACAGGGTTATTGGAAATTATACTAGCACTAGTGACCCGCCCCGGCTTCGCACGGCTATATAATGCATGTATTATACATATAAAACTTCCTCTTGAATCACTCTATCTATTAAAAAAAACCACATCAAAATCCGTTGCGTAGTTTTAAAGATTTAAGCATACATAGGGATTTAGGGACAGAGAAAGCGACTTTGTTTTATACTATGTAGTGATGAAGCCGTTGAGGGCTACTATTGTGCACCTTAACAAACAACTTTTGTTCTACGACTTTTGGAAATTCGAACATTTTTTCGAAAATATTGAGCTTAGGTTTACCTGAAAATCAGCGGAGAGGTCATTAAACATTTTACTTATTTTTTAAGTTTTATCTACTGTTCTTAGTCTAATTGACCTTTGTTTTAAAAAATCAGCTGTTTTTCGAATTTACGTAACCTCAAAATTTTCATTTCTTTTTCGAATTTCCAAAAGTCGTAGAACAAAAGTTGTTTGTTAAGGTGCACAGAAGTAGCCCTCAACGGCTTGCTAGTATAATTTCCAATAACCGTGTATACTTATCTAAGTAAAAATGCCCATATATACAATACACGCTGTAGAGCAACGCATGGGCATTTTAAGCATAAATAGGTAGGTAGAATTCGGTTCTGGCAGTTCTGACGGTTAATTTTACTACAATGAGGTAGGTACGAACGTCAAATTCTATGACTACGATTAATTCACCGAGAGTTTAATTTTTTTTTTATAAATTACGCCCTCGCTAACCAAGTAAAATAGGTAGAATTTTAGGATAGGTAGGTTCTAAAACTTGCCGGCCGCTACCGCGGCACGCACCGGCCGGCCGTTTCGCTTGCTCGGCTCGTGCGTTGTGGTCGCAGTTATAACCTATCCGTGCGAGCGCAGCGAGCTGTCATTTTTTTTAAAATAGAATGACTGGTACTTATCTACATAATAAATACTCGATTTGTACTTCCTGATTACTCTGTACTTCGATATTTGGAACTTTCTAATTTTAATAAACAAATTATGTACCAATTTCTGGTTTTTGTTTACCTGAACCTACAACTTATATATTTTGATAGTTATACATTTTAAAGTTAGGCTTTTTGATTATTATGTGGTTTATGCATTATAATTTTTAATTATTATATATTTAGAACTTTATGAATTTAAAGTTTATCAATTTAAAACTTATGTCATTTAATTTTATGTATTTTGAATCATTATGTATTTTGATTTTCGGTATTTTAACTTTATGAATTACAACGTTATGTATTTTGAGTTTATACATTTTAACATACACCCGTGCTAGACAACGGATATACTACTTATATGCGTTTCTTTTGTAAATATATATATACAATACATAGAAACACCCAGACCACAGACAAATATCTAAGCATAAATACTTGTCTGAGGCGGGAATCGAACCCACAACCCTGTGTTTGGCAGTCTAGCATGATGACCATTATGGGCCAACTGGGTCGGTGAAAGATAAAAAGACTCATCAAACAATCTTTAATGAGTCTTTTTGAGGTACGAGTCTGAAACTTCGCATGCGGGGTCCTTACAGCACACTTTTAGGAAGTAGAGCACTTAGAAAAAAAAACGAAAATTCATCCTCTAAAAGAGTAAAGATAGCTCATGAAGTTTGTAGTATAGAGTAAGGGCATGTTCAAATGACACGCGTCAACCACGCGCATCATCGAAATTTGTTCTATATTTAATTTGAGTCTTATGACATATCAATAGATCTCAAATTGCATTTCTGCAAGCGGGCGCGGGGCGGGCGCTGGGCGTCGCGGGGCGGGCGCGTGGCGTGAGTGGGTGGACTTGGATAAATTATGCAATTTGAGATCTATTGATATGTTATAAGACTCAAATTTTAAATGATACAAATTTCAACGCGTGTTCAACGTGTGGTCAACGCGTGTTAAGCGCGTGGCGGGCGCGTGGTCGACGCGTGTCATCCGAACACGCCCTAACTATTATTGACCGAACGAGCGTAGCGAGAAGCGAGTGAGGTTTACTGGGGAGACGCTCTGTCGCTCGTATGTTTGTGTGTTTGTTCAACGATAACTTAAGTACCGTTGCTCTGATCTTCATTATTTTTGGTATACGAGTAGTTTGTAGACCATATAATTTTTCAGTTCGAACATGAGAGAGATCAGTTTAATGTTAGTACCTAATACGCCGACCCAAATAAATACAAATTTAAAACAACAAGAAAAAGAAGGTACCTATAGTTATATTATGTTCCTAATAGTATATAGTTACCTACCAACCTATTTGCCTAGATAATGTCATATATCACAAGGCGATCAAAGCTCATTGATACGCAAATTGAACCTCGATAGTGGCCCTTTGTGAGAATTAGCATATAACGCGCATCTTTAGACTCAGGTGAAAGCAGATAGAATACTTTTCTATCCCCGACTATTCATGTTAGGCAAACAAAGACAAGTAAAATTTTACCTTTTAAATTAACCCTTATATTCTGAGAGTGATATAGTCTACACTTAAAGGGAATATGTCACTTAGTTGCGGATTTACCAGCTAGCTGAATAAAAAACAACACTAAGACTAAGGGATTTACCTTATTATTAAAAATTTTAACTTACTTCAAAAACTGGAGGAGGAAACTATAACATAAACTAGCTGCGAACTGCGGTTTCCCCCGCGTAATAATTTTCTTCTTTTATAAGAACCTTTTTCTGACATACACAACAAAAAAAGAATTAGCGAAATTGGTATAGCCATTTACGCGGGATGCCATCACCAAGGAAAATAGGTATTCATTTTTATATAATATAGCTGAGCCCCGCGGTTTCACCCGCGTAATAATTTTCTACGAAATTTCCTTAATTTTTTCTTTCATAAGAACCTTCTCCTGTCAATAACAAACACAACAAAAAAAGAATTGGCCAAATTGGTCCAGGCGTTGTTGAGTTATGCGCTTACCAACACATTTTGCGATTCATTTTTATATATAAGAAGATAGGTATAGATTATAAATTATCTAGAAACTGTAAGACCATAAGTATAACAGCCTATGTTTACTATAATTGCTCAACTAAAACTATCAGGCGATAGAAAGTCTGTAGTCTGTGCAGACAACAAGATAAACGATGAATACGACATAGATTTATTAACAGTCACTATAATCTGACGAATTGTTACATTTCAATTGAATAGGATCGTAATTTACTTAAAAAGGAAGAAAATGCTAGTTTTTTCCGTTACATTAATACGAAAAGAAATAGCTCTTTTTTCCCTCAATATTGTTCGATTTTAGTGTTTCTTTTCCTGTACAAGATTAGTTTTTTTTTTTAATTTTTAAGTCACTTACTTCCGAATACTTAATCTTAAGTGACGTTTAAATTGACGTTAAGTGTATGCTTTCTATTGAAGCCTACACTTAAATTTAAATTTAAACGCAATTTAAAAGTAATTCAGTATTCGGGGGTTAGAAGGTTAAGCAAAAACAAATAAGTCTAGAATACAAACTATTCAAAAGATTGCCATCAAAAACATAACGCTTCGTTGCACTATGTAGCATTGCTTTTACAGTAAAGAAAAAAACAAAAACATCTTACGTATGTTACATCAGGGGCCTAAGTCTGCTAACACAATTGTGTTTCAATAGTGTGTCGATATAATCGTAATAGAAATTTAATGTCAAAAATATGACATTACATGTCAAATTGGTATTCTCCTAACGTTAACTATTCTATCGAGACACCACTGACACACCACTGACTCACTTCGGTATTCTGCTCTACAATCGTGGCTTAATGGAATTTCGATAGTTGTCAAAACGGTATATCGCTTAGCAACATATACCATGTTGCTAGGCAACACCTGCAAGGTTAATATTACCATACCATTGAGACTCCATAGTGATTCTATTGTGATGTTATTAAAACTTTAGCAGAATACCAAATAAAGTCACAATCTCGATATAATATCAATAGAGTCTCGATATAATGACAATGGTTGGCCAAATAGCAGAATAAGGCCCCTGATGTATTGATGAGTTATTTCCTCTGTACATGGTCGACTAAGCCGAGAGGGATAGGTGCTGGCTGGGCAAGCCTACTCCATCTTATGCAAAGAGGACCTAACAAGAAAGGCCCAGTTGCGGTAAACTGTCCGCTATACAAGTACGGTAAGGAAGAAAGTAAAATTGAATGAAAAAACCTTATCGTTTTAGTAATATTTTATTTTCATATCTTTGGATGTTTGAAAACACCATTATAATACTCATTATTTACAATTTAAGATCTTTGCGTACATGATATTTTTGGCACCATCATAGCCAGCATGTAAAATTTATCCACTTTCCAGTTATAACGATAAAATATGAAATATGTTCAAAATTAGTTAAAGTTAAGAGCATAATTTGGTGGGAACGAAATAAAAGCTAGGTTTTTGGAAAAACGTACCTAATTATTATAATCATCAATACGCCAAAATAACTTTTATTCTATTTTAAATAAAGATCGAAATGTATAAATTAATCGCTTAATTTTGTGGTGAACATTATTTCTAATCTCTTATTACCTCCTTAAAGTGAACTTAACCGATTTGGCTAAACTTAAATTTGAAGCCTACAAAGTCATAAAAAGGCTTTTGGGAGGTTTTAAATGAAGTTCTTTACAAATATTGCGCGAGGAATTTTTACATTTTGATCTCTAAACTCTAATTTGACACACAAAAGGGGGGAAAGGGGGGGAAACAATAATTTCTCGACGTGCTTCCATATTCATGCCAAGTTTCACGCAGTTTCTTCACGATGGGAGCATAAAACTATTTTTTGTTAGGAGTGGGATCTGTATGAGTTAGCCCTAGCTCGGCGGGGGGTAGACATCTAATCGACATCGTTTCCGCGAAAAAATGTTTTTAAAAATATTAAAATTGTATAAATATATATGTGAACCTACTTAATTTGAACCTTAAACGATAATATATCGACGTGTGTGTTTGTGACGTTATTTAACAATAAAACAATGATTTTTAACTACAACATTTTAAAGTGACGATTACAATTATGAGTGAGTGAAAGTAATAAAACGTAAACAAACTGGCATGTAATCATAAATATCTACAAACAAACAATAACAGTGTTAAAAACCTCAAAAAACGGCATCAAATTATAAAAGTGCAAATAACAGTCAATAAAAAAAAAATGTAAAAAGTGACGGTACTTATCCGAACATTCCACACAATTCAATAAATGAACTTTGAACTGTAACTGACGTAAACAAACTAAAATCATTCAAGTGTATCTTATTTTCATCGCAACTCGTAAAGTACAAGTGGCTTGGTTGGTTAAGCCTGTAATCCTTGACCGTGGGAACTTCTGATAGAACACACACATTGATATTTTCTAGCCACACAGGTGCAACGCAGTATTAAAATTACGCACCCTGGAAACAAATAAATCTACTTTCGATGCATCGTACATTTTGTACAAGTTACATATTCATCAAGCGTTCGTCTTTGTAGGATGTTTATGAATATCATAGAAAACACGCAATGTATGTAGTATTTAACTTGTCACATCGCAAAACTGCAGTCCGGTAGTAAGTAGCTGGCGGGAAAGGGTGGGGTCAGAGTGTACGTTTTTTGGGTATTTTGTTTGATAACGAAATTGTCAATAAGTAAATGTTCTGTACTATGATAATTTTTATATTTATATATTTTTATAATAATAATTATGCGAAATAATTATTACATCCGTCTCTATATATTGAAAATTCACACATAAACGTTCGTATGTACCTATGTGCCCTACTAAGAAACAGGTTAAAACGTGTCGGTATCGGCATCATATATTATTATATAAATATTCAGGCAAAACACCTACCAATCTTTATAATATTCAATATAGTTGGGTAAAAAGATGAGTACATTATAGTTACTGGTTTGTCTTAAATCTTCCTTTATTTTTTTGGGATTTATAGTAATTTCCTTTTACTTTTCCCATTATTATTAAACTTGAATAAAAATAAGTTACGATATATAGGATTAAAATATAAAAATAAGCTACAATTTTAATACATCCTACCTACCTAAATCATACCTTTTCCATATTTTTATTTAATTTTTGACAGCTCAATAAATTCCTATTTTAATTTCTTTAGAGAAAACAAAAAAAAAAAAAAGTCCTGCAAAAGGCAGGAACGTCAAATACTAGTTGAGTTTTTCTTTCCCGCAAATTGTTTGTAAAACATATCCAATTAGAGATCGAAATGTAAAGATCTTTGGACACAACCGGCATAGTAATTTAAAATGCCGCTGTGCAGTTTGACACCCATACCTATTGATAAAAGGCATTACAATAAAAAAATAATGTCTTTACACCAAACCTCTAAAACAGCTCAAAAACGGGATATTCAAATAAAAGCATTGTGACCAAGTATTTCTACAAGACGTATCACCGCGTCCTTTTCCGTGACACTTTTGAGGTTTGTTGTGTAGGCATAATTTTTTCGCTGTAATGCCCTCTATCGAAGGGTATGGGTCTCAAAGTGCACCGCGAACTTTTATAAAATCGTAGGATAAACGTTTCTTCAAATATCCCATTTCCGAGACGCTTTAGAGGTTTGGTGTGAAGGCATTATTTGTTTGTTGTAATGCCCTATATCGAAAGGTAAAAAACCACAGTCCATGAAGTATTTAATTTTTTGTCTATGTTTGCCTGTCATAATTATGTCAAAAATTAAAATGAAATATAGAAACAGTTATTTCTTAGGTTAAAATAAATAATCAATATCACATTATAACCCGCGCGCAATGAGAATGGGATGGAACCTTGTCAAAGTAAATCGAAAATGACAGAAAAGTAGCGTTAGAAAAAAAGTTCTGAATAATAATTAGGTATAAATTAGTTATTTGCACGGTCATAGTGTCGCGGATTTGAAACAGACCCATTGATTTAAAGAAAAATTATTATTGTCTGTGGTAGATTGTCTATGGAGCAATGGCGATTTCATTTAAAAAAATTGTTTTCTCCAAAATTATAAATAAAACGAGCACATAAGGACTGTGCTTATTAAAGTGATTAAATAAACAAATAATAAATTCCGACCGTGGTTTGTGTTGTTATAAATTGTGGTTTGTTTTATAATAAATGCTAGATTTATGTAATTAATTATTGTGATTTAGTGATAATGAGTGGAAAATGGGGTAAAACTTTGAATAGTCAACCACCTCAAATAGTTCTGGCAGTCGATAGATATTTCGATCAGGAACGAAGTCGGTTGTTCTAACGCATTGAAAATGATGACATAGTTGGCTGTGGATCACGAATCTAGTAATTCGGGAATTACATTGTCAAGAGATCAAGAGATCTTTTTGACGAACCCATGGGTTTGTTCAAAAATACAAAAAAAAAAAACAGCGCACTCCGGGAGTGCAGGCAGAAGTGAAAACTGTATATCTGTGTAAAATCTCATCTGTCGAAATGTCATCTGTCGCGAGAACGGCTGAAAATGCTCACCCACAAAAGTGCCCAACGCGCCATAAGAAGTTTCACTTCAATAACCGAACGAGCAACAAGCATATCTAAAACACGGTGTCACGCATCCGAAGTGAGGGAACTTTGGCTGCATCAACTTCATTTTTTTCAGAAAGCGATACTTCTGAAGAAAGTCAAAGCTCTGATGATGATTCCCATGAAGCACATATGAGTGGCATTGGGGAATAATAATTGGAATAACTAAAAAAAAATATTCCTAAACATTATTATTGAAAGGATTACAACCATGAAACATTTTTGTGTATTTTTAACAGACTTCAAAAAAAGGCGGTTCTCAGTTTGACCCGTATATGTGTCAGTATGTATGTTTGTCCGTGAAGTGTTCACATACAGTAGAAATGCCCAATACTATATATGTAGCTACACTAAATATGAATAAATAAAAAATAACTAATTACAACAAAACGAATTACCCATTATTCAGAACTTTTATGCTAACGCTACTTGAAGACGACCCAGTTGGCACAATGGTCACCATGCCGGACTGCCACACAGGTACGATTCCCGCCTCAGACAAGTATTTATGCTTAAATATTTGTCTGTGGTCTGGTTATTTCTATGTATTATAAGTATATATTTACAAATTTTTATAAGTAGGTAGGTATTTGCTGATTTTATAAAACAAAGGTCATTCAGACCAAAAACAGTACATGAAACTTAAAAAATAAGTCAAATTTTAAGGTTACTGACCTCTCCGTGTAAGGAACAGCTGATTTTCAGGTAAACCTAACCTCAAAATTTTCGAAAAAAAGTTCGAATTTCTAAAAGTCGTAGAACAAAAGTTGTTGGTTTGGGTGCACAGAAGTAGCCCTCAACGGCTTGCTAGTATAATTTCCAATAACCCAGTATATGTAGTATATCCGTTGGCTAGCACGCATAACACAAGTCTAGTTACTTAGCTTGGGGCTAGATGGCGATGTGTGGAATGTCCTGCAATATTTATTTATATATGTATTTATAAACTGTCATTTTCGATTTACTTTGACAAGGTTCCATCCTATTCTCATTGTGCGCGGATTATACCTAGTTTCGACTCCTTGCTCGAAGAATAGGTACAATTACAAATTAGTTGTCGTGTGCAACACTCGCACCCCACCCTTATGCCAGGTCAAACAATAAATGTCGGGAAACAAATGGACGTGCTCTCACCTTGAATACTGAGATGACACTGTCAGTTTTGCGCGCCGCGACATCTAATATAAAGCGAAATGTCACGAGCTACTGCTTCATACTAAAATGTATGGGCAGCGAGGAATGATTTTAACCAAAAAAATATCTATGTTTCGGCATTGATTATTATTATTTGGTTTCAATAAGTAAAAAACTGCAATGATGAATGCATTCTCTATACTTTTGTCTCACAATTTAACCAAAAATATTTTCAAATATAACAACGAAGTAGCACAGATACTTAAAATAGAAAAGGTCGATTTCGATGTTTTTCATCAAAGTTAATAATTGTTTTTTCAAAAACTATGGATTATTTTCAAAATATCTGACAGTGAAACTGTAGACTCATCTAATAAGCTATCGAGAATTCTTTTTAGTGTCTTACAATGCAGGGAGTTCTTCAATATTTTTAAAATAGTAAATGACGTTTTTAGGGACTCGCCGACTCTGCCATACCTATCGGCTGTCAACAGTGACTGGTGTTCGAATCCCAATACCGCAGAGTATTTTTGTATCCGAAAATGAACTCGCAGAGTAACACAACTATGAATGCAAGCAGCGACAACATTACTTTTCGCCGCAATTTAAAAAAATCGATTTCTATGCAGGATTTGAATGATACATCGCTATTTGACTCCACATCAATAAGTTTACCAAACACTTCAATAGATAGCGGTACCAACCCGTGCTGTAATGAATTAAAATTGCAAGTCGATCAGCTAACTGCAAGTCTACTGTCGGCACACAATGAAATTGAAAATATGCATACAGAGATATCTCAACTCAGGAAAGATCTTAAAAAATCTTACGACACTATATAGATATACAAGAAGCTAGATCACACGGACAGATCGACTAGAAATCACTCCGCTAGGAAAAAGATAAGAATTAAACTGTATGATTCCAACAGAAACTCCATTACGACTACGCCTCTGAAGACAGATCAATCACCTGAACTAAGATCGGAAATCCAAGTATTTGAGACTCAAAATGAGATAGAAAATAACTACTATCAAAGAGAACCAAGTCAAAGTGACAGTCCTAACATTCAACTTTTTGAGCCACAAAATGAAAGCGCATGTAACAACCTGCTGGAAGAGGGAGAGTCGAGTCAAAGTTTTACACCAAATAATGAAACTAAACTCCATCAGAAAGAGGAAAGCGACATTGATCAGATAAATCAGATACCTAAAATTGTAAAAATCGAACCAAAAAAGAAGAACAAAATTATAATACTAGCTGATAATCAAGGACGGTATATGCAAGAAATCCTGCAGACTCTTGTTGGAGAGGAGTTTATTGTGATCTGTCATTGGAAGCCAGGAGCTAAACTCAAACATATACTAACAAAACCTGATGAGGAATTGATTGGTCTCAGTAAAAACGATTTCGTGATTGTCTTAGGTGGAATAAATGACACTGATCCATCTGAAATTAAACAAACTCTCTATACATGGCTGAATCATCTAGAAAATACAAATATTATTTTTTGTGAAGTTCCCTTTAATAGAACGTTAAATGAAGGCAAACTAAATTATGAGTTAAAGTTCTTATGTAACAGATACTTGCAGTATGCCTACTTCATTGACATGAGTTATAGTAGATACGTACCAAGAGGCAAATTGTATGCAGTTAATTTATCGCGAACTATATTGCAGCAAATATTACGCTTGAAATACGCAAGAAGAATTAATGAATTTAGGGAATTGACTAAACAACGACAGACTATTACAAAAATGGACCAAAGTACGCAAACGGATCCTACGGAAAATAATCACACAGATATTAATACCATACCGACACAAATAGAAGAAACCCAAAGCGGAGATGAGCATTTTTTTCGTGTATAATTACATTAACATAATGCACCAGAACATAGACGGTCTTTTTACCAAATCAGAAGAATTGATTATACATATGGAAGAGTTTAAAAAACAAAACCTAAACTTAGATGTCATATGTATAACAGAGCACAATATGACAATGGAAGATACCGACGGATTGCATATTCCTGGCTACAAATTTTCAGCTTATTTCTGTCGTAAAACAAGAGCTGGTGGATCCTGTATTTTTGTAAAAAACGGCCATAAATACAAAATTTTAAAGGATATCAATAATATGAGCATAACAAATATCATAGAGTGTAGTTGTGTCGAGCTACAAGAACACAATATAATCATCGTATGCATATATCGATCTCCAGTCTATACCAGATGTGTTGTGGAGTCTTTTCTTAACAGACTCCGGGAAGTGCTGAATAAAATCTGCTTTAACAATAAAAAAGTGGTGGTTTGCGGTGATTTTAACCTCGACAGATTTAAAAATGACCCAAATGCTAGAGACTTTGAAGAAGTCTTACAGACTTTTAACCTAAAACTCAGTGTAAATGAACCCACCAGATTGTCTAGTCAAACCTGCCTGGACAATGTAGCGCACAATGTTAGGCGTTGTAAGGTGACTGTAACAGAACTCGCTATCTCCGACCATACTGCACAAATTATAAACTGCCCAGTAAAAAGAAGCTATCTAATCACACACTACTATAAACCAAAAAGAGATCTGAGTAAGACAAACATGAAGAATTTTTTAAAATACATTCAGAAAATATCATTTGACGACGTTTATGAGTGTGAAGATCCAAATGAAGCCTACGAAATTTTTTATGATAAATTTAAACTATTTTATGATCTGTGCTTCCCAGTCATCAGACAAAGAATACCACTCACAACTAAACCTAAATGGCTCAGTAAAGGAATAAAAAATTGTGCAAAACGTAAACGTCAACTGCTGTGGAAATACAGGCTTTCAAAAAATCCAACTGACAAAATAATATTTAAACAATATGCATCTAGACTTAAAAAAGTAATTAAGCAGACGCAGCGATCACAAAATAATTACAAAATTCTGCAAGCACCTAATAAACCTAAAGCAGTCTGGAATGTCATAAAAAAACAAAAACAAAATGATACGAGAGAAGAAATTGCACAAATAAAGATAAATGACAGGGAAATCAGAGATCCTCAAGAAATAGCTGAATCATTTAATGCATTTTTTAGTGATGAAATTAAGGAAAATTCAAAGCCTCAACCAAAAACAACATTGCAATACAATAAATTTAACACATGCTTTTTGGCACCTATAAACAAGCTTGAAGTGCAAAGCATAATACAGTCGCTGAAAAACACATCCAGCACAGGCTACGATGATATAGCTACAAATGTAGTAAAACGATCATCTGCATTGATATCTCCTGTAATCAGTTATATAATTAACAGATGCTTCGAAACAGGAATATTTCCATATAAACTTAAGGTTACAGTCATAAAACCAGTATTCAAGAAGAATGACAAGGAAGACATGAGTTGCTACAGGCCAATCGCCCTAATACCAATAATATCAAAAATCTTCGAAAGGGCAATACACAAAAATATCTCGGATTACCTGCAGAAATATTCTATAATTGCAGAAGAACAATCAGGTTTTCAGAAAGGAAAGTCAACAAATACAGCTATATGCAACTTCTTAAAAATAGTATATGAAAAGTTAGAAAATAAACAGAGAGTAATCGCACTGTTTATGGATATGTCAAAAGCATTCGATTACGTTGACCATAAACTCCTCTTAAATAAATTAGAGATATATGGAATACGTGGAAATGCTCTCGAACTTATCAAATCATATCTAACAGGAAGAAGACAAAATACAGAAATTGTAAGAATAGATAAGAAAACTAAATTACAAATGAAATACTATTCAAACTACAGAGAAGTTGAATATGGCGTGCCCCAGGGTAGCATTATGGGACCGTTATTATTTATAATCTATATTAACGACATGCCAAAGGTTACTGACCACCCCATAATAATGTTTGCGGATGATAGTACTGCGTTGTTTATTGAGAAAAAGAAATATGACTACGAAATGGACATAAATAGATCTTTGACTAACATAATAGAATGGATGAAAGCTAATAATCTCAAAATAAATATTGACAAGACCTGTATGATGACATTTAAAAATAAAAATTCTAGGTGGGCGCAAATTAACATAAATCATCAAGGAAATCGAATAAAAGAAGTCACTTCTACTAAATTTCTTGGTATACACCTGGATTCAGATTTATCCTGGAAACCACATATATCCTATTTATCTAAGAAACTGAAGCAATACTCTTATGCTTTATACATGTTGAAAAGAGTTGTTAACCAGAGAACTTTACTATGTGCCTATCATGCATATGTGGGCTCGGTACTCCGTTACGGCGTTGTGTTTTGGGGAAACTCAACTGAGAAAGAAAGCGCATTCAAAGCTCAGAAGAAATGCATTCGAACCATCTGTGGTCTGCAATCAACTGAATCATGTAAACCATATTTTGTAAAGCTTAAGATTTTGACATTACCATCAATATTTATATATGAAACTGCGTTGTTAGTTAGGAGAAATATTAGTAATTACAAAACCTTTGTTAGTAAGCGGCACGCGAATCGATTAAAACCAATAAAATGTCGCACAACCAAGTATAGAAAGACTGTATTTGGTCTGGGAACCAGAATTTACAATAAACTACCATACCATATAAAAGATGCACGCAATTTAAATATGTTTAAAAATCTATTATTGATATTTTTGTATGAGAAGGCATATTATAATTTAAAAGATTTTCTGGATGAAACCGACATATAAGTAGTGATGCCTCATAAATTTTATAATAAATCGACATTTAAATATTACCTGACATGTGAATTGAAAAATAAATTGACATTGTAATTTAATTGACTTCTGTAATCGAATTTTAAGTAATTTAAAGCCACTTATATTTTGCATGCTTTCTAAGTAAAAATACAAGGACATTATTTACTATTTTTTAAGATCTGCTGTATGCTGTACTGTATTTTGGCAAATAAATAAATCAATCAATCAATACTATGTACGGTTTTTTTTTTTCAGCAAAAATCAAGCTTTTATTTCGTTTCCTCCATATTATGCTCGAGGCAGCCTTAACAAAAATATACATTATTTGCATATAACTAGCTGCACCCGGTGGTCTCACTCGTCTCTGTCGTAAATATAGAACATTAAATCACAAAAACATTTTTAAATTATAAATTTTGATTTGGGCCTCAAAGCGGATTCAATTCCCGCCTCAAGCAAGTATTTATATGCCAATATTTATTTATTATAAATATATACACGTATATTTTAAAGTTACAATTGAATCATCTAACTAAGTATGGCAAAAAAATACTTAATAAAACAACTTAAAGAAATAGCACTTAAATATACTAATCACTCTCTAAGCAGCATTTATAAGTGCAGTGGTTATCAACTAGGTAAGTATAATATAAAATTAAAATATCAATATATTAGTAAGTACTTATTTACAAAGTTTATGAAACAAAATGATTAATTTAATCACTCTGTATTAAAAATACCAAAATAAAACTAACATTTAATTAACTTAACAATCAACTTTTGTTCTACGACTTTTAGAAATTCTAACATTGACAATTTTGAGGTTACGGAAAATCAGCTGATTTATTACAATAAATGTCATTCAGACTTTAAAAAGTCGTTAAAACTGAAAATAAGATTGAACTTAAGTATAATGAACTCTCCATGTAAGTAGCAGCTGATTTTCGATTAAACATAACTTCAAAATTATGAAAAAAAAATCGAATAGGTACTCAAATATCGTAGAACAAAATCGTTAGTTAAGGTGCACAGAAGTAGCCCCTAGACCACTTTCTTAGTTAACTCTGTATAAGTAGTATTTTATTGTCCTACATAGTAGTAGTAAAACATGAAGCATTCCTATTTAATTCTTCTGTCTTTTCAGCCGCTATACCTACGATTAAAAATTACTAAATATATTGAAATCTAGGTTTGACTAAAACTGTTTTCTAGATATATCGTGGTATACATAATCAAAATCCATCAAATTTAAATTGAATATATTTTTCAAATGCCCTGCGCGTCGTGCTGGTCGGGAATGCTAGCTACTAGGAGTGGTTGACACCGCGGGGCGCAGCTAGTAATAAATAAAATATCTACTTAACATCTAATTTTCGTTAGAATAATTTACAAAATACTTAATAATCATAATATTCTCACAATCACAGCCTCTCATTTGACATCTAAGTAAAAAAAAGGTTAAAATAATTATCTACATCTTCAAACTGTGCCTTTTATGGCAATACCTTTGGTCCATTTAATTTTTTATACATAATCAAATATTTTTAAATCCATTTCCTTGAGTATTAACACTCATTTAGGATATTAAGTAGAATGCTTATTTTACAAAAAAATAGGATGTCCTCATCCATCAGGTATTTCGCTATCGACTTTGGTCAATTTACTCGTATACGAAATGTCTTTTAAATTCCTTTAAGTTCCGCTTTTGAGTTAAATTCTGCTACTTAATACATAGTTATCTATCACAATCGTGTTCTCGCTGGCGTTGGTGATCTTCTCACATCATAGACATCGAATAATCTACTGCTATTCGGTGAAAAATCTTCTTTTGATTCACTTGTATTTGTCTTACCATCAAATATTACACTTATATTAGGTTTTAGTATATCCTGATCAGGTATTTTGCTATCAGAATTATACAGTTCAGGCATTCTGCTATCGATTCTCTCTTGATCAGTTTTAATATTACAATCATCAGTAATTTCAGTTTTAACTGACGATTCTTTTTCATTTTCTTTAACGATAATAGTTCTTTTATTTCCTGGCATTTTTCTATATATTTTAGCAACGAAAGGATGTAGTAGTCTTTCGTCGAATTTATCAGATTCTTTTCCTGTGAATAAGCCAACTACTACGCCTATAACGACGCAGGTAATGGTCCCTATTACGGCATACCACATGTAGGAAATTGAGTACATCTTGTATAGTCCTGACTCTCTGGAAAGAAAAGAAAATGTAATTAGAAAAAGATATCAAGTGGTAGGTACAAATAAATTAGATATCTAAAAAATAAAAATAAAAAATACGGCCCGTTGTTCCAAGCGTTTAACCGCCGAATAAAATCAAACGTCTGAACACGCAAATTCGAAACTGCTGAAGATAAAATATGATATTAGGTGCCCGTTCTGATGGCTTAAATTCCTTATAATTTTCAATAACTCAGGATTTATGCGGATAAACATGCGGAGCTCAGCAGTCAATTATTTGAAAATATAAAATAGAGAGTTCTGACTGACTAAATGTTATTTTCACGAACAGCTTCAACCGCAGCTTATCCTAAAACATATTTGGATCTGTGTTCGTTTTAAGTAACAAAATTCCACCCTTAAGGGCCGTTACGGCGGCGCGGGCCGAAGCTAATAATTTCTAAACGGTAAGCCAGTACACATAGCCATACCTTAATACCAATTGTAGTGAAATCTTTGTCAAAGTTATAATTAGTGGAAAGAAACTGTATCAAAATCGGTGCAATATAACTTAGCTTATCTGGTAAAGAAAAACTTACAAGAAGGAATCCTCAGGCGCCAAGTTACTACTCGATGACGGCATGTTCTTCAAAAATGGCGCCAAATGTGCTAACGTTCTGTTCACTGCAGTTGGTAGCACTGATTGTTGATTGAAAATAGACGTGATGTTTGTACAGCCCTGGAAATTATAAAGGAAGAATATTTTACAAAACGTAAGTATTAGGTATCATTGGTTGTAAGTTTCATTGGTCGCTTTGGCGGACGCTTCCCGTGGTTGGTCTGTTTTGGGCTCATAGATGACAAGCATTGATCGACGAACCCATGAATCGCGTCTGATTATCCACCAGTCATATTAAAGCGCCACAAATATCTGGCGTCCGTAATATGACCACAATCCATTATCACTCGTTTTTATAGCTTTTTATCTGAAGGCTCTGAATTCTCGTAAATAACATTGTTGAAATTACATTGCCATATCATTTTGATTGCATTTCGATTACAAAAAATATCCTCAAGAATGTTTTTTGTAATCGAAATGCAATCGGAATGATATTGAAATCTAACTTAAAAAAATATATTTACGGGAATTGACCTTCTGGTCTGTTTATCATATGTATGTACTTGGTGTTTCGCGTGCTTGTCTAAAATGAAAGCCTTCTTTCTTCCTTCCAATCAATTCCCTTACCTCCACAGACACCGGTAACATCTTCTCCCTTTTCGTAAAATACAATAACCTCCCCGCTGCCATCCAGGTAGTCAACACGTGGCTGGCAACTATCCCCCACAAGGCACCTGTCCCGTTGGCAACCGGACACAACGCTGCCAGCGTGAAAACCCCAAGTAGAGCTCCACTTGTAGCAGAGGTGACGAGTAGAGAGCCTTCTACGACGCCGCCGACTTGGCCCACGCAGAGGGATAGCAGCATTATTATTATAGCTGAAAAATTTAATCATCTTTCAGATAATATTTATATTTTTTTATCGGTTTTAATATATGGAATAGTTTTAACTAAGTCAGCGTTTGCCAACCATCTCAACTGAGGCTAAGTGATGATGTTGTCTAAGATATTATACTAACCTAAAAGATACCTGTTCACTCGAGACTTAAAGACCCATAAATTGTTAATGTCAGGAAAGATAGACTCAGATAACTGATTCCATTCCATCGCGGTGCTAATAAGAAAAACGAAACGAACCGTCTCATATAGATAATCTAGATATTTCTATCATCAATATATGGCCCCACCAGTGTTTTGGAAATGCACAAAAACTAGCTGCTCCTCTCCGTTTTACGAGATTAATGAAAATTGGATTTAAAAGTGACTTTTATATTATTTCAGGACTTCCGCTATTGTACACTATGTTGAATCGCAATGAATGGGCAATCGGTTCAGTAGTTTTTGTGTGAAGAGTATTAATGATAATATTAGTAACATCAGGGAGGGCGGTGCACATTGCATTTTGTATTTTGGCACTAGGCTCGGAACTAAAACTAAATATTAATACTTCCATTATAATTACGGAGTTCCGAAAAGTAACACCTGATTCAATCAAATATTAAGTAAGATAGGAGCCGTTAGGTTTAAAAGCAAGAAAAACCAGGAACTTACCGTAGATTATTCCAATAATCTTGATGACGGTCAGCTGCTGTTTGTCACTGATGCCCTTGAAGGTAGGAACTGATGACACAAAGTCTTCCCAAGTTACTGTCGCTAGGGAGTTCACGTTCGATACCAGGAAACTAAAATAAATATACAAATGGGTTTTAATTTAATAGTTCCTTATCGAGGAAGACTTGAATGACAGACTTATAAGTTTGTATATTTGTTTGTGCTGTCTTAACGGTCAAACATTTCACTTATTTTGTATAGGACTAGTTTTAGGGGTTGGACAGTGACATAGGCTACCATAGTTTCTTGTGCTTCGATTTTCTTGTGCCTACTTATTATTAGTAGGCGCGGAAGGCACTCATCCTAACTTAATTATTAAGACGCTTCAAAGTGATGTCATACAAATTTATGAATTTTAATCTTAAATGATCGTGCGCCAGGCAACGTCAATACTTCGGTTTAACATGAGTATTGTCAGTCAGTTATTAACTATGAATAAGAAGATACGCAGTTTGAGTTGTTAGTCATACATGCGATAAGAAGAGACAATACGCATATGACTAGAAGAATGGTGAGTATGAATGTAGAGGGATGGAGAGGAAGAGTACGACGTTAATAAAAATACATTAACTGCGTGATACAAGATATGAGACAGATGAACGTAAACAATGAGATGATACTGAATAGAGAGAATAGAAGAAGACGTACAAATAAATAAAAAAGAGTAAAAAATGAAGATATAAGTCGGTACAAACCTCAAAGCCCCGTTAAATAATGATCCCAGGAACAGCCCCAACATCCCTGGCAAGAAACTGAACTGATCTTCCACATAATAAGGTAATACTTCATCTGGAGCAGAAATCTTGCCAGCAGCCAGGGGATCGCAGTACTTATATACAGCATAAATGGCCATGCCTACCACCTAAAAAAAAAAAAAAAAAAAGGTAGCGAATCAATACAATTAAGTAAGTATTTTAATCTATACTTAATATTATAAAGATAAAAGATTATTTGAGGAAACGTTGATTAATTGGGAGTAATATATTGGCTATTTTTTTATCCCGATATTCTTACGACGACATCGGGAGTTACTACGAAGCGCTGCTCGTCTGATATATACATAGAGGAATCATAGGATATATATGATTTTAAAAAAGAAGAGTGTATAAATATTCTATCTGCTATCTGGTCACCATGACACAAGCTTAGGTGCTTATCTTGGGACTAGGTGGCGCGGTGTGTAATTTCTTTTAACTTTTATTAGCCTTTTGTTGCAGTATCAGTCTATCAACTAGCCGTACCACGCTACCAAAAGACGAAATGACACAATACGATAATAAGTTACGATAATTATCGTTTTATTTCATTGTAACAGGTGTATGATCTACTTTCACTCTTTATAGATCGAAAACGTATTTGTGAGCATTGTTATTTTAAATTTTTATGGCCAAGTGGTTTTCATAATAAAAATAAAACGTATTTTAAACTTCGATAGATGGCGCCACATGACATACAAAAGAAAACTGAAAGATGACCAGTAGGCCTATTCTCTATCCAGTGGCTAACTCGGTGGACATCAATTTGACGTGCACTTTGCAGTACATTGCTGCTATGACGTAACGTGATAATCACCATAATTTTAGGAAAACAGTAATGCACTGTTTCGAAGCGAAGTTGTGGAAGAAGACTGTGGCGAAGTTTCTTTAAGTGCGATTTTTGGGGACAATTTTTTACATCCCATCATGGCCGCAAGTATTTTAGCAGGCCTTTGGCCAATAACATAACAATACAAGGAATGTTCCACATATAGACTCAATTAGAAAAATAATCTCTATAATACAAATCCCTAACTCAAAACGGATCATTAGTGAAATTAATTTCTTCTTTTCGTGCTATCAAACGTTCCTAAGTAAAACTTTAGGAAGTTGAATGTCATTTACGGTTAGCCGATAAAAGCATTCCTTAACTAAAACTTTAATTCGGAACGGTTTTGAGTGCGGCTGGTAGACGTGAAAATAAAATATACATATTGACAAAAAAATAAACTATAATATAAAGAAATTATGACTTCTCAATTTACTACGACTTTCACACGGCTGAATCAATAACAAGAAATATATTTGAACAGCTGTAGGTACTTATAGACGAAGTAATAAATAAAATTATGAATAACCAATCAAGATGATTTATACATCGCCTGAAGCCTTGTTCCACGCTATATAAGACGCTCTAGTGTCAGGGATATGTATTAGATGAAGTTGGCTTACGCAGAATCGTAATCAGAAAGTACTCGTCAATACATCTTCAGCCAACTAAGCCGCGGGTTAAATCCCGATATTTTTCTTTACCGTAAGAGCAATGTCAATTAACGCACTTAAACATTTTGGTAGGAGAAATCTACTCGTGCACGGCCTTCAGAATGCAAGTGGAGGTATCTACCACTTAAGTCAACACCACTCCATAACAACTCTGTATGTATAAATTACGGCATTATTGGCCGGCGGCTTCTAACACCACCCCCCGGACAAAGTCATAGTGCCAAGGGATTCGTCACGTTTCATCATGTCATCCAGGTGATCCAGGCATGTCGTTCTCTTTCTAAGCGAGTATGCTACATGCACATCATCACTTCCTATTAGGTGAAAAAAGATCAAACAATGGTGCCAAGTGACTCGCCGCGTTTCATCATGTCATCCAGGCATGTCGTTCTCTTTCTAAGCAAGCATGCTACATCCTCGACCTTATCGTCGCTTTCTATTAGGTGAAAAGAGATCAAACAATAGCCTACTTAGGTATATTGTGAAAAAAATTAATAAAATTTACCCAAGATAAACTAAACAGCACAGTAACAGCAGGTACATTCATATACAGCGTCCTTCTAACGCGAGCCTCACTTGACATAGAGCAGTAGCGCTGTACGAACGTCTGTTGACATCCATAGATAGATATAGACATGAACAGTTGTCCAAATATCGCTGACAAAGTGTCCACGCGGGCCGTTGGATCCAACGTGAAACTGAAACAAGGTGAAAAAAGTTATTAAAAAACTTTGCATCTAATCTGAATGATTTAAACAACGCCAGCAACTTAAAATATATGCTATATTGGGCCTATATTTGCCTGTTTAGTCGACCACATCCATATAATATCCGTATGATACTTACTTGAAGAAAGTCAATCTTCCACCATCGATGTTGTCATCGAGGACCTGTTTGGGTCCACCTGCCTTCACCGTCGCTTGTATTATAAAGGCACCACTCACTATTATCATGGTCAGAGTTTGTATCACGTCTGCTCTGGAAAATGAAGGGGTTTGAATTAGAACAGGTTTTGAGGTAGAATGGTCAGGTTTAGTAGTTGTGTAGCTAAGTTACATGGCTAGTTTCAACAGATATACGGATTATGAGTTAGGTTTAGCAGTTGTATGCTTAGTTTCGATCGATATACAGCCAGGTGCAGCAGTTACATGACCAAGTATAGTCGTTTTATTTGACCAGTCTCGACAGCTTAGCAGTTTTATAGGACCTGAAGGTCGATTCTCGTAAATAAAATTGTTCGAATTACATTGCAATATCATTACGATTGCATTTCGATATAAAACATTTTCTTGAGAATACCAAAAGCTGACTTTGAGGATATTTTGACTTACTTTGAGGGTATATTTTGTAATAAAGAATTGAGAAATGGCCTTCTGGTAGATTCAACAGTTGTACGTATAGTTTTTATAGATATACTGCCAAATGAAACAGTTATAAATCCAAATTCGACAGTCTTACAACTAGGTTCAACAGTACCTGATAGCAGCAGCCAGTCCTCCGAGCAAGTTGAATACGATAGCAACCGCTGTGAGTGCCGCTGCGGATGCCCAGTGCGGCAACGCGAGCACAGCGTGTAGTGCTACTGTTGGTGTGTACACTGTGACAGCCAGGTTTAGCAGTTGACGGATTAGGAACGTAGCTGCTGCTAGACGTCGTACTGAGGATGATCCGAAACGCATCTGGGGAATAAAATTACATGAATTAAGATATTCTTCTTTATCGAATTGATGGGATAAGATGAAATAAGGTATTACTGGTGATCCCACTGCTTTTTCTGATGGGTTAACAGTTTATTTATTCAATTTTGCCCGACTGTACTTTATTTCAATTTATCCTATTGTCTCACCGCTGTTATCTTTGGAAACACAAACAAAATTATTCAGACCCTGTTAGTTAAATACGTTGGATGAATTTAGCACTGAGTGTTTTCAACATAGTGTTAGTCACAATTCAAATCCTGCCGAAAGATTTCATAAAACCATAGCCGAAAACTTAACCAAGTAACCACTCAAACTTTACCTAAATAGCCTAAACATAACCTTCTTTTGTTTACTTACGATTCACTGGTGCACAATCAAATTCAAAAGAGTTTTTTTTGCACCTTTAATTTTGTACTTAAATATGTTTTGATAAGGATTAAATAAATAAAAGAAAACAGTTAATTTGTATCCTTACCTGCAAGTATTCATAAACAGAGTTGGTACTAAGTCTATAGTAGACCGGCACGAAGACCAAGCAGACGATGGGAAAGGCCAGGATGATTCCATAAAGTGTCTCCCACATCGCCGACCCGTGGTATACTAACTCTGATGGAAAACCTGGAAGAAGAGGAAACATTCTGATTAGGTAATTATAAGTAGATACTACCCGCATACGTTTCTTGTTATTTCTTTTCATAAGGATTCCGATACTATTAATATATCCTATTTTTAAAACTTGTAAATTAAATTTTATTTAGGTTGTAAATTAAGTTTTATTTAGGTTCTACAACCTAAAATTTTATTTACTTTTAAGTGTTATTTTATAACTTACTAGCGACCCGCCCCGGCTTCGCACGGCTATATTATGCATGTATAAACCTTCCTCTTGAATCATTCTATCTATTAAAAAAACCGCATCAAAATCCGTTACGTAGTTTTAAAGATTTAAGCATACAAAGGGAAATAGGGACAGAAAAAGCGACTTTGTTTTATACTATGTAGTGATTGTTATTATTGTTTTTAAGAAAATCTAAATTAAAGAAATATAGATCAATTATTGTATCCTTATTTAATTTTAAATGCGTGTCAAAGTGATGACATGCGAAATAATTATTTTGAAAAAAAAATGCGTTAATATTTCTTAAGTACTTTGAACTTTACAAAATTTATTTAAAATTTGAAAATCGCTTAATATACGCGTCGAATTAAGAATCTCCTCGATTTTTATTTTCGTTGTCGGTAAAAAGTGAAAATTACTTGAAATAACCAAAGTCTGTCTACTGCTCGTAGAACTATAATAATATCCCTAATTAGATAGGCACCTACGTAAACAATGTTATATGGAGGGCATCTATATAATAAAACTACACGTTTTGATCGACAAGTCACATGATAGCTCATGCTGAAAACCAAATCCCTACCACACGCGTAACGCGAAATATAAGGTTTCTAATCACGTAAAAATTGAATTTGGAACTAAAGGAACGCGTGACAACAAGTTGTTTCATGATGACCAGACAACGGATATAATACTTATACAGGGTTATTGGTAATTATACTAGCAAGCCGTTGAGGGCTACTTTTGTGCACCTTAACAAACAACTTTTGTTCTACGATTTTTGGAACTTCGAACATTTTTTCGAAAATTTTGAGGTTAGGTTTATCTGAAAATCAGCTGTTCCTTACACGGAGAGGTCATTAACCTTAAAATTTTACTTATTTTTTAAGTTTTATCTACTGTTCTTAGTCTAAATGAAATTTATTTTAAAAAATCTACTGTTTTTCGAATTTACATAACCTCAAAATTTTCATGTTTTTTTTTCGAATTTCCAAAAGTCGTAGAACAAAAGTTGTTTGTTAAGGTGCACAGAAGTAGCCCTCAACGGCTTGCTAGTATAATTTCCAATAACCCTGTATAAGCAAAAGGTTAAGGAGCAACTTCTGTGCACCTTAACAAACCACTTATGTTCTACGACTTTTAGAATTTCGGACATATTTTTGAAAAATTTAGGTTACTGCTTGCTAATAAAGTTTCCAATAACCCTGTATAGGTATTTTCTTCTCTTTATATAAATGGGCTATATCCTAAACTATAAAACACAGCAAACGATGCTGAAAGGACTGTTTCATTAGATTTTTAACCCCCGACGCAAAAACGACGGGGTGCTATAATGTGGTTTTAAGTTTTACGTGTGTGTGTGTGTGTCTGTCTGTGGCAGCACATGAGTAGAGAAGACGTGGCAGCTCTCACTCCCTCGTAGCTTCCGAACGGATGAACCGATTTTGATTTAATTTATATTTTGAAAAAGTCAGTATCAACAAGTAATTAAAAAAAATAAGTATTCCATAATTTTGTATCAATTGATGGTGTTGCCAATAGAGATCGATGCATGGGAACAAATACGGTATAACAAATTAAAGGAAATAGGATGAAAATAGGTCATTTTTGTCTAAACCAAGTAAAACCTACTGAACCGATTTCAAACAAATTTAGTACAGAGATAGCTTAATACTAGGATTAACATATAGGCTACTTTTCATCCATATATCCTTGTTCGACAGCGGAAACCGAACCCACAACTATCTACGTCGCAGGTCGTCAAACATAGTACTAAGCTAATGCAGTGTAAAGCTATTAAACTCGAACCAATTTTCTATGAATGTGTCGAATCTAGAATTATATGAATCACGGGCAATTTAAAGTAATAGTAAATGATAAACTATGTACAATCATTAGGTATGTACGTGTTAGAAAGATTAGAAGTTAAGGTGAAAGGGTACCAGCGCTCTTGACTGTAGTCGACTGTTTCCTCCCTGGATAATGACACTAGAGCAAATATTTTTGATGCATAAAACCTATAACTCTCTCTTCTTCTCTTTTTTTTCTTCTTCTCGGAATCTTTTTAAAATGCCTATAATATACTAAATTATACTTTCTTTTGTGAATACATCAGAAACACACGAAACAAATTGTATTCTTGTAAATACCATAAATATTGAAATCGAACCTACAACCACTTGCGCCGCCGCCGCCCACTGCGTCAAAGAAGCCATCGATTCGAATCGGTGTTATATAAAATAACACGAAGTACTTAAAACCAAACGTTAATTAACTAATTAAGTGCTTATCTCTGCGGTTTTATAGAGATAAGGTTTCTTATTTCAATCTAGTTTACGTGAAAGTTAATTGATCGAGTTTCTCATAGGGTTCCGTACCTCAAAAGTTGAAAAAAGGAACCCTTATAATATCACTTTATGGTCCGTCTTTCTTTTAATGTTATTTATACAGAGGGACAAGTAATTTTCAAAATTATCAAAATCGTATTAAACCAATAATTTCTAACAAGGGCCGTTAAAAGAATGTAGGTACCAAGCCATAGTACAATCAGGTAACAAAGGTGCAGACTTACTGTAGAGCTACAAAACTGCTATTACTATTAGAATATTTTCAACTCAAGCTAGATTCTCAGGGCCTGCTCGAATTGAAAGTTTATAGTCCTTAAACTCATGAATTTATTAAAGTCAGGACATTCCAAAACTAGTAATTTTAGAACTCTACAGTGAGTCTCCTATTCTATTTACATAGCGACGAATTATTTAGCTATTATTATGCCCAGCTAGACTAAACATTCAAACCCTCAAGGGTTATTTTTCAAATACCAGTCGCCGAAGTCGGAATCGGAGGATGATGATGATGATTATGCCCAGATCAGTTAGCGCTTCACTCAGATTAGCTTTTTTTCTATACTCTACAGGACTCTTGAACAGAATCTAAATTCAAGAAAATCCGTTATAGGTATGCCTCTGTGCGTAATGCATATACTATTGGTTTGGGTACCTAAAGGACTAGGTTTATAGGACTATGATAGATAGTATAACCACTAGCTACACTTCAGCATGAAATCGACCATGAAAAGAGACGTTTATTCGCAAATCATTGAGAATAAAAATACGAAAAAAAAACCCATAGTCCGATTCCTAAATCAAACCATAATATTATAAAATAAAGTTTACATTGTCCGACTAGAACGAAAATTAAAGTTAAGAAACAAAGAAAGAAAGCATTTATTGAGTGGTTTTATTGTTATCTGATAAAAATTTCACAGGTCTTAAAATGTTTAAGAATAAAAAAAAAATTCTTGTTGTTTTTTATTTAGGCTTGAAATCATACTTCTGTTCGTAAAATTTTAAAATTATTTTCGTTTATAATCGCCGGACTACCAGCTACAATATTTTCAAACAACATAGCAAAAATGTCAATGTTTTCACACATAAAAACTAAAGTAAACTGTTACATAATGGCTATAATGTTGATATTTACAATAATCGGAGTCACCCGACTGTGAAATGTCCGACTATTCGAATAACATTCGAATAATTTGAACCAATTCAAACTGTTCACATTAACGCCATTTTAAATTGTTCGGTCATTTATTCAAATTACTTAATTAATGACGGCAAAGAAATACTTCAGCATATTATACACAAATAGAATTTTTTTTATAAAATGCTCCGGTATTCTTTTTTCTTTTAACCGACTTCAAAAAAGAAGGAGATTCTCAATTCGCTGCGTATGTTTTTTCTACATCAGCATCTGACGCCACTGCACATAGGTAATATTTTTTGTTCGAAGTGTTGCCATTATTATCTAGGCATATTATTAAAAAATATGTTTAGGTTTTAGTTTCTTGAAATATCAAATGAGGTTATCAAATGACTCATTTTCTATATAAAACTCTTTGTTCACTTTTATTTAATTTCCGCTATATATTTTTTCCTTTTCCTAGAGTTTTGTCGGCAAAAACTCTTTACAATGTAAGACTTAGCTACCTTAACTTTGTGTTGAGTGTCTATTTACCCGACTGCAAGGAAAGAGTTATGTTTTTCGCGTCTATCTGTGTATGTTTGTAATATTCTGTATTGGCACATATTTTCCAAACTACTCGATGGATTTCTCTAGTAAGGCAGGTATCGTTAGATTCGTCTGATTGGTCCAAGGTGTTCTTCGATAGGTGACATACCTCAATTAAATTAGGTTTGTTACTATTTAAATGTTAAATATTAAATAAATGAGGTTTTGATAGACATTTTCTAAGTAAGAAATGTTGTCTATAATATGTACATTATAATTGTAGCAAACTTATCATTTACTTATGACCCATACTGTACGTAGGGCTCATCTATCGATATTCTCTATACTAATATTTTAAACAGTTGAGATTCGATTGTTTATTTTTGTTTGTTTACATTGAATAGGCTTCGAAACTATTAAACGAATTTTGATGGAACTTGGTATGCGGATACATTAATCCATTGACAGTAACATGGGCTACTTTTTTATCCCGTTATCCCAGGGAACTGGGACTTACGCAGGGGAAACCGCGAGTTAATTTTTAAAAATAGTTGTAATTTAAATAAATAAATGCGGTTTTGATAGACTTTGTCTTAGTAATGAAATGTTGAAACATAGATCTACCAGTGCGACAACCTTGTTAACCATAGATAATAGGTAATGTAAATATAAACCGAATTCAATGAGATTCAATGCCAATCACATTATAACAAAAAATAGTTATCCAAATCGTTTAAATGAAGAAGTCGTGTCTGAATATTCATAGATTTTTTTTTAATAAATACTATCAAAAGAACTTACCTAAAAAACTCCGAACACCAAGCGTGCCTCTAGCCACAGACAATATCATAGCTAGAGTAGAAACTCCACCCCCAGCAAAGATATACGCTCGTTTAGCGCTATCCCCTGTAGCGGCGTCCTTGCGACGTTTCCAAAGCGGTGCTACTGAAGACGCGAATATGAATATCGCGAACACTATGCACTCCCATGCTAGCCAGCCTGAATTCATTTTTAAACTGGAAAAGAAAAAAATAGGTTAAAAAGTTAAGATGGACTATTTCACCTAACACATCCGATTATTTGGAGTGATTAAAGGATTTTTTTTACACACTGTAATAAACACATAAATAAATATTTCAGGACATTGCACAAAGTGCCAACTACTTAGCCCCAAGCTACACGACTATAGGTTTGTGCTATTGCTAAACAATGCAGCAAATTGATATAAATATTTTTTTTTGTAATGCCTACATAAGCACGTAAGGGTTTAGATATTTACCATATTTTTCATAAGCATAAACTCTTTTCTGATTGGTTGAATTATAAATATTTATAGCTAGGTAGCCATTAGAAACTTTGTTTTCCTTGTTTTTTTACAATCAAGTCTTTAAACGTTTTCAAAAGGTGAACGCCCATTTGAAAAATTAATATCGTCGGTAAGCTATATTTCCGAAAACTAAGGTAATAAGGGAAGGTTTTATAACCTTGTTATTAGTTACAAAATAATAAGAAAATTAACAAATGAAATATTTACCAGAGTGTTATCGAATTAAATATTTATCTATTGATTAAATTAAATATTTTTTTCCTATTTTTTTACCCTTATCACACACTTGTAACCTTCTTTAAAATAACCTCTTATTGGTTTTCCGTCATAGTGATAATAAACTGCGCCACGCGGTTTCATCCTACTAATTACCTATTATAAATGTGAATGTATGTGTGTGTTTGTACAATAAACCTATGTTTGTTACTCTTTCACGCAAAAACTACTGGACCGATTGCGATGAAAGTCGACAGGTAGATAGCTGGAGACCTTGATTAACGCATAGTCTACTTTTTATGCAGACATTCTACGGGATCGGGACTTACGCGGATGAAACTGCGGAGCGCAGCTAGTAGAAGATGAAGACTTATGCCTACCTAAATTACTTATTACTAGATACCTAACTAAATTACTTATACTAGGTATAAATATAGGTATTTAGAGGGACCTCGTCATTTCCACAGACCGCTACTAAGAATTATCAATCATAATAGTTTTGTAGGAACAGAACACCCACTGCAATAATGAACTGTACTATTCAACAATCTACGAAGATGCGGTCATAAGATCGGGATTTACGTGTCAATTATTACATAGAAAAGTAAACATATAATTATTTCATGATTTCATGTTCTTGTACCTAAAAAAATTGTTAGGTAGTAAATTGGTACTAATCGGTGTTGTTCTCATTTTTGTTGTTGACGTCAGATGTTGTTGTTTTCTGTGTAAACGTTAATGTTGACATTTTATAAGAATTCAACATTTTAGGAATTTAGCTCTTTGATGAAGTCAATATTTTAAGAATTCAATTTTTTGAATTAAAATTATATTTATCATCGTAAAGATATGAGAGAGATGGATGTGAACGATGAGATGACGGCTAAAAAAAGTGAGTGGAAGAAGAAGAAGACAACAACCTAAATAAATTGGGATAAACGCAGACCGATGAATAGCGGGAATACTTTTGTTACCGACTTTTGTATTTTATCCCAAGATACCAATTGCAAAGATTACGTATCATCACTTCACTACATAGTATAAAACAAAGTCGCTTTTTCTGTCCCTATTTCCCTTTGACTGCTTAAATCTTTAAAACTACGCAACGGATTTTGATGGGGTTTTTTTAATAGATAGAGTGATTCAAGAGGAAGGTTTATATGTATAATACATGCATAATATAGCCGTGCGAAGCCGGGGCAAGTCGCTAGTTTAACTATAAAACAAGTTCATCTACATTTCCACATGTTATTTCAACATATTGAAACTGAATAAAGGAAAATTAACACGAGTTCAAAACACTTTACGTCAGATGTACGCAATTTTCATTCATGTAAGAATTTTACCTAAGGTGCGTAATTATAGAGAGCAAACGCTAAATGCCTGCCGCCGATAACTAAAATTGTTTAAATCATTATTGCATGGAAAATTTGATTATTGTTGTTTTATGTACTTACCGTTTGTAAGCAGATCTATTGAGTATTTTTGTACCAATAGATAGAGATTGCTAATAGAGAACAATTCCTGAAAACAAACATACTACGACAAATCAAAGGAAATAGCGCATTTTTGTAGTTTTCTGCAACCTTATTTGTTTTTTTTTTTTTGCAACTTTACTTTAACATCGATATATTATTCTGATTTTAAGGTAGGTATATCTTTAGAACCTACTTATATTTTTTTTGTATTTTGTAACGAAGTTTTTAAGGATGTTTGAGTGGTTTAAATTCACAATTTGACCCGGTAGGTAGCTAGTAAATCGATTTCATTTCAAATCTAAGAACTGTTTATTTTTAACATAATGTTTCGATAAATACACTAATCCTCGTGATAGCATTGTAAACCGACTGGAAAGCGATAAGTAATGTGTTTTACAGGAATTATAATGTAAAACTATATTATTGTCCATCCTTGACAGTGTGTAAGGTTGGCTATTGTGCGAGATATTTATATTGTAACACGTCATGGGCGTACCCACAGTGGGGCAAGGTGGGGCATTTGCCCCACCCTGACTCGGAGCTTATAAGAAATAAAAAATTGGTTTTTAATTGTACATAACAAAAAATATTCATTTGGTTACTTTACTTAAAAAACTTTTTTGAAAATTGTGCCCAAAATGTCGTCTGTGACTATGGGACATGATAAATTATATGCTCCCATTTCAAAGGCGAAACGACTGTCGGAGAACGCTGGTACAATCATTTCAATCATTTTTTTTTAATTTTCTATTACTTAATGAGTTATTTACTTTTATTTGCTTCTGCCCCACCCTTTACAAAAGTCTGGGCACGCCCATGTAACACGTTGTTAATAAATAGCACATATTTAGCGACTGCAACTTGTGCATATTGAATAGATGAGGGAGGTAGGTATGCTACCACGAGTTGCCGATCCCGATCGTGGGATTTAACCCTAGATGTCCCACACGTGACACCTTGGTTGGTCCTAAATGGGCAATTTCCCGGTAGAAGGTTTCTAGCCTAAATTTTATCGCCCAGCGAACTTGTTCGTGCAACCGCAAAAGGAGAAGGGTCGGAAAAGTTTTTGTTTCACTGCCGTATTCCTGCCGTCGCGTCGCTCGTGTCTCTCGAAGGCCTGCGTTTATTTGGGGGTTTTTAAGCCACGAGCGCAATGTCTAAATTGGTGAAACGCTGACCTATTTATTTTCATGTGAATTTTTTCATATCTCGAATTCAATCTGTTTATACAAATTAAATAAACATCTTAGAACTCTCGAACCACTTGTAACGTAATCTTTAGTCTCTAAGCTAAACAAAACAGTCGTTTGTTGACATAATAGACCTTCTCAAGTGGTCGTAAGATTGATTTATTGCTCCTGCGCGTGCGGTGGCCAAATGACGTCATCTCTAGGCACTTCAAACGTCATTTTTTTGACATTTCGGGCACGCGTGTCGTATAGAAAAAAAAATGAAATGAGTAACTACTCTTTTTAAGCGGGAATTTATTTTAGAATTAAGGCTATAATATGATACAATAAAGAGTTTATCCATTTATCTATCTAACATAGATAAGTACTGCAATGTATATAGGCTCGTGTATTGGCCAATTCCTGTTTTAAAGTTTCATGAAAAATACTTAGTATGGTACGTTTGATCAAGCGCGTGAAGAACTAGTGGTAAGACCTCAGCAGTAGGTGTAGGTACTGATCTATGGCACTTCACGACTAAACAAAACATGGAACTATTTCAATAATAATGTAAAGGCATGTCAAATACATAATAGGTACCTTTATATTCGGTTCAAGAAAATGAATAAACTAAAGTAAAGACGACCTATGTGGCGCTGCGGCCGAACACCCGCCAGCGACACAGAAGGTTGCGGATTCAATTCCCGTCTCAAACAAATATTTATGTCAGCCATATTTAAGCCACCGTAGAGTTCTAAAATGACAATTAAGTATTGGAATGTTTTAATTCTAACAATATTTACTGATGTCATAATTGGACCAATTTAAGCAAAAATGATTCAGTCCACACCAACCTCATTCCGAGATAATTGACATTTAAGTTTATTGCTGTATTTCTCTGGCTTGATAAGGAAAAAGGTTGTGTTTTTAATGAAATGTAATTATATGTGTAATAAACTAATTTACATGCATATTTGTAGTAAATAAATTGCAATAGTTTTGTAGATATTCGGAAAAACTTGCGTCTGGATCATTATTACAAAATAAATTTTGTATGAAATTAGCTGTGTAGGCTGCGGAAACAAAAATGCAAAAATGTTCCAAAGTATAGAAATGTTTTTTTTTAATTTTTTTGATGAAATATAATAAAAAGTTACCCTACCCAAAATCAGGTTCACCACAATAACCTTCTACATCATCTATTATTGCAAAACATGCTGAAAGGTTCATATCCAAGCCACAATATTTTATGTTTTGTCACAATATTTTACCTAACCCATTTGTGTCAGTTTTGCGATAGAAAAACATCCGGGATGGGTTTGCATGCATTTTTGAAACCTAGGCGCTCGCTTTACTCGCACGTGTTCTGTCACAACATCTCTCCTTATCTATTATCCGTGTCGGTTCTGTAATAAATGGTCTATATGGACTCCTGGAAGACTAAAGGCACGCTTCGCTGTCCCATGTTTGGTCACAATATCTAACATATCCTGTTCGTGTCAGTTTAAAAACCAGACTTTAAAAACCATAGTATGATCCCATCCGTGTTGGTTCTGGGATAAAAATACATTCTGGAGTGTCCATAAAGAAACCAAAACCCTCGCCTCGCTCCCGCGTGTTTGGTCACAATATCTATCTTAACCTATCAGTGTCGGTTCTGTAATAGAAAAACTTTCGGGGTTGTTCTATCTTGATTCCTAGAAAACAAAGCGCTCGCTTCGCTCGCCCATGTTTGGTCGCAATATCCAACCTAGGTTAGGTTGGATATTGCGATAGTCTAAGTCAATTTTGAGACGAAAAATAGTCTGGGTTGGTCTATCTTAATTTCTAGAAAACAAAGAGTTTGCTTCGCTCGCCCATGTTTGGTCACAATATCTAACCACACTTAAACTGTCCATGTCAACTTTGTGAAAAAATGACACACGGACATACAGACAAGAAAGACATACGGACATACGGACTAGCCTTACCCAATTCAAATTTAGTCTTACACTCTTCAGGTCCATATTATGTAGTGTGTGTAAAAATATATAATAAAATTCCAGAAAACATTAAGAATGAAAATAAAGTAATCATATTTACTATAAAAGAGTTTATTAATGATAACACATAATATAATAAGTAAGTATAAGTAAATCAACTTAATAAAAGCAATAAGAAGTGTAATATGTATATTAATAAAGTAATTAAGTATACCTAATATTTTTGTAGTGCCCAACCGGATTCATTTTGTGTCTAAATATATTTTTGTAACCATCTGTATCTACACATGAAGCAATAAATGATGATTATGATTATGGTTTAAAACCCCTAGGAATCAAAGCCGTTTAAAACCTCTGGGAATCAAAGCCGTTTCGGAAACTATGCTGCTCTATATTTATGTGGAAATAATAACATACCTATATTATAACTATATACCTACTGAGAAAACAACACTTCATTTATATATATTTTTTTAATTTTGTTATTTAGTAAAAACAACTACTTGGCAACACTTTGTATTTCCAAACTCCAAGTTGTATGCCGCATGACAATTTTAACGCCATGCACTTAATTCAATTTTACCCAAATTGTGGGTTAGTTCCCGTGTGCATAAATATGTCCAAATATAAGAATAAATTTTCATGCAAAAAAATACCTACAATTTTATTAACTACGGTATTTAGTAAAAGATTAGGATTAGGTTACAAAAATTGCTTCAAAAAATAGAAGGTGCAAATAAATAAATGTTTATTTAATTAATAACGTTTTCGGAATATATAGGCTATAGGCTCCTATTCTATTTACTTTATCGCCGAGATATTAATCATAATTTTTATTAAAACTTCTAAAAACACTTGTGTGGCTATACACTACCTACACCGAGAATCGTTTTTTAGAATTGATTTTTTCTTATTTCTATATTTTAAACAGATTCATGTGGCCTGGATTGGTAGAGTTCTGAAGTGGAAAGTTCTTGAGAATTGAGTTAAAATGATTCAAGGTAATTGGACCATTTCAGCAGAATGATTTATGTAAATATTCCACAATGTATAAAACGCGTAACTGTTACAAATGCCTTGGATCATTATAGCAAATCAAAAATGGTTACATGTCAGTGCAACCAACAAAATACAAAAATGATTCTAATAGCATGAAACACTTATGCATTACAAAAAATAGTCTTCAACATAACAGCTGTGGGTTGGACCATACGGTTTTTCCTCATTTGTAAAGATAGGATTATGAGTCTTTGATATGTTAAAATATACCTTATTCCCAGTACATAAGTCACAATAACTCGAAATTGGCGAGGTTGTGGATTGGATCATTTTTGCTTAAATTGGTCCAATTCATGAGTTGACATATAGATAGATAGATAATGCGTAACGGCGTGTAAATAAAAACTTTGCTTAGTTACTTATATCTTTTTTCCACATCTAGTTCACGTGTACAATTTGGGGGTCTTCAAGTCGCGAGTGAATAGGTATCTTCTAGGAAGGCGTGTTACATCTTAGACCGCATCGTCACCTACCATCAGGCAGGTGTGATAGTGGTCAAACGCTGACCTATCATATGTAAAAAAAAACGAATTACTATCAATTATTCTGTAATCTAGAAAAACGGAGAGCTCTTTAAACCAGTAACTAGTACAAAAGTGCGATTAACTTTTACGATCCAATCAGTGGATTAATCAAATCGATATTCGCTAAAACAAAGGAAAAAAACCGATCGACTAACATCTAGTACCTATTTAATAACTCAGTGACATACTTCGCTAGTTCATTAGCTAGGATTGTATGAAATAACCGTGAAAATTAGCGCCCATTTTGATTAAGAGATTTTTCTGCTAATGAAAATGTGAATGAATAAAAATAATAGGTATTACAAATATGCAAAAATAGGCGGGAAAAATAACTTTTTACATAAGGAAACGATAAAAACCTGAGTTTTTTTTTTTTTAGTTTTTCCTTTATACATATTTTTTCCTTTATCTAACTTAGTCTTTTCGTCAGGCGTTACCATAACACAAGCTCAAAATTAGCGATATTATTATTAAACAATAATAATATCGCTCAACAATCACGAGACGCGTACTGCGTCGCGTACCTGGAACATGACACTGTTTTGTGAATCAATGTATTAGACATTATCACGTCAAAAGAGTATCAAATACAAGATATAGGTAAGTAACTTTATTTTGTATTCTTTTCTTTAAAGGTACAAGCTTTTACCGCTTTAGGCGATCCCTACACCAACTAGCACGCCTACATACCTATCTAGACCAGGGCCGAAGCCTTCAAAAATGAAAAAAAATCACAGTAGGATGAAACCCATTAGAAAAGGAGGGGAATATGATAAAAATGAAAAGAAAAATAAATTACGGTCGATCCGAGTTCGGGAAGTGGGAGGGGGGTTTTTAAGGGTAAAAAATGGTTTATCTTGATTTCCGGCAAAACTACAAGTCCTATGGAAAAAAGTTGAATGGCAAAGTTGTAGGTAATAAAAAGATCTACAACTTTTATTTGTACAATTTTTTCACATAACCTCAAAATATAGGTGAAAAATTCAAATAACCCAGTTTTTGGTTTTTTATATTTATCTTTTTCAAAAATGTTTTTTTTTCTACGAAATTTGATGAAAACTTATCTTATTATGTCCCAAATACACTGTAATTTATTTGATTTAAAATATTAATTTTTTCGCCTTATTTTAACTTAATATAACTTCTCGAACTCGGATCGACCGTAATTTATTTTTCCTTTTATTTTTATCATATTCCCCTCCTTTTCTAATGGGTTTCATCCTACTGTGATTTTTTTTGGTTTCAAAAATTATCGACCCTGGTCTAATCATTCTTTTTCTGTTTTTTTTTTTCAAAATAATTATATAGTGTTAAGGATAAATAAAGCTATTTTTTCTTGTTTATTTTAAGTAGGTACAAGCACTAAACCTCACGTCAATTATTAGGTTCTTTCTTATTTGGTAATAACGATGTTTTCCCTGCACCATTCACTGTCAATTAGCTCATAATTATAATGACCGAGATTCGAACCCACGACTTTCTGGATGAAAAGTTTCTTCCACTAAGCCAACACCGTGTCTGTTACCTAACTCGTCTAGACAATAAATATCTAGCGTGGTGAGACGACATTACCTAGTATTGATCTAGAGTTCACCTGGAGTCGTGCCAAGAAGCTAGAAAGTTAGTCCCATATTGACTTGTTTACTAATATGACTTATCCCGACTGTATATAAAGATACAGTATGCGTCATAAGTCCACTATCACTTTGCTATCATAATACAACAAGTATTGAACTTATGACCTTCTTCTAATAGACGTTACACACTAACCTACTTATATGAATTAAAAGTACCTACTCAGTGTGCTTATTATTTTCCAGGTGTTAGCTATGTCTTTAGTTGTGTGAGTGGTATAAGCCGCCACCCGCTACACCAACCGATGTGGGTTCGATTCAGAGGTTACGTTGTTATAATGTTCAAATAGTGCTGCACCGGATTATAAACGTTACGGTGCCAGTGGACTTTAGAACGTTGATTGTACTATAAAGTGCAATTAAGGTTATGCTTAATGCCCTAAAACTACTCGACTTAGTTCAGGCAATGGAATTCCATAACACAACTTTGGAAACTAGCAGATGAAGAACAGACAAAATACCTACTCATTTTCAGGCTATTTGAGATGTTTAATTCATGAAAATATTAATAAGAATTATTATTTCTGATACTGCATGGCTAAGTATATTAAGATAGCGTTTGACTACTATTACACCTGCTTGATGGTAGCAGAGGATGTGGTTTAAGATCTAGCACGCGCCCCTAGAAGATACCTATTCACTCGCGACTTGAAAACCCCAAATTGTACACGTCAGGAAAGACACAGGCAACTGATTCCATTTCCTAGTTTGAATAAGGAATGACAAAGCACGTAATTTATGCACAAAACGCAGAAAAAACGGATATGCCGTATCAGAGACGCAGAAACATATAGTTGTAACGTCTTGTTTAAATCAAAGAGTCATCATTTTGAAGCAGGAACTTAATAAACCGAAGCCCCGGGTCAGTCAACCGATTTATTATTCGTCACTGTAAACTCAATCCATGGGGTAAGTCCTCCTAGTCTGACTCTAACAAAGTGCAAGGTTAGCAACATGTTTTACAAATTATGTAGTATCTATGACGTCCCGCCGGCCATTTGGATTTTATCGTCCATAAATTCTGATCGATTTTAAGAAGTTTTCACGTCAATACAAACATAATATATTTCATGAAAAAATCAGCTAACGTAATTTATCGTAACATAATAACTTAACAACATAATAACACAACGTGCAGAGCCATAACAAAAAAAAAGAAAAAAAAACTTGTCAAGTTTTTATTAAAAAACAAGATTAATATAAAAAGTGAAATCAGGAGGGCTGGTGACTTTTTGGTTTAGATGGTCAGTTTGGCCATTTTGAGGGAGGTTTTTTTTTACTATTGCCAGCTTTTTGTGAACGATGTCTCGCAGAGATGCCCTCGAAGATATTTTCTATTTACTTATAGATATTTAGGTGTTAAGTTTAAGATTGTGTGTATTCTAAATTTAACTAAACTTTGTGTTTTTTTTAACAAAATAGCATTTGTCCTCATCTCAACCGGTGAAAAGCCACAAAGAGGTCGAAAATGCTCGCCTAGAAAGAGAATGCCATGCCTGGACATCAATTGAGCGCAACGAGTCACTTGGCACCATAACTTTGTCCAGGGGGTCATTTTGTCTTTACAATAAATTTTAAAAAGAAATCTGTCCACCTCGTGACTATTGATTTCATTAATGTGCTATAATGACTGTAGGTAGCATCTTTGTTAATAAGTAAAATCAATTAATAATGATTAATGTACATACCTATTTCCTTATTAACCGATAAATAATTTAATAATTTCAACCTATGAATGACCAATTCATTATGTTTCTAATAGCTTAATTCATAAAGATAATTTATGTACATCTATATATTAATTCTATTGACAATTATTATTAAGATGGTCATCCCTTTAATAATACTTGACATTTATTATTTGAAATACAAAATATGACAGTCTAAAGGCAATTTTTTCACACTTTCGATGAAAATTAAAACATCCCAACGATGAAGCAGGTTTAATTTATGCCGAGGTAATTATTTTGTAAAGTGTTTCTATATCTTGCTCTATTTAAAGTAAAAGAAAAAAAAATGATATAAAATGTAATCTAAACAATTAAAATGAAAAACCCTCTCCTTTTCCCAATGGCGAAGCAGGTTCAATTTCTGCCGAGGATATTATATTTGTAAAGTGTTGTTTTTCAATTTTTTAAGCAAAAAAAAATAACCATTAAAAATGAAATTGAAAAGGAACCTCTTTTTTAGAAATCGCTTTAAAATATATTTTTTTGTTTTAAATATAATAGGTAAACTGAATATTAATATTAACTAAGAATATGAAATGACTTTGACTATTTTTGCAAAAATTATTTACACAATGGAATATAAATTATTCCATCTGTCCCCTGTTCAAACAATAGCATAAACATTTTTCTAAACTTTAAAAAACTCAAATAAGGATTTTAAACATGATTTCACTATATTTTGTTTTGGGTTGGATTTCGATATTTCTACTACTGGACCGATTTTGATGAAACTTGGTATGAGGATACATTGAATTCTTAGGAGTAACATAGGCCAATTTTTAAAAACTTCTCTGACTTAAGTACCTCATAGAAAAAATATTAAGAAACCGACTAAGTAATTTCAAAAGTTTAAATGAAAAATGTTATGTTAAAATTGCTGCTTTTTATACTTTTTGTTAGTTTGTTATTTACTTCTTTACAGTCAAACATCTCGATTTTGATAAAAATTTGTACAAAGATACTTAGTCTTTATTTTAAAGAAAAAAATTAATAATAAAAACGTTTGTTAATTACTTTTTTATAGTCAATCTTAACAGAAAATTTGTACATAGTTTGAAAAAAACATAAAAATATAAGTTTTACGCGGTAAAATTCGACTTCTAAATAATTTAATGAATTAAACAAAGAATTACATCAACTTACAATTATGGCAGTATTTCCTGATCTTATTATAGTATTGGCTTTGACACTTGGCGTTTATCCACGTTATTACAATGTCTGTTCACAAATGTGTCTGATCGCGAAACACGTGCGTCTGAGACGGGTCGCGGGTTACGAGTGAACTGTGTTTGGCCACAGTGCTGTGTTGTTTTATATGGAAATAAAGTTTGTGAGTAAATAGATGTGAAGTGCGCGAGATTAATGGGCCACATATAAGTAGATAGATAGAGATTAATTTTTCCACTTTATACAAAAACTACTCAGAAAAAAATGTTTCTTGAAGCAAAAAATAATTATCTCCCTACAATGTCTTGTTTTGAGAAAATGTTCTTTCAAAGTCAAAGTCAAAGTTCTTTATTTCTTTGGATGCTTAATACATTAGTATAAAGACCACATGAAAACGTCTTAAAAACTAAGTTAGGATGTGTGCCTTCGGAACGCGCCCACCCATGAGAAGAAGGCACAAGAAACTCAATAAAGAAAGAAGGCACAAGAAACTTTAAAATAATAAGCAGTATATTAAATAAAATAATACTGCTTTTTACGGAGAAATTAATCCTCAGCGTCTATTATAGGGAGAGGATTAATTCTTGCTTTTTTTCTGTTAGAATTTTCCTAAATCGTTAAAAAATAGTTTTCGTAAAATTACCTTTTATTTCATTCAGATTATTCCAACATGATCTTCCAACTACTTTTAAAAATCTATAATAAGTATGTTTTTTTATAACTATTCTCAATTCAATTAATAATTAACAATAATAATTGTCGATTAATAAAATTTATTGTCGGTTTAGTAGGATAGTTAATATAAGAGTTAAAATATTATATCGAGTATATTATTAAAGGAAGTCTGAAAGTAGTAAAATGGACCCGTTTGAGTTGGTATTAACATGTGCTGAGGAGAGAAGAGACGCATGTGACTAGAAGAGTGATGAGTATGAATGTAGAGGGATGGAGAGGAAGAGCACATCCCAAGAAAAGATGGATGGACTGCGTGAGACAAGACATGAGAGAGGTGGATGTAAACGATGAGATGACGACTAATATGAGTGAATTGAAGAAGACATACTGCGCCGACCACAAATAAATCGGGATAAGGGCAGGATGAAGAAAAATAATTCATACTCAGTTCAGTTGGAAAAAATTGGTAATTTTTAATGGTTGGTACTTTTAAGAGTTGGACAATTTCATTATTGAACTTATGTATTAATGGGCCCTGCCTTTGGACTTTCTTCTTTTAGGATATTAGTCGTGCGAAGGAATTTTTAATGTCATTGGTATAGATTTTGAGATATTTTGAATTTAGGTACATAGAATTTACGTAGAATTTACGTAGATTGTGTTTCCGTATTGATCTTGGCAAGGGTACACTTACAAAGATAGTTTTTAATGTATATTTTATTTACTAAAAACAAACAGTTCTTACCTACCTTATTAGTTTTTCATTTGTATATCATATTCGTTAGAGGGTTAGCACTTCTTCCTGATTCTTGATTTTAGATAAAAATCCTAGTGTTACGACCTTTAATGAAGTTAACTAAAACTGGATACTTATATTTTTCATGTTTTTGATTTATATTTCGTGGAGCTCAGTTTTTCGTTGTTGTTTCGAAAACCATTGTCACGAGATATAAATAATCATGTTTCGTGAAAATGGTGTTTGTAACAACATCGAAATATTGTAAATACTCTTAACTAATATTATAAATCCGAAAGTATGTTTATTTTTTTGTATATTTGTTTGTTTGTCCCCTCTTCATAATCAAACAACTAGATCGGTTTGGATGAAGATCGGCACAGTCGTAGTTTAGGGAATGGAAAAGTACATACAATAGGATACTTTTGACCCGGAAATTCCCGCGGGATTGGGACTGTCAAAGTCAAAATTCTTTATCCGATTGGAATCATACAATTTGCATTAAAACGTCTTAAAAACTAATTTAGGATATGTGCCTTCAGAGCGCGCCCACCAATGATAACAAGGCACAAAAAACTCTTGCTGTTTTTTTGTGATCATGCTCACAAAGGTCAAAATTACAAATATTTGAAAGTATTCGTTAAAATGGAGCGAGTGAAACCGCGGGGCGCAGCTAGTAGGGTAAAATTTCGTGTTGAATAACTTTAGTAGTTTATCAAAATATATTTTATCTACATAGAGATATTATTGTCTTGTCTTGTGACTTGTATTGTGAATCATCGAATCATCAATTTCATTCATGTTTTATTTCCGTTTTTTCTAATCAATTGTTTTCGTCCCGTATTTTCATTCATGCTCGTGACTAACTTTTCTTTATGAGTCAAGTCAACGCCCTCTTTTGATACTAGATAACTACTAGATAATAGATTGTAGAGAATTTGATATTATGACATTGAGTTACGGACACTTTTTAGGGCTCTACCTAACAGGGACGTCATGGCGACGACGCCGACGCCGACTTGTCCAAGTAGTTCGTATTGAAATGTATGGAAGTTAATTAACTCACATGGCGACGGCCACAACGCCAGTTTGGAAACGAAGCCACGAACGACGGGACGCTTTGTGGGGATTGTATTGTATACTCTGGCGTCCTGGCGACGTAAAATGTTTATGTGCACCTCAGGGTCGCCAAAGAGGAAGGACGCACTTGTTTTTTGTGACAGACAGTCAATGGCTACTGTATTTGGTAACCTAGAATAGCCAGAACTATCCATGTATACCTAGCCAGGACTACCATGGCGTCCTGGCGAGTAAGAAGGTGTTGATGAACGCCAAATTTTCAGTTCTATACGCAAAAAATCGATCGAACATTATCTTGTAATTCGTGACTTTAAAACATAATTACCCGACTTTAAAAAAGGATCTTTTTGATTATTTATTTAATCGTATGGCATAGGTAGGTAAACAAATAGTCGATCAATACAATTATTTTAAAAAGCCTGATTCATCTAATACATGCCCACCCTAACACTATAGCGTCCGATACCATCATGAATTAAAGCTAATGACATAAACAGTCGATCAATTAAAGTTGAATTTCTGTATTAATTGCGTTATTTTCAAGGGTGAACAAGTCTGCTGTCACCGCATCATATTTCGTGAAAGTATCAATTGTGAAGCAGGCCCCTTAGTCAAGATTACTTTCCATTAGCGATATCGCCAATCGACAGAATTTTTTGTATGAAATTGACATAAGTATAGTAACACTTTATGAAATTGGCATAAAGGATGAAACTTGGCTTTATTTCCTATAGCGCAAAACCACGTGACTTTTCGGTAGCTTATGTCGATTTCATACAACAAAGGTACATTTTTGGTACTTAAGAAGTACAAGTTTTTGCGCAAATGTAAATTTGCCCATAATTCTTTATTGTGCAGGCTCAGGACCTTGATTTTTATACACATAATAGAGTAGGTATATAGACTATCTGTCTGGTTTGAATTTCAACTTGCTAGGTCCACCCGTTCCTGAGAAAATCGGTGGCGACACACAGACAAGAAAGTGATTCTTTTTTTCGGGTTCCGGGGAAATGGTTTTTTTTTACCTTTTGAGGTATGGAACACTAAAAACATCGAAAAAAAATCTGCCGATTGATGATATCGATAATGGACATCTTGTCTAAGGAGGCAGCACAGCAATCGCACGCCGGCGACACTCTCCACCCACACTTGTAAATGCTTTTAGATTTATAAGACACGTATCGATATCTTGACTTTACTACTAGATAATAATATTATATAGGTATAGATTGTAAATAATTCGGTATTATGACATCGACTTCCGGAAATTTTATTATGTATAACTGAGCGCCAAATTCAATTATTTTTTCAGTATATTTGTAAAACCTATTACGATATGTAAAAAATGTTAGATGAAAAAATATAGAGAAAAGGTTAGATAGAAAGATGATAGAGAAAATGTTAGATGATTTGTAAGAAATCTGTATCTTCCATTATTTTGTAATTCGTGGCTGTAGAACATAATAATTAACCGATTTTAAAATAATTAGAGGACGTTTTCAGTTCGTCCCAAAAAAAATTTTTGGGATAGTTACAATCAATTATTTTTAATTATTCTCGTACACTGTTTCTTTTTTCATTTTGGGATACTTAGTTTAAAAGCCTAATAAAGTATTAAATAATAAGAAAAGTATCTAAGTTCTGGATTCGCGGTTCAGTATAATAATACATTTTGATTTCTAATTCCGTAATTTATTAATTTTTTTTTTCGAATTAGGCAGGTTTTCGGTACAAAATACCCTTAAGCTAGATACGTAGATTAACACATAAGTTATTTTATATTCCAATACTCCCACACAATTAGTAAGCACGCAGTTAGTGCTTTCTTAAAATCTTTGTCTCCGCTGAAATTTAAACCCACGACCTTAATTGCTCCGATTTTTGAAAAACATTTCCATTTCTAAATTCTCTAAATGTAATAGTGGTGTGGTGTGTACAGTCGGCAGCATAATTGCAGACCCACCGTAGAGTTCTAAAATTACTATTACCTATTTTTTTCCTTCTAATAATTTTGTTTGATAAATTCAAGAGTTAGGTAAATGACTTCAAACTTCAAGTAAAGCAGGTGCTCAATATTGCTTGTGTTGAAAAAATTCTAATAACAGTTGTTTTGTAGCTGTACGGTGGATCTGCTATTATACAGCCGACCGTACCTATACGTAGGTACTTACCTACCTATCTTTTGAAACCTGCTCACCATTTTATAACTTCAACTTCAAAAATTAAAATGCAGTTTTTATTATGATGAATTTCCAAGCCTAAACACCGTAGAGAGGTGTTGGCCTAGTAGAAGATACCTTCACCATCATTCCGAAGATAGTGGGTTTGATTCCTGGCAGGCCTTGTGGTTTATGTGCGATTAACATTGCTCTTACGTTGAAGGAAAACATTGATGAAACCCTCGACTTAGTTGGCTCCAGATGTTAAAAAAGTTCTTTCCTCTGGATCGACTAAGCTGAGAGGTTCAATCAAGGTCCTTTATTAATCACAGGACCTCAAGACAGATCATCGCTCAGGAAATCCCTGACTCTGTAGTATGCCTTCTCGACAAGGAAGCACTTGAGTTTTCTTTTAAAGACAGTGATGTATTCCGCATTTTTTATATTTTTTGGCAATTTATTAAATATCTTTGGGGCTAGGCAGAATACACTCTTATGCATTAAAGGTTGGTATAAGTGTTGGTTAAGCCTTCTCCATCTAATACATGCACTCCCACCCACTCAAACAATTAAGCGAGACCATGAAATTAAAGTAACTGGCACTATAAAATCATCTAGGTTAGATGCAAACAAAAATAAGACGATTTTTCATTATCTCCTAGTTTTAGAATGTTTATTCTTAGAGAAGCATCAGCCAGTAGGTATACCTAATTAATCACCTACTAATAATTATCTACTATGTAGAAGCAGGTACAGTCAGCTGCATAATTGGAGCCCTTGGTAGAGTTCGAAAATTATTAATATTGGAATGTTTGCATTCTAATATATTTTTTTGATAAATTGATGAGTTAGAAGACTTTAAACTTCACCTAAAGCAGGTGTCTAGAATCTTGCTCGTGTTGAAAACATTCTTATTACAGCCGTTTTGGAGTGGGTCTGCAATTATGCAGTCGACCGTACATAATAGAAATAATTAGGTATTAAGCTATACAAACATACACCACTTTCTTCCGTAAATTAATCATTACTATAGTTTGATATGTAAATACTTACCTATATAAACATAAGCCTTGACTACGAGTTGTTAACGTAGGTACTCGATTACGCGTACTATTGAATATTTATACTGCGAAACTTTTTAACTGAAATCGACCAATAGTACCTACGCAAGCCGAGATGGATGGCTTAAATACGAGATAATACTCAGTCTAGGATTCAAAATATGCTACTATTAAAAAAAAAAAAAAAAAAAACTGTAATTTTAAACATTAAGGAAGAAATGTATAAAATGGCAATTTATGTAACTACTCTTATATGGAAATAAACTATATATTATATTATATTATTATTATAAAACAGTATCTCTATTTAGGGTGACCAAATCCCCCTAGTCCAGGAGGGCCGATGGGCGTGATGATATTCTCCACAGGGGTGCGTTGAGAATAAGAGATCCGTTTGGGGAGACGTTGGATGTCAACCATATTATTGTATTGGCGGATTCTAGTTTTGTAGTTTCATGAATTTAGTTCAGCGTTGGATTACTGCCTGATAGTAAGTGACGATGCGGTCTAAGATGTAGCACGCGCCCCTAAAAGAGTCTAGTACAGCTAGACAACTAGGTACTATAATATCAAATATTTATCACAGATTTAGTAATCTGCCGCATAGTCAGTACTTAGTTAGGTAGGCACTGCAGTAGTCGGGGACGAATGAATCAGTAGCGGTCAGGCGCATGTAGAAAAATAAAAATGATAGAAAAAAATGAAACTAGCCTAATAATTTAATCTATATTTATTTTAACGGATATGTTCGCGAATATATCCGTTAATATAGATATATAGAATTACATATGAGTTCAAGTCGCGAAAACCTTAGAAAATACTAAAATTAATCTAGTCATTTTCTTGTCCTGTTGTCCCTGGCTTACAAGCTTGGCCACAATTTCTAGATAAGGTGCAAGACTTGACAGTCTCGCTTGGCTACAATTTCTTATTTTCACGAAATTGTGGCCAAGCAAGACTGTCAAAGTCTTAGGTAATAACTTACAGAAACACTTTTTTTCCACAGCCAGCATTGTACCCGCAAACTTCTGGGTTAGTTTTGCGTCGCAGCAGCTGCTCTACGCCACGGAGGTTGTCGATCTTAGCAGTTTTTCTTCATCATAGATACCATATAAAGGTTTTAAGTAAATATTTTGTTCTGCAGAAAACGGAATGTGGTTAAAAACCTCCATTTTCATGAGTGTTAATAAGTCAATTTTTTTAGGTGAATCATAGAGTGGGTAAGTCCCATTAATAAATATTATGCAAAAGTTTACGTGTGTTACACTGTTCATGTTAAAATGACTGAACCGATTGCGATGATCCGTCGTATCTACTAAGTACCCTGATTAGCTGGAGCCTTTAATTAACACATTGTAAGTACGTACTTTGTAACATAAAACGTCTTTAAAAGTCTTGTAAAAATCAAATGCAACGGAATTAGTGTAGGTAACGGACGTTCCCACGGGATATTGAGAGATCCCGTGGGAACGTCCGTTTTCCTTTAGTATAAGCATGCTTTTTCTATACAAAAATCCATTGGTGCACGACCATTATCAGATTCCCATTAGAATCAGCAAGTAATGGGGATTTGTAAACAAAAAGTTCACAAATGCCTAATAATGGGCATTTTAATGGGGATTTGTAGAACCCGTAACCCGTTTCAGAACCCACGATCATCAGTATTAACCACTAAGCCAAAACTGTTCTAAATCTGTCACCTCAAATACCTAACAAAATCAAGTCAAAACAATTACCTACTAACTTAAATGTTAGTATAACGACATTAAACAAAATAATAAGATTCACCCAGTGTTAATTAAGAAAGTCTACATAACCTAAAATTCTTAAAATAAACGAGATGACAAACATTGTTACCATTTTTAGATTAATTGGCTTATGTGTGTAAGAGGTTTAGATAAACTAAGTTTCAACTAGGTAGCTTTGATAAAACAATAAAATGTTTACTAAAAACTAAAGAAAAAATAGAAATCAAAATTACAGTAGGTTTGGCACAATGGGTGTCCTTTTTCGCTAGAAGGATCTCTTCCAGGTAACCTTTAACTAAAGTTTTTGTTAAAGAAATAAACTGTAAATTGATTGTTTGTCACTTTTTTTGAGGGTTCAGGTTTGCTCGCGTCCCCCATTTAGGTGAGGCTAAAGAAGCAATTAAGTGGTGATAGGCCTTGGCCGGTGGTTTCTAACACCACCCCTGGACAAAGCCAAGGCACAGTCAAGGTGCCAAAGACACGTCGCGTTCCTTCATGTTGTCCAGGCTAATCCTGGACAACATGAAGGAACGCGACGTGTACTGGGCTTAGCGTTCTCCTTCTAGGCGAGCAAGCTCGACCACATCATCGCTTCCCATCACGTGAGATGAAGTCAAATGCTGCGCTGGGGCTTCTAGCTCTAACATCGTGCTGAGGACGAACCCTTTTTTCTGAGTGCTGTAACTACTTCTTTCTTGTGCTTTTTTATGTGTCTATTTTTAAAGTTCCATACCTCAATAGGTAAAAAAACCCTAAAAAGATCACTTTCTTGTCTTCTAAGTGTTCAGAAAAAAATATTTCTTTCTTTCTTTCAAATGACGATCCAGTTGGCATAATGGTCACCATGCCGGACTGCCAAACACAGGGTTGCGGGTTCGATTCCTGCCTCAGACACAAGTATTTATGCTTAGATATTTGTCTGTGGTCTGGTTGTCTCTATGTATAATTATTATAAGTACCTACATATATATTTACAAAAGAAAGTATATAAGTAGTATGGCCGTTGTCTAGCACCCATAACACAAGTCTAGTTACTTAGTTTGGGGCTAGATGGCGATGCGTGTAATGTCTTGCAATATTTATTTAAATGGAAGTCACTTTTGTGTAAAAAAAACGTGTGGCACTCGGGGACTGCCGCGGTAAAGCTATTGCATCGTGCGAGCTTCGTACAGTCGTACCATATACATACACGTTAAGCGAACGCTAGGCCGAGCTACATGGTAGGCGGTTGTTAGGTTTTATTTTCGTTACGAAATTTCTTGATTCGATCGCCGTGCTCAAAGCCCGCGATAAAAGCTATGCAATAGCTTAAAAATTACTATCACTACATAGTATAATATAAAATCACTTTATAGATCTTTAATACTACGCAACGGATTTTGATACGGTTTTTTTTAATAGATAGAGTGATTCAAGAGGAAGGTTTATATGTATAATACATGCATAATATAGCCGTGCGAAGCCGGGACGGGTCGCTAGTTTATAATAAAAATAAGGTTTTAGGCTATAAATTCTAAATATTTATAGCGGAAAACCTAACCACATAGGACACAGACCATCGAAGTAGGTGAAGTGTGTCATAGAGCAAACAGTCACAGGTAGATAGCTGTTATCTTAGACCTGTCTACCACCGCATTATACGTGATATAGGTACTTACTAAACTAACCTACCTATAACAAATATGTTTATTGTCTTCTCTAACCTTGGACAATATTTGTAATGGGTTATTTATCTCGTGAACTCGTTACTGGACTTCAAGATTCATTTGTGATGTTGTCAAAAGACAGCGGGTAATGTAAATACTTTTTGACAGGGGTATCTGCGTTCTCTCCATACAAACGTAGTCGACTGTTTCCTCCCTGGATAATGACACTAGCACAAATATTTTAGTGCCATAAAACCTATACCTACCCGCATGACTATGCCCCTATATGTTTTTTTTTTTCATTTTCTAATTATCATAAAAAAAAAAAAAAAAAAAAAAAAAAAAAAAAAAAAAACAACAGCAGTCATCAGTCAGCAGCGGTCATGGCAGTTATAAGTTTTATGCACCAAAAATATTTGCTCTAGTGTCATTATCCAGGGAGAAAACAGTCGACTACGTTTGTAATACTCGTAGTTTGTATGGAGAAAGCCCCCGGTACCTTTTCCTCTTAACAGGAGTCACTTACGCACTTGATCAATAAATGTACCTATACCGTATTTTGATTGTTTTTAGGGTTTTCTCGTAATGTAAAAAAGGAACCCTTTTATTATCACTCTCTTGTCCGTCTGTCTGTCCGTGTGTAACCACTGATTTTCTCAGGAACGGGTGGACCTAGCAAGTTGAAATTTATACCAGATACTGAGTCTGGGAGATACCTATTAGGTGTATATTTTTTTTAAATGGACATATTCGATACAGGCTTGTATGCTTGAGATTGAGCTTAAACATATTTAGCTAAATACTAGCTAAATGCATTTAACAATAAACAAAGAGAAATATAGCCACTACAAAAAATTAGAAGCGTTTAAGACCTTAAACATGATTAACCAACTGTCAAAGTGTAAAATTAATTAAAAAATATCAACTTTGCGGTTATTGAAATATAATTTACTTAATGAATTAATTAATTTGCTTAATTAATTGACTAAAAAAGCCGTTAAATTCATTTAGCTAGAATTTAGCAAAATTTGTTCGAGCCGAGCCAGATCTCATGCAATCCACCTTAAGGTCTTAATTAATCGTCTTTATTCTATAATTAGTCAATCTAATTTAATAGTTAAAATTGCAAAACCATACAACGTGAACATAAAGAAAGGAAACATACACAAAACTGCATTGCTATATACAAATTATCATTATGTTATAAAACAGAATCCTCTAGAAAACTAGACCTTACTATCTAAAACCAAACATAACTAACACGTTCCATACCTCCTATTTGATCTAAATTTTCTTAAAATTTTCCAAGAGACCGCACGCCCTTATCTCGTGGGATTGGGTCATGTGAGATCGTTAGTGTGAGCCGGTCTTAATGATGTACAAAGCCTTTGACAAACTGTAACGGTTAGTGGAATTATAGGTGGGTTGTTGTTTGTGAGAGGCTTTATTGTATTGTAAGATCTACGTTATGTGGGTTGTTTGGTTTTCCTGTTGGTGCAGAAGTGATGCGGATAAATGTGAACTTGGAAAACAAAGATGCAGTACCGACATACTGTTTTTTTTTTCTTAAATTATTGGGAAGATATTTTGAATTCGTAGTCCGAGGCGCCGTGTTTGAATAAAATTTAATTTCTTTTGACGTGACAACGTCTTATAAATTGGTTCGCCGGGTGACACTTCAAGAAACTGCGTTACGCTTCGCTCACGTTATGCGCTCACAATGAGAGCGAGTGAGAGGCACGCGGGCATGGTTAGCCCGCCTAAGAGCGAGAGAGACAGACATAAAAAGTGAAAGGCACGCGTCCCTTCCACTCGAGCACAGTTGTTGTCACGTAAAACTTTCGCCCGTATACCGACTTTACAGGCAACCAGTTTTTTTTTCCTTTTGTTAGGTTTAATTTTTTCTGTAAAACAAAAGGCTGTATGGGAAGGATAATTTTTTGCCTGCGCGGTTGGCGAGAGAGAAAAAGGAGGAAACGAAAGAACGTTTTTGGTGGGAAGTTGTGTGACGAGAGGAAAAAGAGTGGAAAATTGAATTGTTATGAACCTAGATTGATATTAGAGATGAAAATAATTGTTTAAGAGATTTACGGCTGGATAATACAGGCTGATTGAGATTCGGCAGAATATTGTACCTACTTAACTGATGAATATACCTATTGTAAGTAAACTTTGAAAGTTATTTCTTTTTCCAGGGAGCAGAATATGTCTCAGAGACTGAATTTCATCTAAATGAGATACTAGAGCTTACAATTTAATATTTTTTTTAATAGGTACCTAGTTAATTAGGGTTCCCAAAAGGTTAAAACGGGAACCTATTACAAATACTTATTTACTTCACTGTCCGTCCGTCTGTCTGTCACCAGGCTGTATCTCATGAACAGTGATAGCTAGACAGTTGAAATTTTTACATATGATGTATTTCTGTTGCCGCTACAACAAATACTTACTTGAAAAAAAAATTAAGTGGGGTTCCTATATAACACGGTACGGAACATTCGTGCGCGACCGCTACTCGCACTTGGCAGATTTTTATTTTCAATTTCACTAGTACAAGTTCTCTGTCCAGTTGTAAATCTATCCAGTGAAGTTTCTTTTCAGTTGCTACTTAGCCGATAGAATTGCCTCCGCTAATTATTGTTACTTTTGTGAAAAAATCTCTCAGTAAATTATTTTCTAACTTATATTAAACTAGCGACCAACCCTAGCTTCGCACGTTATAATTATTAATGTATTATACATATAAACCTTCCTCTTGAATCACTCTATCTATTTAAAAAAACCGCATCTAAATCCGTTGCGAAGTTTTAAAGATCTATAAGCATACGTACCTAGGGACAGACAGTGGAAATCGACTTTGTTTTAATATTATGTAGTGATAGGGATAAAAGTAAAATGACTGACTGAGTGACTAATCTATTAAAGCACAGCTAACAATGGACGGATTGGGCTAAAGCTGTTACATCGTAAGCATATGAGAAAAGATTTAGAAAAATTCAGCTGTTTGAACACAACGACCGACGTTAGGTAAAAGCTGGTGAAACTTATGAACCATTAATCTAAATAAGTTTTGCCGATAAAATAAGTCACGTTAACTACAATAATTTGTCATAAAAAAATAAAAATAAAACCGGAAAAATCCATTTAAACGGATTAGCTAATTGGTTAAATAATTAGTATGAAATCGACAGATGACTATTAATTATTTTTAATTGGAATGTAATATTTAAAAGAATTGTTTCTAAAAATAATCTTATATGATTTTTGTAATAATATTAAGTTAACTACTTAGTGCTACTCTTAGAACAAAGAGTAGCAAATACAGGTTCTAAGAGGGTTGGGGTGCAAGGAGAAATTATCTCGTTCTTCTTAGTGCTCAAAGTTCAAAACATACAAGGTAACTAATAAGTACGAAGTAGGTACCTAAAATCAGGCAACAAAAGTGCAGACCCACCGTAGAGCTCCAAAACTGATATTATTAGAATGTTTTCAACTCGAGCAAGATTCTAAACTCCCCTTATTCCAAAACGAGGTTTCCGAGATGTGGTCCGAGATGTGGATCTAAACCTTAGATTTAGACATACTTAGATTTACTCGTGAACTATAAGTCTAAACACTACCCCTATATAATCTATTTGGAACTATAGTCCAAGCACTATCCCTATAGATTATTTATGGATAGTGTTAAGACTATAGTTCACGAGTAAATCTGTGTCAAAATCTAAGGTTTAACCACATCTCGGACTATCCCTAAACCTCGTTTTGGAATAAGGGGGCTGTTGTTTGTTGTTCTGACTGGGAATGAGTGGAAAAAAATCCTAGTCGTTACTAATTTCAACCAGGTTTTTTTCCCAGTCGTCCATAACTAGCGACTAGCAAAGGGGAAAGGAGGTACAGTTGGGTGCTGACCTACCAGGCGATCATAAACTATGAAGAGATCTCATTTACTAAAATCATTTTTTCGTGAACCCACATAACAAACAAAAAATTTTAAAATTATTCTGAAATACCAGGACATCATAAATATAAGGATGTAGGTACTTATTCGAATAGAAACCACAGTAGGTACCTACCTACCTACACTAATTTGACTTAGAAAATATAAATCAAAGTTGGGGCTGACTGCTGACCTACCAGGCAATCATAAATTATGGATAGGTCTCATTTACCTACTGAAATAATTTATTTCGTGAACCCACATAGTAAACAAAAAATCGTAAAATTATCCCGATATAGGTACCAGGATATCATAAATATAAGGATGTACCTACTAATTTGAATAGAAACCACAATAGGGTACCTACTGTGCGTGGTATTACTTATACCTACTACTATTTGACATATAAATCAAAGTTGAGTTCTGACTGCTGACCTACCAGGCAATCATTAATTATGGAGAGGTCTCTACGCCTTTTTTCGTCTGGGCCGTCGAAATGAGTTAATGAAATCATTTATTTCGTGAACCTACCTACATAGCAAACAAAAATTTGAAAAATTGTCCTGATTTACCAGGACATCATAAATATAAGGATGTAGGTAGGTACTTATTTGAATAGAAACCACAGTAGGTACCTACACTAATTTGACTTCAAATCAAAGTTGAGTGTTGACTGCTGACCTACCAGGCAATCATTAATTATGGAGAGGTCTCATTTCCTGAAATCATTTATTACGTATACCAGGACATCATAAATATAAGGATGTACTTATTGGAATAATGGAAATTAAGTAATTCCTTATTATTGTTGTGGTTAAAAATTGACCGCAACTCAATGATTCATAAGTGAACAAACAATTAATAGTTAGGTTAATTAATGTTATCTCAGATAAACATTGGCTCAGCAGTTGTTTTAAAGAGGAAAAACTAACATAAAATATGAGTAAATCATCTACTATCGTACCTGCGCTGCAGGTTATAAGGGACACTTCGTCATTCCTTATTCGTACCTACTGCAAGAGAATTGAATCGGTTGCCTGCGTTTGTCTTTCCTGGCGTGTACAATTTGGGGGTCTTCAAGTCGAGAGTGAATAGGTATGTTTTAAGAAAGCATGTTACATCTTAGGTCGCATCGTCAGGCGGGTGTGATTTATGACGTTATCACATCAAAAAAACTAAAGGTTTTTAAAATCTTGTTACTAGTGACAAAATAACAAGAAAATAAACAAATGAACCGTTTTTTACAGATTGATAATAAATCAAATATTTATTTAATGACCTGTTAAAGTAAGTAGTTTTCCCTATTATTTTTTTTAACGAAATATTTAGTTTTAATTAAGGTAGGAGGCCCTTATTACCAGCAGATACCTTACCAAAATGTAAAAAAAAACTAAGTTGATATTCCTTCTTAATAAGCGCATTAAAATTTCTATAGCGCATATAATTTTTTTCCAAGAAAAATCTATTAGTGCACTGCCAGAGCCGGAGCCGGTCGACTAGCTATCACGGTTCATAAGATACAGCCTGGTGACAGACAGTAGAGTCTTAGCAATAGGATCCCGTTTTTATCCTTTGGATACGGATCCCTAATAACGCTCAACAACATAATATCTGAAATCTGTCAGTTTTACGTTCCATCTTGAATACTGAGCAAATTGCTGCATGCTCGAGGTGCAATTCTGTTCATCACTCCGAAGATCTGTATTAGATCCTCACCATAATATGGGACCATCCCTGACGATGAAGTTGAAATGATACCCTTTTTCATAAAAAAAGAAACATCTCAATCGGTTAAGCCGTCTTTGAGTATTCGTCGATATAAGTAGGTAGGTAAGTAGGTACATTAAAAAAATTCGCGGCGAATTGAGAACCATCTCCTTTTTTTCAAGGTCGGTTAATTAAAAATGGAGCGACCTTTAATTAATTCGATTTCTAATTATAGCACCGTTAATAATGAAATTTACCTAGTCGAGTATTAATTGCATTTTTGCCACTCAACATGTGACAAAACTCGTGATTTCATGCAACGTGCTCTGTAAACAAAACAAGCGGTGTTGGCCTAGTGGTAGATACCTCGACTTTCATTCCGAAGGTCTTGGCTTCGAATCCCGGCCAATGTATATTTGTTACGAAAAATGTAAGTATATGCGCTAATTGACATTGGTCTTAGGGTGAAAGAAAACGTCAATGATGAAACCCGCGGCTTAGTTGGCTCCAGATGTATTGACAAGTACCTTCCTCTAGACACGATCGACTAAGCTGAGAGGGTTGTATTGGTGCTGGGCAAGGCTACTCCATCTAATATAATATGTCCCAGGCACTACAGCGCCTTGAGTTAAAGTTGCTGGCGCTACATAAATAATTTTGAATGTAAAAGCCAATATTAAGGTACATGCCGGACTGCCAGACGACCCAGTTGGCACAATGTGTGGAATGTCCTGCAATATTTATTTATATTTACATATAAGGGCCAAAATTGCTTCCTTCAAAATAGATCTAATCTGATTATTATGGGACAATGGTAGAAAAAAGATAAAATAAAAAAACAAAGAAATAATATCAAAACATATATTTACTTCTAAAATACTTCATACTACTACGTTGAGTACACGATATACCTTAAAATATAACTAAAATATACATAATATATTATTATATACAAAGAAATAACAATATTTGGTGCACATTATGGCAACTAGACTAATTTTTACATCTAGTTTAGGTTATGCTTAGTGAATGTTAACCGGATGCCCACAAAAATCAAACTTTAAAGTTTTTTTTGTTAAAATCACCTCAGTTATAAATCGAATAATAACATTTTATCATTATTCTCAAATCTATACCACAATTTCACAAGTTTCAGACTCAAATTAGCAATAATTGGTTTAAAAAACGTGTGGCACTCGAGGACTGCCGCGGTAAAGCTATTGTATCGTGCGAGCTTCGTACAGTCGTACCATTACATACACGACCGCTCGGGCGAGCTACATGGTAGGCGGAGTGGGGGTGTTAGGTTTTATTTTCGTTACGGAATTTCTTATTTCGGTCGCCACGTTCAAAGCCTGAGATAAAAGCTATGCGATAGCTTAATAATGAGCGCCACGTAAATCTATAAATATAAAATTATAAGTCCTAACTGAAATTTTGCATACAGACAGCTGTTATGACGTAGGCATCCGCTAAGGATTTCGGAAAATTCAAATTCAAACGATAGCGGATTATGTAAGATATTAATTTATAACTGGGCCATTTGAATAATAAATAAGTAGGTAAATAAAAATTATTCAAGAATTGTACAATATCAGCCATTTATAATAATATCACTTATGTTAAAGTTGACAATATTTTTACTGTACCCATACTGTATTTGCTCATTAATGATATTCTACTGCTCCTTAGCTAAGCAGAGCTTGTGTTATAGGAGTTAGTAATAGCTTTACGTTTGAAATATATAAGATAACCCAAATTATTATTAGTGAGTACAAAAGTGTTCTGTCGTCATCTTAACTTAGTTTTTAAGCCGTTGCAATGTGATTTCACGCAGTTTATATGATTCCAAATCAATAAAGAATTTTGACTTTGATTGATCACAGTAGATTTATACGGGAAACTAAAAATTTGAATTTGGCGGACCGCCAGTTCGACATCACCATAACGATGAAATCGATTTAACTCATGTGACTATATTAAAAAGATAATTAAGTATTTGGTATTTAAACATTAAAGTGTATTAACAAGTTCAAATTAGGTTTAGTGCATGGTCATAAAAATGCTTACAAACCAAAAGTACCTACCTAGAGTAAAAAAAGTTTTTTTAGGAGTATTTTAATTACTTTTGAATATTAATTAAATATCTACAAAAACTATCTTTCGAAAATAATATGTAAAAACTTCTATGAGTGATATTATTATTATTTCATAATTAATAAAACATACTAATCTCATAAAAGGTCAAATCTTACTAATATTATTATAAGCAAAAACTACTGAACCGTTTGCTATGAAACTCTGATAGATAGCTGGAGTTTTAGGATAGGAGAAAAGCTAATTTCAAGCTAATTGGATTTAATCTTAACACTTTATTATCTAACTTCAGGCAGGTTTATTTGTATGAAATCAGACCGGACTGAAGTTCGTTAATTACTATTATTTTTTTGCTAAAGATTTGAACGCACCTCTTTTTAAAGTAAAAATATTACATTTCACTATTAAAATATAATCTATCAAGTCAATATCTATAAAGTATCTTGCGTGCTACAGACGGTTACGGATATCTTTAATCTCGTATATGAGTCGAAATCGATAACCTATCAAACTAGTTCCATTAGTCGCGAATATATTTTCGATCATTATCACGTCCGCTGAGGTCCAAATTGGATTAAAAGTGCTAACAGTACCAACAGGCGTGAGAACACTAAAATGCTTATCACTACATAGTATAAAATAAAGTCACTTTTCGCCGTCCCTATTTCCGTTTGTACGCTTAGATCTTTAAAACTACGCAACGGATTTTGATGCGGTTTGTTTGTATGTATAATATAAACCTTCCTCTTGAATCACTCTATCTATAAAAAAACACCGCATCAAAATCCGTTGCGTAGTTTTTAAGATCTAAGCGTACAAAAGGAAATAGGGACGGCGAAAAGTGACTTTATTTTATACTATGTAGTGATGTATAATAATAATATGCTACTTGACTGGAGCAAGTAAGATTGGGTTATTAATTTCGACTCTATATGAAGGCTGCAGTCCGAATTTGATGAACAGCGCTTACAGTGCAAACGAATAAATCTCCCCGGTCCGAAATCGTGAGAGAAGTAAAAATAACGGCGCTATCCGTGCGCATCGAAAGCGCTTGATATCCATTTCGGATCACAGCCTAAGTGCCAGTACCCACAACCGACTGCAGCAAGCAAAGATAAGTTATCGATTTAGTACTTAAGTTAACTAAATTATTTTAAATAAATGGAAGAATGAATGAAAAACCTTATCAAATAAGATTAAAGATGAAAAAGCAATTAGATAAGAACAATTCTAATTGGCTTTATATTTATCTAAATGTATTTTAAATTAAAATATCGCTTAGCTATCACAATGAGATGGCCAGTAAACAAATTACTAAATTAACTTTCATATAAAAATGGTAACTTTAAAGTACTAAATAATTTTTAATATTTTTTGGTGGGATACTATACGGATGACTGTGATTAATCTTAACAAATATGATAAACACAATTTAGTTTGTTTTTAACAAATAAGCACTCCATGAGTTTCTAATCTTCTTCTCATTGGTGGGCGTGTTCCGAAGGCACACGACACGTAACTTAGTTTTTAAGACGATTCAATATAATTTCATCCAAATTATTCCAACTGAATAAAGAATTTTTGACTTTGACTTTGTTCTCAAACTACTAGATCGATTTCGATAAAATATAAAGATAAATTAAGTCCTCAGGAATAGGATAGGTTTTTTTTTAACCCAATATTTCCAAGGGAACGACACTTACGCGCGTGAAACTGCAGGGTGCAGGGTTGCTGGTAAAAAAATAAAAAATCTGCGAAACTATAGCTTCCCTAATATAAATCCTTAAAAAAACACAATATTTTTCTTCCTAATAAAACTAATTATTAAATAGAAATATCAAATGAATATCTAAGTTAAAGACAGTCTAAATAAAACTAATTTAAAACAACGCCATCTATTGGCAACTTATCGAATTAAATCCCCGTTAGGGTGTTTGTTCTAACCTCGACAGTGCGAAGCCTTACAAAGGGTTCAAAATTACAAACTAAATTAAATGAGGAAGGTTCGTCAAAGATAATAAATAATATAGATGACGTGATCGTCGCTTATTTATATTTTGTGCTGTTTTGAATTACCCATTTTCACCATTTTCTGAAATCTTTTTATTTGAAAATAATATATAGTTGGTTTTATATGTCCCATAATACGAGGCTATTTAATTTTAACCCTTTTAACCCTTTAAATTAAGAAGTTTAATAGCAAAGTATGACGTAAATACCAAACCGGTGATTATCCCTGTCTACACTTTAAAATGCAGTGAAGGATGAATTTAACGATTGAGAATAGCGCCATCTCTTATTAAGTTTTTGGTAGTTAATAGTTTAATTTTAACAAATGCCTTCTAAAAATAATATTGAGTAATTTCAAAGCATTTCTAATGTTTTTTCATTATTTTCTTACGAACAAAACCACAATATTTTGGGAACCAGCTACACTAGCGTCACTTTGACAGTTACCTTCCACATTAAATATTGAAAACAGCGCCATCTAGTGATCAATGTGCGTTCCGTTTCTTCGGAGGTGGCGTCGGTGCTTTCTCTTTATTTCTATTTACTAAAGATGTATAGAGGAATGAGCCTCGCGGTGCGAATACGGTATCATAATTGTGTCTGGCGGGTAGCGGGTTCGATTCCCCGTTGTTGTTCGCGTCGTTCGAGTTGTCTAAGTCCATGCTCCGGTGGGCGTACTTTTTTGGTAATGGCGGCGGTTCTTCTTCTTCTTGATTTGAATCGGTGGTTCCTAAAGGCAGAAAGAGATAGGTAGATAAGATAGTTATACCATTTCAGAGGGGCATAGAAACAGCTGTAAGAGATACAAGATGTAATGCCCTTATGATTTATAAATCTGTTCGAATAGCTAAAGCTTTTGTTGTTATGAATATGCCTTGAAATTTCTGGACCTATTTCAATGAAACTTGATTTAGTATACCTTGAACTCTCAGGACTAACATAGGATATCCCAATAATCCCACAGTATCAAGACTTATGGGGATAAAACCACGAGAAGCTGCTAGTTCTTCGATATTAAAATTATGTTATGACACATAAGCATTTGAAGAAAATTATTTACTTAGTAGATTTTTGATTAAGGCAGAATATATTTTATTGTTTGTCGAAAGTTAATGAATTTGAAGACAAGTATACTATTTATTTATAAGTATTTATTTATATTACTTTGTTGCATACCGCGTTAATTTCTAACAAATAGAAATAGCTCTTTTATCCCTTTGATTATGTCAGATTTCGGTGTTTCTTTTTTTATAATTAATTCAGTTTATACTAGGCTTGTATTTTTTAATAAATAATCATTTTTAGGGTCATTTGAATAGAAATTAATATGGTATTCAATGCTGGCAATACCACATATTATACTATTTCAGAATCTCATATGAAATAAGCAACTTTTTTATAAATTTGCCACTACGGTGACCATACATTTTTTTACACCGGAAAAGGTTAAAGTTCAGGTTAAAATTAAAAAAAAATCACGGTGTTTGAGTTAAATCTTTGTTTAAAAAAACGTTGCATTCGATAGCACATTTATCCTGGAATACAATAAACACATTAGATTAATTCCTTTATTTGCAGTCTTGGCACCAAAATTAAAAGTCCGGAAGGAAAATCGTTTTTGGGATATCCCTAAAACGATTTTCCTTCCGAACTCTTAGGTATAATTTGAGTATCATTTTTCAAATCTTCATTTCCTGCTGTCTTGGTCTAAAAAAATAATCTTATCTCAAATCATTCGTCATAGTCATAAGATTCAAGATTTGAATCAAAGTGAATACTACGTGATTTTTATAGTAAAAAATCAAGATATATCGCCGCCACATCCGAAATAGATATTATCAGACGACGATATGAATATATAGAGGTAGATAAGAAATATGGTAAAGATAGCATAAAATGAGTAAGGATGAGTAACGTCAGAGATAGATGAAAAAACTTTATTACAGTTGTCGGTCAAGTTATTGAAAAAAAAATGTATACTTACGTTAAGAAATGCATAAGAGAAAGGTCTTAAACCTTTCTTACCTTATAGGTATTGAAAATCAGGTTGGGGAAAGGTAGGTTCAAATTAAAAAAGGTATAAGAGAAAGGTAGGTATTCGTTTAGAAAGGTATAGTATAAGGTAAGAAAGATATTATAAGAAAAAGGTAAGTAAGTGTAAGGTAAGAAAGGTAAAGGAGAAAGATTAGGTATCAGGTAAGATAAGAGGAAGGTCTATTTTAAGAAATTGAATGGGTAGCTGTATGTAATACTGTATACTGACCTAGCGAATCTCTGTTGCTTGGCGGCTGTGAGGACGCGAGCGATGTACGTTGAGACAGTCTCCGCTCGGCGTCGGCGCGCGGCGGACGCGAGCACACCAACTGCGCACCACGCTACGTCACACCCCACGCTTTATATATACGCTACCCGTCACCGCTACGGCACGCTATACGCTACCACACGGCACGGTGTACGCTACGACATGCGACGCTATGCTATATTCTACCCAACACCCGAGCGCCCACACACCTATGACATGCCACACTATACTACGTTAGGAACATCACATTTGCTACGGCATGCTAACACCCAACACCCGCGCTACGGCACGACCTATGCTACGATACGTTACATGTGCTACGACATGCTACCACCCAACACCCGCACTACGACACGACCTATGCTACGATATGTCACGTACTACGGCATGCTAACACCCAACACCCGCGCTACGGCACGACCTATGCTACGATACGTTACATGTGCTACGACATGCTACCACCCAACACCCGCACTACGACACGACCTATGCTACGATATGTCACGTACTACGGCATGCTATCACCCAACGCCCGCGCTACGGCACGACCTATGCTACGATATTATGTCACGTACTACGGGCACTACGGCATGCTATCATCCAACACCCGCGCTACGGCACGACCTATGCTACGATATGTCACGTACTTCGGCATGCTACTACCCAACACCCCCGCTACGGCACGACCTATGTTACGATACGTCACATTTGCTACAGCTACGCCTACATGCTCTACAACACCGCGATATCTAGAAAGAAACGGTACATGCTAATGATACGCCAGGGGCTACCACAAACCACGACGTGCTCTACTTCATGCCACATGTGCTATAACAACATTCACCACAAATGTTAGTTTGCAAAATAATGGATATGATGGTAAGATTGACAAAATTTCTGTTAATTTTAAACATTTTGTGCGAAGGTCTGTGTCTGTGCGTTTTCACAATATCGTTAAACCAATTTTGATGGATTTTGGTATAAACATAAATGGGAATTTTATCCCGATGCCGTTTCCAGTTTTACGTGGATTAAACCGCGGGACGAATAACTAAACCAAGTTTTTTTTATTCAAAAATCTATAAATATAAAATTCTAACTAGCTAACTGATTAGATATCAACGCACAACTCAATTTGGCTAACAGATAGCTGTTGTGACGTAGGCATCGGCTAAGAAAATATTTTGGTAATTCAACCCCTACGCGAAATCGCAGGTGAAATCTAGTTACGTGGTAATAAGCTTTATTGTTGATTGTTAAATAATAATATGAAAAGAAGTTTATCCGTGATTTTCCTAAAGTTTTTGGTTTTCGGTATCGGAATTTCAATTTAATTAAATTATAGTTTGAAAAAGTCATATTATTGTGATATATTTTATGATATTATAACGACGTATTTAATGAAGGTTAATCTAATTTAAAAGACGTAACAAGGTGCGAAGTAAAAAAAGTTTGGTAAACACAAAATCAAGCCATAAAATTGATGCAAAAATCATCATTTTTTTTAATTAAAATGCTCCTTTTAACCAACTTCAATAAGAGAAGGTTCTTCGACTGTATACATATTTTAATATTTTTTGCATCTTTTTTAGGCATAAGACTGTGTGTTTTAAAACCATGTAAAATATGCAATAAGCAAACAGAACTCAAAAGCTGATAAACACTAAATAACCTGAAATACCACTATAAAGTAATGGTAATGTAACGAGTAAGCGGGAGTGGGTTCAAATCTCGCCAGGAACAAAATATTTTTGTGTATTTCAGGTCACAGTGTACACCACAAACAGTGCTTAAATATTTCTAACATAAATTTTGATTATCTGCGCATTTGCAAGTCTTTGGTTATAGATCCAATGAAATGAAATTACAAAAATCCAATTACTCCTACCATTGACTAAGAATCACAAAGACTCATGAACAAAAAAGCGTCATACAAAAAACCCCTATTTCTAGATGGCGCCACTGCTAATTACACGGTCTATACCCATTATTTCGAGATGGCGCCACTGCTGTTTATACAGTCTAACTAAACCCCTTATTTCTAGATGGCGCCACCACTGTTACCTTGATGTTACGTAATTTAAAATGAGTCTTATTTTATTTTTGAGCATAAATAATGTGCAGTTCTAATAAATGTATATTCTATTCTATTCAGTTTCTGTTAAAAAAACTTAAGTTGACATATAAATAGCTTTTTGTTAGTAAAAAATATCTTAAAGTTCTCTTATTCTTTATTATAACGTCACATGTGTGACTAATTTTCAAAAGTTAGTAGGTTTCATTAGATTTGTAACAGATTGTGTTATTGAATGCACGTAAGTTATTTTGTATGCGCGGTTTTTGTCTATAATCTAGTAATTATTAGTCAATGTTCCTACTTACAAGTGGACAGATATCAATACTTATCAACCAATCCGTGTACTCAGAAACGTTACAAAGTTGAAATATTAGTTAATAGAATAATTTCATGCCACAGAAAAAAAATCAAAGCATTAAGTAATTCATGTTTCTGAGTACGACAGTAATATGATAGTAATTTTAATATTAAAGAAGCTTAAAGTTTTATGAATTTTCTTAGTTATCTGTTTTACAAGGCAAGTTAAACTTAAGTACATTTTTTATTTTAATTATTTCTTACATTGTCTTGTGGTTATTAGTAAATTGATAAAACTTTAAGTCAATATTTAATTCGCTATAGATATTTCAAGCAATGTTGTCGCGCAGTTATATGTGTGCATGAGCAACACAAATTCAATTCAAATATTGCGAATAAAGGTACATAGTATGGTGTTACATTAAGAGGAAAGGGTACCGACGCTCTCTCCATACAAACGTAGTCGACTGTTTCCTCCCTGGATAATGACACTAGCAAATATTTTTGTTGCATAAAACTTATAACTAAAGACCATGGTTGGTATGGTTTAATTTTTATTATTATTTTTTAATTTTAATTTCTATGATAATTAGAAAATGAAAAAAACAAAGACATAGGGGCATAGTCATGGCAGTTATAGGTTGCAACAAAAATATTTGTGCTAGTGTCATTATCTAGGGAGGAAACAATCGACTACATTTGTATGGAAAGAGCGCCGGTACCCTTTCACCTTAATGAAATAAATAACACTCTATTTGGCCTATACATGACCTACCATGAGTTGTTTACGCACTCGATCATTCGTACCATTGAGTATTTACCATTAAAGACTAGAATCGGCCAACACGCGAGCTGCGAGAGAAATAGCTGTCGCATAGCGCCGTCTGTCTCTACTATTTAGACAAAATAATATTTGGTCACTCTAAACAGAGTAGTAGCTATTGGACTTTAAAATCGTTTTACATACAGTGCACATTTTTGACTCTCGATTATCATGAGTGATAAATCGTCATGGCACTAAAGCACACGTCCTTTTATTTAAAAAAAAAAATGATGTAGTTGACCCCTGCAATATTGTATGACTCTTTTTTTTAAAGTTTGTAGTTTTCATTGGATTTGTAATAGATAGCGTTATGACGTAAATACGCGTATAAGTACGCTATTTTTATAAACGGTATTTCTGGTAATTATTAAGCAACTAGCTGATGCTCGCGACTTCGTGCGTGTGGAAGTTTTGTTTTATACACTAAAATCTTCCTCTTGAATCATTCTATCTATGAAAAAAACCGCATCAAAATTAGAGACAGACAGCGGGAAGAAACTTTGTTTTATACTATGTAATGTCAAAGTCAAAGTCAAATTTCTTTATTCCTTTCGATGCTTATGTATATACACATGATCACTTGGAATAGTCTTAAAAACTAAGTTAGGTGCCTTCGGAACGCGCCCACCAATGAGAAGAAGGCACAAGAAACTCATGGGGTGAACTCAATGATGGCTATATATCTAGGTTTAAGTATTGGCCGATTCCAATTTTAAAGTTTCATAGGAAACACTCAATTAGGCAGGTTTGATCGAATACGTAAACAACTCATGGTAAGCCCTCTGCATACATACTCACTCACACATAGAACCGTGCGCCGACATCACTCGAAACATCTATAACTCATGTAACAACATACCTCTTGTCTCAATTCCCTCAAAGGGGAAGCTGTGGGTGTCTCGTGTGGGGTCCCAACGCTGGGCGTGGGAGTGGGCGTGAGGGAGGAGAGGGACCCGTTCTGTGTGGGGGTGGAGTGGGAGGTGTACCACTGGGACCCACTCGATTGGGTGCCGATCTCACTCTGACGGAATCAAATAACATTTATAAATTCCTGACTGACGAATATAAGTACAGATAATTAGGTGGGAACGGATGAACATACATACATACATACAGGTCAAACACATAACCCTCCCTTTTGGCTTCGCCGTAGTCGGGTAAAAAAACTAGCTATGTCTTTTGATTTGCCAATGTATGTTTGTTTCTAGGAATTGATCTCTATCGGCTACTTTCGATTGGTATAAAAATATAGGAATATTCGTTTTTTGAAAAATAAAAAGGCAGGCGACGCACTTACCGCAGTAAGTGCGTCGGGTTCAAGCCGACGTCGATCCCAAACCACGTCTCACAATGGGTGGAAATTTGAGCTTGCCTTACATAGAAATTTTGAAAAATTAAGTAGTTTTTTTTTGTGTGTTTAAGTATGCAGGATTGTCGGGGACATCAAAACATTCAAAAATAAGTGATTATGGTTATATTATTATTTAAAAAAAAGACAAAGTCATATTTTCTGGTGTTTTTTAGAAATAACATTACCAGAATCACTTATTTTTAAATGTTTTGATGTCCCCAACAATTCTTAATTTTCCAAAACTCCTATAAAAGGTAGACTCAAAATTTCGCCCAGTGTGGGGTGCGGGTCGGCATAAGCCGACGCACTTACCGCGGTAGGGCCCCAGGTTCGATTCCTGGTTAGGGCAGTAGTGATTTAAATAATCTAAATCTAAAAAATCGGGCACGCAACGCCTTTCAGAATTATTCGCTATCTCTTATAGTTTAGGATAAAAGCCCTGAAGGTTCTGTATCAGCTCAGCTCAAACCAAAGGACGGATCTGGCTTTTTGGCAAACAAGATAGCTGTTATGACGTAAGCATGCGCTAAGAAATTATTTTGGAAAATTCAACCCCTAAAAAGCTAATAAATAAACAATGTACAGTATGGGTCACAAGTCACTATCAGTTTGCTACCATAATACTTTAAACAAGTATTGGATTAACCTTCTTCTAATAGACGTTACACACAAACAAAAATACTTGAATCAAAAGTACTCAGTGTGATTATTATTTATGAATATGTTAGCTATGTCTTTAGTTGTGTGAGTGGTATAAGGGGCCACCCGCTACACCAACCGACGTGGGTTCGATCCACAGGTTACGTTGTTATACTTATAATGTTCAAATAGTGCTGCACAGGATTGTAAACGTTACGGTGCCGGTGGACTTTTAAACGTCGATTGTACAACATACAAATAGTACACGTTAGAGTAAACTTTACCTTTCTGACACCACCTCTCTTAATCTTTCGTCTCGGTGAGTTTTGTAACGTCAAGTAACTGACTACGCTGCCTCCGGCGCTGTTTCTGTTCATAAAAATAATTATTTATGTAATTAAAAGTTTTTCAAGGTAATATTATACTAACAAGCAAAATATTAATATATTTTATTTAAATTGTTACTAACATAGTTGTAAGTACCTACTAACATTGATGGATCTATGTTATCTGATAATGAAATGAATTGAATTGAAAAATTTTTTTGGCCCACGCCTTACTATTTAATCTCTTGCCTCGTGTCTCGTCTAGGCGTTTTATTCATCTATTTTTGAAGTGAAAACTTCTTATGGCGCGTTGGGCACTTTTGTGGGTGAGCATTTTCAGCCGTTCTCGCGACAGATTTTGACGCGACAGATGAGATTTTATTTGTGTTAGTCTTTTTGTTTAACGTATACTGCCATCTATTACACAAATTGAGAAACTTAGTTTCTAGAAAGACCGCTATTCTAATGTAGATGGCGCTGATTTAATTTTTTTACTGTCATCTAGCGAATAAAAAATAAACTATATTTGTTTAAGTGAGTGCTAATAGATGGCAGTAGCAGATCGTTTCAAGAAATATTCTATGAGAAATAACAAGTTTATTGTTTTCACTTCTGCCTGCACTCCCGGAGTGCGCTGTTTTTTTTTTTATTATAGTTCTTTTAAAACTTCTAAAATTTTAAGATTTATTCTATTCCCCACTAGAACTTCAAGCGTGTCACTCCTTAAGAATCGATTTCATTATGATATTTTAGTTTTTCCGACAAATCGCGGGTGAAACTGTAGGGAGCAGCTAGTAGTTTTAAACTATCGTATTATACCTTATTAATAAACATTAAATAAGCCATTTTATTTTAATTTTTCAGTCCAGTGACCAACATTTCTAGTTAAGCCTTCTTTAGTTGAAATGTGTTTTGGCCAGCTCAAATAGCATTCTGAAAATGATTTCAGAGAGGCTGGATTGCCCTTACTTGAATCGGTGCGACCGTATTCATGTGGAGTACATTCGGTGATTAGATATAGGTTTACTAACATTAGCTTTTAAGGTTTATTGTTTTTACTAACCCTTATGGATCTTTGGTCTGAAATAAACACTTTTTTTTTATTTTATTTGAGACTTTCGCACTTATATTTATTTATTTACCCACCTTGGAAAGAATCGACCGGGACTTTTGACTGACGATCTAAAATGTGAAAATATATAAAAGTAAGTATTAAAAAAAAAATGCAAACAAAATTATTAAATTATCCTTACTTCAAAGTTAGAAATGATTCTAAGTCAGTAAATCATTTCTAACTTAGAGTGATCAATGAGGGTAAAGTTAGTTGAAGAATACAGGGTTATTGGTAATTATACTAGCAAGCCGTTGAGGACTACTTCTGTGCACCTTAACAATCAACTTTTGTTCTAAGACATTCGGAAATTCGAAAAAAATATGAAAATTTTGAGAGTAAATTCGAAAAACAGCTGATTATTTAAAATAAAAGTCATTCAAACTAAGAACAGTAGATAAAACTTAAGAAAAAAGTAAAATTTTAAGGTAAATGACCTCTCCGTGTATGGAACAGCTGATTTTCAGGTAAATCTAACCTCAAAACTTTCAAAATAATGTTCGAATTTCCAAAAGTCTGTGAACAAAAGTTGATCGTTAAAGTGCACAGAAGTAGCCCTCAACGGCTTGCTGGTATAATTACCAATAACCCTGTATACTAACTCAGTTCCGGTGGATATGTCCGAGATCCTGTTGTTACTGAGATGGCTGGAGTCTGTCTGTGCGCTGATACTGTCCCGGAATGGAGACCGGAGTTGCACTTCCGGTTCCAGGTCACATGTCTGTAACAAACACAGGCAGTTTAGGCGGGATCGTGCTGCGTTATAATTCGTTGAAATTCAAGTTAAATTATATAATTTAGGTCAGTAATGGGGTACAAAAGTAGGGAAACTGACAAACGAAGTGAATTTCATATTTCTACCAAAACTCCCCTAACCTACTCTCCTCTCGACACGGTCGATTAAGCTGAGAGGGTAATAGGTGCTAGGCAAGCTTACTCCATACTCACGCAAAAAGAGCCAACTAAACAGGTCTACAAGTACCTTAACCAGAAGAGGACTGGCGGATGGATAAAGCCATATCCAACGCTCTGGTGCAGAAGGATAAGGACCTAGTATAATCTTCCCTTATACCTATAAAATGCTTTGACCTGAATGACTGACGAATCAACACACAGCCTAAAGTAGTTTAGGCTGATCGTAGAGACCTGAAACTTGCGAAGGTGTATTCTATGTAGGACGTAGGCATCCGAAATTCTACTTAAAAAAGGGGGCAAAATTTGTATGGGACAACGTGATTCCTTGGTTCATTTTCGGCGGGCAAAAGCTAGTGCATAATATGTACCTTCCGTCCATATCGCTGGTGTACATGTTGGCTGACCCTCCTGTAACACGCCAGGAGATGTGCGTGGAGCTCCTCCAGGGCGGTCGGCATGCGGGCTCCGTGCACGTCCAAACCTAACACATCATCAATTATATAATGTCTATTAGTCATTCATCAATCGATGACGCGAACTTTGTGGTAGCTGTAATGTTTATATCTCCGGTAGATGTATCTAGGAGTCATAGCCTATACTAATATTAAAATGAGGAAAGATTTTATTATGTAACGAAACCGCCCCGAGACTCCGAAACCAAAACTGCTCCGAAACTGCTGGACCGATTTATTTATTTATTTTTAGGAGAACCAAGAGCTGTAACTTTAAAAACATTTAAAAACAACAACATTTAAAAATTAAGATGAAACTTGGTATGAGGATACATTGATTCATTGGGAATAACATAGCCTAATTTTTATCCCGATATTCCCACAGGATCGGGAGTTACGCAAGTGAAACCGCAGAGCGCTTCTAGTCGTAAATAAAAAAGGTAAATTCAATATATAAATTAAACTAGCTGTGCCCCACGGTTTCACCCGCGTAATAACTTTCTTCACATTTTTTTTTCCTTCCATAAGAACCTTCTCTTGACAATATCAAACACAACAACAAAAAAAGAATTAGCGAAATCGGTTCAGCTGTTCTCGAGATTTGCGCTTAGCAACACATTCAGCTATTCATTTTTTTATTATAGAAAAAGATGCATACAACAGAACTGAAAAGGAAACTCAAGTAATTTAAAAATGACGTTCTAGCAAAAAAGACACTCCAAGACGAGGTTTCGTTAAAGATTGCCACTGACTTCAGCGAAACATAAAGCTGAATGAAGAAATTAGAAATTTGACTTATAATAAAACTGACTAAGAAAGAAGTAAATGAAACTTACCATACTTCAACAAAGGTATCTGATCAGCGATCAAATCCTTCAACTCCTGCAGCAAGTGCTTGTGTTCCGGATGTCGCGCTTCATACGCGGGAGTTAGGAACGAACGTTCGTAATTCACTAGACCTCCTTGTACTGCTGGGTCTAACATACCTGATGGTAAAATAAAATAACTTATAACATGGTAATAATTTCAAGAAAAACCATTACCAAAATGTCGCACCTCTAGGCGAGACTCGAACTGGCGACTTCCCGATTACCCAGTGGGAGTAATAACCACTACGCGGTCAAGTAACGTCGCAGGCGATATTAGGATTTGCATTTTACTTGTTTGTCTTACGATTAGAGGTTCGTCAGGTATAAGTTGTCGAAGTTGTTTTTCATAATATAATCCACAGAACAAGGGGTTCAAAACACACATAATAGACGTTTCAATTCCGCTTTCAAAGCGTCAAGTATTCAGGTTTCTCGTGCACACTGTTAAGAAGTAGAACTCTCTGCCCGTATCGCTATTCCTCCTAAACAACCTTGGAGTCTTCAAGTCTAGAGCAAATAGGTACCTTCTAGGAGAGCATGATACATCTTCAACCTCATCGTTGCGCCACAATCATGTGAAATGGGATCAAATGCCACCTTATTTTGAGTTAAAATAGCACATTCTCCAATGTAAATACTTGCACATTGGATATTTGAAAGACCAAGCCTTAGCTATTGCTATAAGTCAGATAATATTTGCTTTATTTTAAACTTACACAATAAAAAGAAGAATTAGAAAAGTAATTTCCACAGTGACCTCTTAATTGGTGCCACCTAATATTCACTCTATTTTAAAACAATATTATGCAAAAAAAAAAATGATTGTCTGTAAAGTCGGTTTACGGACGATAATTTAACCATTACGTTGCTATGGTTACCATTTTGTCAATAAAACTCTGTTACTATGGTTACCATTTTGTCAATAGAACTCAAGTTCCCGGAACGTGAGCGGAACGCGATGACGTCACACTTTTTTGTGAGTGCTGCCGGTGTTAATCAATTTATAAGACGTCACGTTAAGGTAAGTCATTATTATACTATGAAAGTAGAATAAGAATCTGTACTTTATACGTAAACTTACCCGAAAGTTTCATAGTAAGAGGCTGTAGTTGCGTGTTGGCCTCTCTAACTTCAAGTATCGTAGACTTCAGTGATCTGTTTGCGTTCCTTAGAGCTTCGACAGCGGCCTCTATTGGGGACACCCAATATGTCCGCTGTTTTAGTACGGGGAACCAACGGAGTATGCCTACAGACAAACAAAAAAAAGTATAAAAAGTTGAAAATTTAGATAAATTTTGGTATTTACAAGTTTTCGCAAAAGTCTAAATTTGCCCATATTATATTTATATCTTATTGACTCAGGACCTTGATTTACACTTAATTGGGACTATTTATAGACCTCAGTATCTGGTATAAATTTCAACTTGCTATCTCCATCCGTTCCTGAGAAAATCGGTGGTGACATACAGACAGACGGACAAGAGAGTGGTCTAATAAGAGTTCCTTTTTTACCTTTTGCGGTACGGAACCCTAACGACTACCTATATTAAGCAGGCTCACTGAAAAATCAAGAATACGTGTTAAAATTCTCAAGAGTTAATTGCTCTGGAGACAGTCGACTAAGCTGAGAGGTTTGTATGGGTGCTGAGTAAGCCATCTAAAACATTTTCCAATAGAACACAGCGCCCGCAAAACATTTTAAGGGAATAATCATCTCGATTAGAAAAAATACGTAAATTAAATGACTTACCGGGTAGTTTCTCACTTGTCTCGAGTTCTGTCCGTTCGAGCCATCGCGTCGCAAATTCATTTGGACTCGATAGATCATCGTTTGATCCGTTTAACGATTCCTCTGTAAAATAACATAATTAATCCTTCGCTTTGTATAAATTACGGAGTAAGCATTGCGGGGCGTATGACTGATATTCCGTTAATGATGCATTAGTGGCCAAATGCAAAATTATTATTTTTTAAATATTGCATGGAGTATTGTTGATATGTGAACTATTTATATGCGAGTTCTTACCCGACTACGACGAAGCCAAAAAAAGTCTTCGATGAACCCTATTTGGGTATGATTTTAAGACAAAAATACCTTTATCGTTAACCCAAACTTAGGTCGAAAAAGACAGCATAGGCACAACACTTTCCAAACAAAAATTAACAATTGTAGTTGAAATGCATGCTATTAAGTATTTGTCATCTATTATTAGTTAAATAAAACTCACCTGCCCTATGAAAAGGTCTAGAGAAGACGTATTTGTCGACGTTGTTATGTTTGTAATACTGTAGTATTTGTTCAGCGACCGGTTTGCCGGAGAGACGTTTGAATTGATCGCTCATTACCGGCTCGACGGCGTTTATTTGAAGATCTAAGAGTTTTGGCTAAGGAAACTAATAATTGGGATAATATTTTTAATAGCTCAGTCGTTTGAAAACAATCTCACCATAAAGTAAGTGATGATGCGGTATAATGTAGCACGCGTCTATACAAGATACCCACTAACTTAAATATCCTGAAATTGTACACGTCAGGAGAGACAGAAACAGGCAACTAATTCAATTCCTTCTAGGATCTAGGGTGTCTAGGATTTCCACTAAGAACCGTTGTTACAAATCAGTGTGGTTATCCGAAGACGGAAGATTGATGCTTGCACTCTTCCCAAGTATTTGACCCATGTACTCGTATTTGACCAACAAGCTAGCCAGACTTGCCACCTTACAAAGATTGGCTTCAAGGCTCCAACGAAAGGCTTACGTTGGCAAGCTGTCCAACGAGCCTCCTGGCTCTACTTTCAACGGACTCCAATGCCTCCAACTGGTACTTTTAAGCCCCGACGCAAAAACGACAGGGTGTTTTGAGTTTGATGTGACTTTCTCCCTCTATGTGTGTGTACATCTGTCTGTGGCATCGTAGCTCCCGAACGGATAAACAGATTTTGATTTTGTTTATTTTGTTTGAAACGTGAATTATTGCAGTATCATACCAGAGGTGAGATCAGCACACTCAGCACTCTATGCAAGTTCATATTTATGCCCCAGATACCCTATATTGTGGTTATACTAAAAGGATACACTGTCCATTCGATTCCGTGATCTCTTCCCCAGGAGGGTCGAGCTTGAGAAGCACTTCAGCATCAGGCCATTCATCCTGCATACGTTCGATGAACCCTTGCAGTTGTTCGTATTCGTTGCCACGGTATACGAAACCCTGGAGGGAAATTATATATTAACATAGCTGCGCTCCGCGGTTTCACACGCGTAAGTCCCGATCCCGTGGGAATATTAAATAAAAAGTAGCCTATAGCCTTCCTCGATAAATGGACTATTCAACACTAAAATAATTTTATACAAGCTTTATATAAAGTGTAGATACATATAAAATGCTTTGTCCTGACTGACTGACGGATCAACGCACAGCCTAAACCGCTGATCGTAGAGATCTGAAACTTGGGTGTGTGATCTTTGTATGACGTGGCACGACTAGGATTTTCCAAAAATTCTACCCTTTAGGGGGGGTGAAAAAGGGGGGCAAAGTTACGTTAGTTAAGTTACTATTTATTATCGACGACTACGCGGCCGAAGCCGCAGATAGTTAAATAGCCTGCAATATAGCTATAATATATTACGTACATGTGGCGTCCTCAACAGTTCCGGGAACCCCTTCCCATGGTACAGGACCCGGAAGTATCCGGGATGGTATCTCGGCGTACGTAGCATGGCGGAATATAGCGCGGCCAGCTGTGTGTGCAGCTCGGCTAGAGGCCCATAGAGGCCGCCCTCTTCGTATACTGTTACTAATTCCTTAACTAATTCCACTGCTAGCTCCCATTGGCGGCCATCTTTTAAAAGTTCCGCTATTTCTGTGTAGAGGTATACCTGTAAAACAATATAGTAAGATTAGCTACCTCACGGAGTTTTACCCGCGTCTAACATATAAAACCCCTATTTATTAATTTAGGAGTTAAAATCATATTGTTCCGCGCTTTTATCTGTGGTAGAACGTCTCCGTGGCCAGGATAAGAAGTAGCTTATATACCAGTCTAATAATATTGGCCTTTCTAATCTATATTATTTATTCTTAATTTAGATTATTTATACAGCGTATTAGATGGCTTGCCCAGCACCTATGCTCAACCTAGTCGACCGTGTTCAGAGGAAACAACTCGTCAATATGTCTGGAGCCAACTAAGCCACGGGTTTCATCACGATGTTTTCCTTCACCGTAAGAGCAATGTTAATAGCGCACATAACTTTTTTGTAAGAAAAATCTATTTGTGCTCGGATTCGAAATCACGTCATTCGGAATAAAAGTCGAGGTACTTACCACTAGGTGTCATTCTAGCGCTACGTAAATACCAATTGCTATCGCAATCGGTACTTTAGGTTTTGCATAAAGAAATAACAAACATACACACAAACTTTTCCATTAATATTATGTGCAGTTCATCACTGTGTGAGCGACTGTACACCAAAATATAGTTGAGTTAAGTTTAGTAGTTAAGTAGTCTGGAGCACGATGCGTTGTTTGTAGTAACTCAGGAAGAAAGTTAAAGTAGTTGTTTACTGTCATAAGTTTATATCGATACTCAATTATAAAACAATATTAATGTAATAAAGTAAGTTCTGAAGTAAATGAACTGAATGCACACGTGAGTAAAAAGTAGGTCACAATTTCAGCTGATTCTTATAGTACGGTTTAAGACCGTACAATATAAATAGGATAACCAATAACCCTGTATCGATTAACAAACCTTCAATTGAGTATGAGTATTATGCGTGTCAAGCGGCAAGTCCGGATGCCTCAATCTCGGCGGTAAAGGTTCCTGTGTCCACTCGAGTAGTTTCGCGTGTAGTTTCAACGTTAAACCAGCTTCCGTCCATTGATCGCACGATTGGTACATCTTTGCTAGTTTATGGACGTAACTGAAAGAAAAAAGTGTGTGTGTCAGCTCCGACGCACGACTGGAGTTTACTCCTTAAGTACGAGTATCTAACCATACGCAAAAAGAGTTTTAGATGAAAAAAAAAAAATAGTCGGACGACTATTTGTCGTCCGACATTTGTCGTCCGTCAATAGTCGTCCGTCAATAGTTGTCCGACAGATAGTCGTCCGACAAATACTCGTCCGACATTTGTCGTCCGACAAATAGTCGTCCGACATTTGTCGTCAGTCAAAGGTCGTCCGACAAATAGTCGTCCGACATTTGTCGTCCGACATTTGTCGTCCGACATTTGTCGTCCGTCAATAGTCGTCCATTAAAAATAAAATTAGAAAGTTGCGCACTAAAGGTGCGCAACTTTCTAAAAACGTGACCGATTTTCGTTACTTGTTAGTAGGTTTTACCCTTCGGATTTTTCTCATACCGGGCGCCTTATATATGAAAATCGATTCTTAAGGAGTAAACTCCAAAAAATTGAGGATTAGCGATTTTGAAAGAGACAATACATTTGTTTTTGTCATTTCTCTAAAATCAACTGTGTTATGGGCGTTAAGTTTTGCTTGTGGCAACGCCTCGCGGTCGGCAATAGATGGCGCTAACAGAACTGTAACCATAATTTTGCATATTCTAATTTCCAACTAATGTATGTCAACATGAAGCTACAAGCATGTCTTTTGTGACAGTGATGCCGCAGCAGTCGTCCGAACATGACAAATTAAAGCTTTGACATTACGCCGGCCGGCCTCCTAATATTGTTATTGGGCCCGCGACGCGATTTCTACGGGTGTGTAGAATTAAAATTCCCTAAAATGGCGCGACACAGACGTCTGTGTAGAATTAAAATGGTTTACTTTCGTATTTGGTATCATTCGTTCATTCTCTTGGCCACAAGCTAGTGACTTCGATTTATTATGATGGCTAAATCAACAGTTTGTTAGTTCCATAGATATTTTTATGGGGAGGGGAATTTTGCAGAGTGTGTTGGAGCTTAAGTTGATAGACGTAAACCTAAGGTAAATAGTGACATTCTTACCGAATATACATATGAGGCCGCTCTATATGATCATAGAACGCCAACACTCTGGTAGTGAGATGCATCCGATGTGGCGCTGCAGATCGTTGTGCGGCCGCGCGGTACTCTAACAACGTGTCCAACTGACGAGCTGCGGCCGCTACTAAAGCTGCAGCTGACGGACGAAGACCTAGAAATAGGAAGAACTTTGCTATGACGTTGATGAGGGAAAATAAGATATGAGCTAATGTCTATGCATTGACTTACTCAATACCTTTGCCATTCTCTCAACTGTCGTATCCAGAAAATAAATCTTGTTGGTTTTAGGGTTTCGTACATCAAAAGGTACATACATTATTTGGACCAATTTAACTTAACCCTTACAATGTATTGGCGCTCAAACGAAATAGGGGTAAAGTAAAATTGGTAACTACTATACCACTGCAAGGGTAGAGAAAGAGTTAAAACTAATGTACGGATCCCTCGGCGCGCGAGTACAAATCGAACGTTCTGCCTTCTTGCACATTTCAAAATTTTCTCTCAATAGGCGTTTTATAATATAGCCTTACGACCTTATTTTAATAACTTTACACAAATAAGACCTTTAAATAACTTACCTTTAGCCGCTCCACACAAGGCCCCACATAAGGAAACAAACCTCGCTCTCCAAGCCTTATCACCTTTACCAGCTTCTACTAAGGTGTCCACTTTGTCTATCAATTCACTTTCTAGTTCACGCAGGGGGCTTTCACCTAAAACATATCATATTTTGATGAATTCTGACATCAGGGTTTAAATATTCGCACTAATGATTGAGAAGAGGAATTTGCTTATGTCTGTCATTACTGACGTGTACAATTTGGGAGTTTCCAAGTCATGAGTGAACAGGAGGCTAATTCTCGCAAATAAAATTGTTCAAATTACATTTCAATATCATTCCATTGCATTTCGATTACAGAAAATATTCTTGAGAATACCAAAAGCTGAGATGGAGGGAGGGTATTTTAAGATACTTTGAGGGTATTTTTGTAATCAAAATGATATTGCTTGATAATGATAATGTAATTTGAACAATGTTATTTACAAGAATTGGCCTTCAGCAAGCCTTAGTGCATGCTATTAGTCTGCAACGTCTCTCACCATTCAGTAAGGTAGCTGTGGTCAAACGTTGATCTGTTACAAATGGACAATAAAGATATACATACCAGTCTCCCCACCAGCGATACTATGTGCGTATTCAGTCTGCATCATGTCAAAGAATATAGGTATCGTTGTGTTTCTAACTTCGTCATCGCATAGGAAACTAACTTCCAAGAACGGACCGACTAAGCAAGGGATAAAAACTCGCTTGTGTTCACCTGAAATTTTAAATACATATTTACAATAAGTTCTAAACTTAAAACTAGTTCGGTATTTTTATAAGTCTGACTTTAGAAACTTTGGTCGGGTATCATTTTAAACACTGTTCAATTTATTGAAGTAGCGATTCTTTTTTTTTACAACCTGTCAACATGGAGGAGTCATCATCATCATATCATCCATAGAACACAGGCCTCCCCCAAAGACTTCCAAAGCGAGTTTATTAGTGACTTCCAACATAAATAAATAAATAAATATTGCAGGACATTCCACACATCGCCATCTAGCCCCAAGCTAAGTAACTAGACTTGTGTTATGGGTGCTAGACAACGGATATACTACTTAAATACTTTTCTTTTGTAAATATATACTTATAATACATAGAAACAACCAGACCACAGACAAATATCTAAGCATAAATACTTGTCTGAGGCGGGAATCGAACCCGCGACCCTGTGTTTGGCAGTCCGGCATGGTGACCATTGTGCCAACTGGGTCGTCAACATGGAGGAGTGGAAGTCATAAATAAACTAAGGACTCGGGTTGGTCGCTGCAGGGCAGACCTGGGAAGATGGTATATGATTGATCTATGCCAGGTCCAGTAGGGGACCATACTGCATCTCCTAATCTGTCCTTCCAGGCCTTGTTCTTGCACGTTGGATTACCGGATATCAGTCAACAACAATTTCAAAGACCTGGCAGCATACTGAAGTGGGCGGTTTTGACTTCACTTAGTAATTTCATTTAAATTATGCCATGGAAAAAACCTGACTGATTGTAACTATATGTATTGTAATTAAAACCACGTAATATTATCCTCACCTAATCCATACCACATCTCAGCCATACAGTCAGCCACTCCCCTCCTAATGTCCCCATACAAAGAGGTGACCCTCTGCCTCCTTGCCGCGTGTAAGTTCTCCAACTGTAAAGGCGACGCTGTAGCCACGAGAGCGCACGCTTCGAACCACAGCCGACAATGGAGCTCCGTTCGGGATGCCATGTCTGGATCCGGGTCCGATAGTCTGTCTCGGAGGGTTGTTGAGAGAAGTCTACAATGATAAAATAAATTATTTGACTATGATCTATTTTATAATAAGAAGTAAAGTGACAGTAGTAGCTGAAAATTTTCCAAAGTATTTTAAATTTTGTCATACAATAATTGGTATGTCATTTTGGTAAGAAGATAGATAGATAGGGTATTTTTAAACAGATATTTTAGGTTGACTGTCCCTTGGACCAGAGCGAAGTAGTGGAGCAGTGTTTCCACCAACTTCACGTGTGGAGTTGCATTTTTATTGGCGGAAACGCCGCTCCCCTACCTCGCTTTGCTCCAATGGACAGACAGAGCTTGAATTTTGAAAATTGTTCTTCCTTCCTAGTACGTGGGATACACTAACATTTATAATTTTACATTTATAATATTAGATATTTGGAGTATATGTGCACTTACTTTAGAGCATGAAGCGTAATATGCAACTGATGGGTCAACATATCCGCCCAATGCGATTTGTAGACCGGTTTCTTCAACAGATCTAATAGCAGTTTCAAAGCATCGCCAACCAAAGTTCCTGAACCGCCTCCGCATTCTGTTTCCAAAGCTTTCACGACCATTTTGTACTGGTCGTCTGTCATTTGACGGACCATATCAAGTAGTACGGACACCATTCTTCTCTGAAAGGAAACATTGTTGAAGTCTATGCATTTAGCATTCATTTTGTGGTAGATCTTGAGTTAAGAAAATATTGAAACAGTAAGTCGCAGGCTTTTAGGGTAAAATCCGAAACTATAAGACCCTAAAACCCATCAAAAATATCTTGTTTAAATTACTTTTTTATATCACTTGCATTTGAACTTATAGAAAGCGACGACGATGAGGTCGAGGATGTAGCATGCCCCCCTTAAAGGTGCTATTCACTTAAATTGTCTACATTTTATACTTACAACTAAAGCTTCCTCCGTAAGACTCTGTTCCGATATCATAGAAGCCGTAGTCTTCACAACAGTCGGCAGCAGAGCTATCGCCAGCTCGCCGCGATCACGTTCCACGTCTCCGACGTCATCGCGTGCTAGTAGTGACGTTACTTCACCTAGGGTCTCCACGCATAGCTCGACCTGGAATCGTGAGCTTTATGCTTTAGGAAGCAAGGTTGGTTTTGGATTGAGGTCTGTTTTTATTAATGCTAGTGCAGATACCATAGAGATAAAACGATTAACCCAAAATGTTGAATTCCTATCATGTTGAATTAGCAAAATATTGAATCTCAAAATGTTGACATATTAAGTATTTCCCATGAAACTTAGATATACGAGTATAATTTGAATGTGTACAAGCAGCAAGCATCCTTATTTCGCCTGCGATGTTACTTTAACGCGTGGCATATTATCGAGCGGGAAGTTGTAAGTTCGAGTCTCGCCAAAGTGCAAAATTTTGGAGATGCATATTTCCTTTAAAATATTTCCAGAAATGCATAATGATGGCTCACGAATGTTTTTTTTGTGTTTATCTCTATGGCAGATACAAATTGAAAATAAATTCATGCGTCAACCCGAGTGAATATAATCACAAAATTTTAAATGATGTTAGGAAATATTATTTTTAACCTCGGTAATTGATGGATAGGTAATTATCTTCGATTATCGTATAGCATAGTTTCTATCAATTTGACGTATGAATTTAATTCCAAATTGTTTTGAGTTATTTGGTGGTAATAAATTGATTAGCTTGTCCTTTCGGATCCGTATCTGAAAGGGCTTGTAACATTCTGGTATAGTAAACTGACATTTTAATTTGGTGACGCGGTCACGTTTAAAACCTATGGCAATGAAAGGACATTAACTGCCATGTAACAAAATCTCGTAAAATGTCATAGGTTTTCCTGATAAGTGGCATATAAAAAAATGAAATTTTTGTTTAATATCAAAAGGCACTGACACCTGACACTTTACTAATTTTTTTACATAGCATTTGTTGTTAATTTATATTAAATAATGTCCTCTATACTTTGTTATAGGTTTAAAAGTTGGACGCGCTTAAAATATGATTGAAGCAAATACTATGCCAGTCTCCCCGTTCCCTGTGTTTTAATGGTTGAAAAAGTTATATTGCGTACATAAATTACTGCATAATATTTATAACAGCTGATATTCTTCAATACCAACCTTGGCGTTCGAAAAGCTGCATGAAATAGTAAATTAATATTAATACAGTTAATAAATTATATCTTAATTTAATACTAAATTAATACAGAGAGCGATAATGTACAGCTTAATTTTTGATGATAACTTAGTTCTAGTCTAGTAGCTATATTTATATGATTGTACATTATGGATAGATATTAGAAAGAGTGTTGCAAGGTTTTAGATTTTAATTATTCGAAAAGAGCCAATTACGGAGTATATCTTTATTACTTATTTTTTTCTACCGAAGCTGTATAAGGTTAGCGAATTCTATATTGCTAAGATCATTATGGACGTTACTTACTTCCAAAACTTCGAATTTATTATATTATGTATAGATGGGTTTCTTAATAATTATTTTATTTAAATAATTTCTAAAATATATCTCGCAGGACTTTAACTTACAACCCCTATTTTACGCGTCATAACGGGTAACCGATGGAAGAAAAGAGGATGTAGCTAATCTAACCTTTTTGTTAGATGTTTAAGGCAAAGAGTGTAGCGAAATCTGTTGTTAGCATAATAATATTAGATTATTCGTACCCTAGGGCTAAAACTTTATATATTTTGTATTCAGTGATGTACCATTGTAGGTCATAGAGAAAATTTCTCCGAGTAGCAAGTTTATTTTGTAACACAAATTAAAAATACGATTACTTTGAAACCTAGCAACACTCTCAATAAGCTGAACTATAAAGCTATAGATACATACGATTTGCTGATGGTTCCCGTGGTCGTTGAACCTGGCGGTGTCAGCCCCGAGCAGCCGCGCCGCCTTGCCGACGGACCGGGACTTGAGAGCAGCAGAGCGATCCCACTACCACAGCCCGGGGGATCGTATCACAGATGTGAAAGGTTACGTTTACATACTATCACTCTACAAATATTACCTAGATATCATAGGTTTTGTATGAAATAATCTTACAAGTTCTGTACACTATCTAAAGTATTGACAAGTTCTCTCCTCTGGACATGGTCGACTAAACTGAGAGGGGTAGTAGGTGCTGGGCAAGCCTACTCCATCTTCACGCAAAAAGGACCCAATTAAAAAGGGTCTAATCGCGGAAAACTGCCCGTATACAAGTACAAGTACTATCTAAAGGGTTGTTGGTAACTATATCAGCAAGCCGCCACATTAACAAACCACTTTTTAATCGACTTCAAAAAAGGAGGCGGTTCTCAAATTCATCTGTATGTTGTTTTTTTTTTGTATGTATGTTACGCGATCATTCGAAGACGGCTCAATCGATTGAGATGATTCTTTTTGTTTTCGAAAGGTGATACCTCAGGGGTGGTCCCATAAAAATTTGGTGAGGATCTGATGAGAATCAGAGTGATGAACAGAATTGCATCTCGATCGTGCAGAAAATTGCTCAGTTTTTGTTTTACGACTTTTGGAAATTCGATTTTTTTTGAGAATTTTGATGTATAAGGGAGTCCAGGTAAAGTTTAAAAGGTAAGAAACTATGAAAAAGTAAAAATAAATTAAGATCGGGACTTACGCGAGTGGTAGTTCAAAAACTTGTAAGTCCTTAGAGGTTTTTAAATCTGTAAGACTATGAGCGGCTTATTACAAAAATCAATGTGAAATCATTGAATTGTGGAAATGCAATGAAACGCAAGCCGAGTGAATAGTACGAGTATCAGTGAGCAGTGTTGGTGTAATTTAGGTAATCTAAAAGTCTTTGTTCTTTGTTTTATTATCTCTTCTTCTATAACTTACCCTATTGTTAATCAATAGGCGTTGTTTGTTGTTATGTATTCTAATTGTTTGTTGTTTTTACTTGGTGCTGTTGTCTGAATAATTGTTTTTTCTATTGTAAAACAGTTCTGCGAACAGGTAGCTCTCACGAGCATAAAGTTTTCACTGCGAATCCTCATCAGATCTTTACCAAATTTTTATGAGACTAACTTAAAGTTACTATCTTTCAAATAAAAGAGAATTAAATCAGGTATCCAAAAGCCACCTTTTTGACCCTGCAATAAAAAGCCCTTCTAACAAAATAATTACATAAGATCCTAGATCGATGAGTAAAATAAGACTCAAGAGGAGTACCAATAGACTAAGGAAGTTAAGGAATATACTGACAAAGAAAAGAAAATTTTGCCATCCTTGAAACAAAATAAGTATAGTTGACAAGTCCTGTCGTCGAACAGCCACATACGAATAATGCTGTCGGCGAAACGTCGTACGGTGAATGGTTCTGCCTGCGAATCTCTCAGAAACGAAACGTCCTATCGGCGATCAGTCCAAAGGCGAAACGACTGTCGGAGAACGCTGGTACAATCAAGGTACTTGAATAAGGTACAATAAACAGCCACTGTCAGACAGACACAGTGTGAAGCTACAGTTGAATTAAAACAGTTATTTTTCGACTACTCTCTTTTTAAAATATTCAATCAAGTTATTAAATGTAGAATTAAAATTCCAAAGTACTTGAAAGAAAAAATTGTACGTCAGAAGCTTGTAAGATTATTTTATGGGTAAGTATAAGATAATAAATGCATGTATTCTACGATTTTTCAAAAGTCAAAATGTAACGTAACCTTTCAAATCAGATATACGTGAAAAGCGTACACTAACATTAAAAATTGAATATTCACCGAGTAAAATTACACGTGATAAAGTCATATTTTTACTAAACATTATTGCCATTTTTTAAATTAATAGTAATTTATGACAAAAGCATTATGACATGACAACACCAACGCATAATTCCCGCCGGCGAACAATCATGACGTTTGACAGCTGTCACGTTGACAGACGACAGTTGACAGCTGTCAAACGCAACATGCAACACATCAAGAGTTTGCACACAATTTATTTGGTCAAGCGACATCGAACGCTCGCTTTTAATTTATTATTGTTTTAATAAAAAAAACTAAAAAAAAAACTCGTATAAGTCTTGTTTAGATAAAGAGCTAAATATTAAGTTATAAAAACTATATTTAAATTTTATAAATAATATTAATAAGTAAATAAACACTTATAAATAAAGTTGGGATTAAAAATAAATCGAATAAAGAGAAGTTTGAGATGAAAAAAGAGATAAGTAATGTTAGTAAAAACACACAGACACACAGTTTAGTTAGCAGAAGCACACACACAAATCCTGAATTTGTAAATCATACCTAATTAATACTTTTTTTCCACATTAAAAATCAAGATAAGCATTTAGTCTAAACATTTTTTGAAATTATTAACACCCTAAAACCCCATTTGAATCCCATTTTATAGCAACACATAATTAGACACACTACCCAAAACAAGCCCTACAAATACCTACTTTAGCGCCAAATGAATCGTTTAAGGCGCATATAGGTGCCAAATGCTGTTAGTTTTCAACTAAAATTATTAATTATTCCCTAAAAAAAAGGTTTAGATTTGTTCAGTATACAGTACAGAGTTTGTAAGTGAAATCTTTTACCACATTTCTAATTTTAGACTAAAATTTATGTTTTTAAGCTTAATTTACGTAGAAAAAATACAGCTCTGATGTTCAGTTAAATTAAACTTGAATAAGCATGGAAAAGACAAGGAATTTTCGTCTCTAAATAAGACCAAAATGTAGCAAAATACCTACAAACAGTACCTACAACAAGACTTAACAACAATTTTCATTTCAATAATTAACAATTTTAGTTTTTAGCGTCAGGATTTTTTGTGTTTGGTCACTATATGCACCTTAACTAATTTTTACCCTTTAATTGGCTTGTTATGTGATCACAGTTTCCCCGAAGTCACGTAGTCTTAAATACTTTTCCAAAACAAAAAAAAATGTAGGTAAGTACATTTTTATGTCAATTGTTAAAAACCCCAGTAAAATTAAATTTACCTTTAAAAATGTGCCTTTGCTAATCACGCAAACATCTGTGCCTTCAATCACACCACATGCTTCAAATTAAAACACATAAATACACATATAAAACACAATACAGTTCGGAAAATTTAACTAAAACAAAGATGGGAGTTAAATATTCTTTTTTTTCTCTATTTATATGCTAATTTTTAACTGAAAAGGAAGATGGCTCACTTGGTACTAAATAATATCACAACTTTTCCTACTAAAACTATTTTAATATTACAAAAGCGAAAGTTTTGTTGGTTTGTAAGTTAGTATTTTCCAGTCAAACGGCTCAACCGATTTGTGTGAAAATTTGAACAGAGATAGTCCATAGTATGGAGAAGGATCTATAATACTTTTCAAAACGATATTCCCACGGGATTAGGCGCAAATAAAATGTGAAAGTTTGTGAGCATATGAAAACTCTTTTTAGACGAACCTTTTTGAACCAAAGCAATGAAGCTTATAACCTGGAGCTGAATAAAACAAGGTATTTTTACTTCGATTCCCGGTCGAACCCGTTGGGCGCAGCTAGTTATATCTGATAGACTTGTTTCCTTTGTTTATTTAAATATAAATACATCGTTTTATAATAATATAATTTCCTTATAATGTTTGTGGTTATGATCGATTTTTTCTTTGTTTAGAGTTTATGTTATAGTTATTTATACTTTTATGTTTTGTTAGGTATTAATATCTACGTTCAAGTAGCGAGGGGTCCATACAACCTGATTCCTGTTGGCTTACCATCACTGATTCAGGCATAGTTACGGTCAGGGTCAGAATTGCAGACCCACCGTAGAGTTCTAAAATTACTGTTATTGGACTGTTTTTATTCTAATAATATTTATCTGCGGTGGGTCTGCAATTCTTACTCCGACTGTACCTTCCTAGAACTATCTATATGAAGCAAGATGAAAATGTCACAATTATTTTAATGGCGTGTTTTGAAGATTATTCTTTGGCATCTTTTTACGCTATAATTGATGAATTTTAGTCGTTAAAATCAATGATTTGCATTACTTGGGGCTAGATGGCGGTGTGTTTAATGTCCTGCAATATTTATTTATATGAGTTGAACATATTATTGACGAAGTGAGGCATCTTTTTAAACATATTTTATTAGTAGATATATTATTTTTTAATACAAATACACATATGCAAATTAAATAATGTAAATAGAAATGCATATAAGAAATACTCATACATACAAAGAAATAAACAAAAACACATAAATAAAATTAAAATGCTAAATGTGAAGTTAGAAAGGAAACGTTAACTATATTCGTGTGAAGTTAGAAATTAACCTCGATTTGTGTGCATTTCTCAAGATGCGAGTGCAGCCGAGTGGTTTAACCACTGGTTTTATAATAAAAATTATAGCATTATAAGTAAAGCGATGTGTAATATAGTTAGATACTTAAAGTTAGGGAGCTCCCCATATGTGATTGTATTAGTACCGTATGCTCGGTATAAAATATTATTGTTGGTAAGTAACCCAAGTCACCTGGGTCCTAAGTCTGCTAACACAATTGTGTTTCAATAGAGTGTCAATAGAATCGTAATAGAAATTTAATGTCAAATTGGTATTCTCCTAATGTTAACTATTCTATCGAAAAACCACTGACGCACCACTGACTCGCTTTGGTATTCTGCTCTAGAATCGTGGCTCAATGGAACCTCGATAGTTGTCAAAACGGTATATCGCTTAGCAACATATACCATGTTGCTAGGCAACATTAGCGACGTATCTATTACCATTCCATTGAGACTCTATAGCGATTCTATTGCGATGTTAATGCGTTTCAAAACAGTCAGTTTTGACGGGTCGGAAACCTTTTGCCGCTTTTATTCATAGGTAGATAGTATTATCCCAGATATACAATACCTGCAAGGTTCGACTCACGCAAGTAATCAAAATTCAGAGTTACTACAGTAACTTGCGTGGGTAAATGTTTACAGGAGGTATGTCCAAGATCATGTCTATCGATATAGAAACGATATCGATATCAAAAATCTCTGAAATATATCGTATTAAAGCAGCTGAATCCTGCACTTTGAGTGAAGACATTCAACCAGGCGGCTTTGAGAGTGCCCCAAGTCGCCTGGATGGTACTTGAACTAATGTTGTTGGTAGTCACCAACAATGATATTTCATGCCAAGCAGAACGTTACCAACACTGTCACTTAAATAAAATAAAGAGCTCCCTAACTAATTAATGATAATAAGGCATACTTAAAAAAAGGACTCGTTCCTAATCCCTCGATAGATGGCAGCACTGCTTTAAAATCACCAGCTACTGGTAAAAAAATACTGAAAAATGACCTGTTTCCATTTTGTAATTCAATACAATTTGAGGTAAGCAATCTAAGTTTAATTTTAATTTATCTAGCCCGCATTCTCATGACCAAAGATTATGGTGTTTATAGAGCGCCATCTATGGAGAGATTAGGAACTAGTATAACAAAGCGAATCTATCGTGCTCCTCATTTGTTAAATAATCATGCCAATCCTTGGTTAATTTAGATACTGAAGGTAATTATTATTTACATAATACATAATTATATTTGTTTAAAAATATTTTTTATGTTATGAAAGTCTCTTTCATATATCTTTTCTTGAATCTTTACATATAAACAATTTGGCTACAAAGATTATTTTTTACAGGAATGGATTTACACGACATGTTTAAGACAGTCAAATTGTAACTACCACGTACAACATTTTGACTGTATCAAATACAGACGCAGACAACTGTTTCCATTCCCTTGCGGTACGAATTAGGAATGACGAAGCAAAACGCAGTGTTTTCTGCCCTTTCTACTCAAAATTTTCTTTGTTGTTGTAATTCAGCGTCAATTTTTACAAATAATAAAATAAATACATACAATTTTAATAATTTCAATTAATATCTACAAATAACACAGGTTTTTATTTTAAGTTCAAATCGTATTAATTTGTGCGTTAACATTTAGTGTTACAGCAAAATACCATTTTTATTTACAAAGGGGGGAATAATAAGCATCATAAACCAATCACAAGCAAAATTCAACCTTACAACACATAACATAGAGTGCTTATCAGACCGCATGCATCGGCATGCGTGCTTACCTGGTGCCGGACGACCGCGTCTCACGAACACACTGCCTTATACCTTATTGCATTGAGTTTAGGGCGAGAATCGATTGACAGACTCATAAGGAAGACTTTAACAAGGAAATGAAAACATCATGTAATTTTATAGGGAAATATGTATCCTCTTTAAATCGAAAGCAGGTAAATAAATACTTGTTGAATATATTTATATATTATGGAATTTTATCAGTCAAAACACAGGACAATTCCAATATTAATCAAAGTCAGCAGTAGTTAGGACTATTCAAGGAAAATCAGCTACGTTGTAGTAGGTAGTGATTTTAAAAATGTAGGTCTGTACTCTGTAAGTAAGTACTTCGTTTCTAACCAACTTCAAAAATGAGGTATTTTTAGGTACTTGTACTTTTTGGTAGTAGGTACCTACTTTTTATATTCATATCGATTACGATATTAAAAAAAAATATATTTCGTTTTTGTTAGAGTATTTCTTTACTTTGTCAAATTCTTACTAGTGAATTTTCCTAATTTTAATATGAAATAAATTCTCGCCCTACCCTCATAACGAAAAAAGTGTAACAAACACAAACAGTGACAACATTTGTGCGGACATACCAACATCACGGTGATAAACGGACGGAACAAAACACAAAATATTATAGTTATGTTTCAGTGGAGATGACAAGCGAAGAAAAAGTCACAAATGTGACAAATATTAAACAGAATATAAATTATTTGCAACAAAAATGAATTAGTAGTCGTATCTGAATTATAGGTTATTATATAAAAAAAAAACTGGTTGCCTGTAAAGTCGGTATACGGGCGAAAGTTTTACGTGACAACAACTGTGCTCGAGTGGAAGGGACGCGTGCCTTTCACTTTTTATGTCTGTCTCTCTCGCTCTTAGGCGGGCTAACCATGCCCGCGTGCCTCTCACTCGCTCTCATTGTGAGCGCATAACGTGAGCGGAGCGTAACGCAGTTTCTTGAAGTGTCACCCGGCAAACCAATTTATAAAACGTTGTCACGTCAAAACCGGTTGCGGTATTTCAGTACACCTTAACAATCAACCTTCGAATTGCGACTTTTAGAAATTTAAACATTTTTTTACGAAATGTTTGAGGTTATGATGAACGGAAAATCAGCCGTTACACCTTGTAACCTTAAGATTATACTTATTTTTTAAAATCTGTTTTAAGCCTGAATGACCTTTATTAAAAAAACAGCCTATTTTTAACTGACTTCAAAAAAAGGAAGAGGTTCTGAATTCGTCAAGTTTTTTTTTTTAGAAGTTACATAACCTAAACATTTTTTTTTATATTATTTTTGATAGTCGTAGAACAAAAGTTGATTATTAAGCTGCACAGAAGTAGCTCTTAACCGCTTTCTTATAAAATTATCAATAACTCTGTATAAGCTAACAACTAAACTAAAATAATAAAATGTATTGTATTGTTTGTTTTGCAAACTTTTTCTGTACCTTGTCATCTACAGTGAATCATAGTAACTCCAGTGTATGACCATGGATTTAAAAAATATTTTAACAATATTCAGTATTAAGCAAAGACTGCGTTCCATTGTGACTCAGATTGTTAAAGTATTTTAAAAAAGCAAATCTGAGTAAAAGGCATCAATTATCTGATAAAAACTAACTGTTATTGTTAAAATCTTAAACCATGGTGTTGTTATTTACATAAAAAAAAAACAGAAAAGACAGAATCCCGAATAATTTCTACTCTTCTCTGTTAACATAACGTTTAACATAAATAAACGCCATCTGTTATCGGGAGAACTAAAACAATCGGCCCTTAAATTGTGTACAAGAGCACTTGATTCTATTGCCAAAGGGCCAGAGATAGATGGCGCCACTTTGGATTAAGTTTTCTTTAACAAAGATAGATTTTATATTCAAAAGTTTTCTTTTTCTTAATCCAAAGTGTTGACATCAAATAGGCTGAAAAAGGGGGGACTTTAAAAAAATATATACTTTAGATTGGTTCGGGATTTGATCAAGATATATTGTTACTGATATTTGTACAATGAATGTAACTAAAATTTATCAAAACAACGACAATTTAAAGACAAAATTAATTCAAATTTCAAATTAAAAAGTTCATACTTACCTGTGGGCGTTGTTTAAGTCTTTATTAATAATAATAATGGAGCGTATTGATAAAAAAACATCTGTGGCCAAGACATGTGTGCTTGACCAGGATTTGAGTGCGCGTGACCAGGATATGTATGTGCCTGACCATGATATGTTTTTCTACATGTTCAGTATCTACTGCCTTGTATAGTCGACTCACCTCGACCTTATCTCTCAATGAGGCCAGCAATGTAAAGCCATTTTGCATCATGTGTGTGTATAAGACATGTGGTGTGTCCGTGACCAGGATATGTGTGCTTGACCAGGATGTGTTTGTGCAAGTTCAGTTTTCACTGCCTGATATAGTCGACTATCTTCGACCTTATCTCTCAATGAGGCCAGCAATGTAAAGCCATGTTCCGACATGTGTGTATATGACATGTAGTGTGCCCGTGACCAGGATATATATGTGCTTGACCAGGATGTGTTTGTGCATGTTCAGTTTTCACTGCCTGATTTAGTCGACTCACCTCGACCTTATCTCTCAATGAAGCCAGCAATACAAAGCCAGTATGCTACATGTGTGTGTATAAGATATGTAGTGTGTCCGTGACCAGGATATATATTATGTGCTTGACCAGGATGTGTTTCTGCATGTTCAGTATCCACTGCCTGATATACTCGACTCACCTCGACTTTATCCCGCAACAAGGCCCGCAATGTAGCGGCTAGATGCGGCAGTAACCTCGCGCGCGCTGCCCCGGACAACGCTAGAGGACCGCGGACCAACTCGCAGAGAGCGAGCATACGTTGCTTGGATAGACGACCGAGCGGTAACGTCTCTAAGGCTAGCACTGTGTACGCACTAGAAATGTTAAAAAAGAATGCGGTATACTAATATTTACTATCCAAAATATACATAATTATGACTTCAAATATTTCTTCTTTATCATATTAGTATAGAAGAATAAAAATTCAGAAAGCAAAACTTACCATAATTCAGTATCAGGATAGACTTTGATAGCGTGCGGTATGGCGTGCGGTAAGTATTTCAATGCCGAACCCTGACAAGTAAGTGCGTGGTCGCCGCACTGCATCAACCATACTAGCGCTTCCAGTAAACTCTGAAAACACATTAGATTGATATAGCATGGAAAAATAACATGGATATTACCTTTCAGTACAGTACAGTAGATTGGTACAAAAATAATAGACGATTTTGCAAAAATAACAGGTTCGATTCTTGGCTTTGCTACCTGATAACTCTCTAACCCACTATGGTCTGAACTTCATAATTGGACATCGTTCATAACTGCGCCGAGAAGTTCTCAGCTTTTAAAAAATCACGAAATTTTGCTGGTAGGCGGGATCTTGGTCTAAAATACTTCTTTCCGCGTGGGGATGATAAGAGTACAAAGCATAGAGACCGTATCAAAGTCAAAGTCAAAATACTTTATTCTTTAAGAATCATACAGTTATTCCGAGATCGCATAGAAAAGTCTTAAAAATTAAGTTAGGATGTGTGCTTTCGGAACGCGCTCACCAATGAGAAGATCCTATCATCCGCTAGATAGTCCTAATAGCTATTAGAACGTACCTGAAACAATGTATTGAAGTGTGCATCGGCGACGCTGTCCCCCAGCTTGGCGCGCAGCTGGCGACTGCGGACCACGACCCTCACCAGGCTCTCTATACACTTCATACACATCAAGAGACGCTTCAGTGCCGCTTCTCCGCTGTTCGCAGCTCGAATCACCCATACTATCACTGATATTAGGTTCCTGGAAGGTTATAAGGTGCATTAATCTACTGAGTGAAGTCTATATGGTGAGGCGGTCAGCTCACTATGTTCAACCATAACTTGAGTATCGTTGCTCCGATCTTTATGATTTTTGCTAGACGAGTAGTTGAGGTTTAAGTTCCAACTTGAGTTGATTTGGTTACGGGGGTTCGTTAAAATTTTATTGATAAGGAAGACTCTAGGTACTGAAGAATAAGCTGATTTCTAAGGTCTGGTGATCCGGAGTCCGGTTCTTAACTGAACTCCTTGACTGAGCGTTTTGCTTCATTCACCTGTTCGTACTACGAGGGAATGGATTCAGTTACTCGAGTCTGTCTTTCCGAGCACAATTTGGGGTCCAGAATAGGTATCTTCTAGAGGCGCGTGCTACATCTTCGAACGCATCTTCACTTTACATCAAGTGATATGGTGGTCCCATTCTTAACCAATATCATATTTAAAAATAAATCAAGATAAAGCTACTCACTCATAAGCCAAGGCATCACAGAAACTGTTATCAATATAAACATGTAGCACTGGCTGAAAGTGTTGATACTTGTGATCGCCAACCAGAGATATCACACGTAAAAGACATTCAAGTACCAAGACACCGTAACTCTCTTCTGAGTATCGTTCGGTTTCTTCCACCTGGAAAAAAATTGACTTAATCATAATCACTTCAGACTGCAACGCAGAAGATTGCGGGTTCGATTTGTGCCACAACAAGTATTTATGTACAGATATTATTTCTGGTCTGGGTGTTTCTCTATAAGTATTCCATCCATTATCTGGCCACCATAAAACAAGCCTAGTTTCTTAGCTTAGTGCTAAATGGAACTTTTATTACGTATTATCTTTAAACATTTTTTTTAATTGCACCGCAACAGGTTTTAGATTCACAGCTTTCTGTTTGATACGCCCGATTGAGCTGCGCGGTAACTGATTTAAAAACCTATATCGCCGTTAAAGTCAATTTTATGATATTTTCGTCCTATTTCTTCTATTCCTGTATGATCACGAGCTTCCCAGCTGTTCTATAGCCTTACCTGGCTAAGTATACTAAACAAGGCATCAAGTATGTCCTGCAGGAACTTCACCAGCTCATCGCTCGGCACTTGAAGCAGTCTGGTCAAAGCTGCTTTCAGAGAACCTTCGGCTCGAGCCGTCTGCCATTTTAAAACGCCCAGGATTTCCTCTGTGAATGAAAAAAATGTTGAAAACTAACTGAGCCCTGTGGTTATACCCAACTCCGTTCAAGTTCCGGGGCCTGATTCACAAACCATCGGAAGGCTACCGAAACGAATAAAACTGAAAAGACAAGGATGGCAACACGTCAAAAGTCGCGGGAGTGAAAGAGCAGCAACATTTTTTTTCGTTTCGGTTGCCTTCCGACGGTTTGTGAATCAGGGGGCGAACTCGTGGGAATATTGAGATAAAACCTATGTTATTTCCCAGGATTCAATGTATACTCACACCAAGTTGATTTGCATACATATTTTCATATTACTAATATGTTCTAATATCGAATATGTAGTGTTTTTGATAAAATATCTTGCGAGATTCATGTAATCGTACAAGTAACGCCATCTATCCTAGGAGACGTGTAAACTAACCTCTCTGAGTAAGTTTCGTAGAGCACAGCTTGGTATAGACGGTGAGCGAGTCCCGATGTACAAGCGAGAGCGGACCGCGCGTCAACCCGCGCTCGGCGCCGGCCGGGAGCGCTACGCGGAGCGAGGGCAGGCCGAGGCAAGCAGCGCCCGCTTCCGCCTCCGCTTCCGCACCACGCTTGTGCTCGATCTGGTTAACGAATTCAAATTATAACTATTCCAGTGCGAGCATTGTTTACATCTTCAATATTAGATTGCAGTTATTTAATTTTTAACACCAAAGAGGTGGCATGTGCGAACAATACTATCATGGTTATTCCTCACGAGGAGTTATTCATTCATGTAAACTTAGAATAGAAAAGGTTCTAATATAGATCCTTGAGGAACCCCCATTGCTATAGAAGATCCGAGAGAAAGTTTTCTATTTACAATTTGGACTCTACGGCCTGAATCTTATCTCTTCTTACGTTAGGTAAGAAGAGATAATAAGATAATAAGATTCAGACCGCCAAATTTAATGCCGTAGTGGTATACTTTCAGAATCAATATATCATGTTGAACGCAATAAAATGCATTGGATAAGTCACAGAATATACTAATTATTTTAATAGGCCACTATCGTCTACACTTACCTAGAAGATTACGTGTGCTATATGCATCACAAAAAATTATGGTATGGTAATACTTGAGCAAATAGAAAAAAATAATTTTAAATTTAAATTGATAGTATTTCGTGAACTAGATATGGAAAAGATATTATAAGCATTTTAAGTCCCGTGTTTTTTATTTTCTTCTTTAGCATCTGACGCCATTACACATAATATAGGAACTTAAAGAACATAACCTCCTTGCTAACAAGTAATCTTTGTTGGAAGTTTTGCCATTATTCTTTGCGAACACAGGAACAGAAAGTAGGTTCAAATAGCTTACCTTATAAACGCACAGACAATGATTATCATCAGGTATAGTAGTGCCCTCTCGCTGCATCAGCCTGAGGTAGGACAATGCGAAATGTTTCTCGGCCCTGTCCTTGGCCTCGTTTGAGCTTCTATGACGGCACAAGAACACTAAGTGGGCTTCTTTGAATTCTTCTATGTTTAGGCACACCTGACAACAAATTAACGTAAAATGTTTGGGATAAAAGATAAGTTAATATAATCCACGCCGTGACACCCCAGCTTTTCTTTGAATTTTTTTATAAGAAAGTAAAATAAGTCTAGGCCTGTCGTAAATTTTTATCATGTCCCTAAACTTGGACTTTCCAAGTTTTTAGCACTCCAAAATTTCATTTCTTTCACTACAAAATTATCTTCTAAGAATTCTCTAAAGATAAACATGTAATTTTACCTTGAAAACTTCTTGCCACCTCGGTCTATCGTCATGATAGTAAACAATAGATGTAAACTCGTCAACAAGAGGCACTCCGGCGCCTATTGATATCACACCCTGAAACAATATAACTACATTCAAGTTTCATATTTTATTACTACTTGATTTATCATTGTTGTAGAATTATAGTATACCTACTTGTTCTACTTTTACAATTAAGACTTCTCTGTGCAGTAAAGCAATAGAAGTAATTTTATATTATTTTGTATTTTGTTTTTACTGTCACTCTAAAATAAACTAGTAACAAAGCAACATCTTTAATTTATTTATTTTTATCTCAAATAGTATTTTACAACAATCATAAGTAGTGACAGTGATAAAGCGGGGTGTAACAGTAACACAGTGAAGTGATAGAGAACATTAAAGTGAAAGTGACTTAGTGAGGTGACTTTGAATAGTGAAGTGATAGTGAATAGTAAAGTGACAGTGACTAGTGAAATGATAGTGATGCAATGACGCGACAGTCAAACTCAAACTCAATTTTTTTTATTCAATAGGTGGTAATATAAATTTTAAACCTAATATTGGACATGTTATATACATTTTTAGGTAATTTATTATAATAGAGCACCCATGTGGTATTAAACGACCTGTTTATTTTCCGGAGAAATTATGAATCATCAGGAATAGTAAAGTGATAGTAAATAGTAAACTGACAGTGATACAATGAAGTAATAGTGTGTTACTTACCGGCATAACCTTCCCATATTTATCGACAACCCTCGCGACCAGTTCGATGTTCCTCTCCGAAGACTTCCCCCCTCCCTTGGAGAAGGCGCCGGAGACGACGGTGACGTAGAGATCGTTCCTCGCGTCCCCCGGGAGAATCACTTCGGGGAATCCCATCTTACGGGCGACGGCTACGTTACCTACTACTAGGTGGGGGTTCTCTTCGCGGATCTTTGAAAAGGAAACAAGCATTCAAATATATAAAATTCAAAATCCTGACTGAATGATGTGACAAAGCACAAAATGTAATTTTTTTATTCATTTGGAATCATACAAATGCATGGTTTCACTTTGAATAGTCTTAAAAAACAAGTCAATAGCTTAAGCCAATGGATGGATCAGGCTATTTAGCTTACAGATAGCTTATAACTTGGGCATCCGCTAAAAAAGGATTTTGAAAAATTCAACGACGAAGCTAGTATTAAATGAACCCGTCTCATTCAGCTTTGTTTTTCTTTTGACGTGCAAAACTCAAATAATGTTTTCAAAGTTAGCTTTCAAATAAAACGAATAAAATGAATTCAAAATAATTCATCAGTTTCTCTTATTTCGCGCACATATATGGTATTAACTAATTTTGTTAAAATTTCGGTACAAATATTACAATTTTAGCTTGAAAATGAACGTGTACCTGAAGTAAGTAAAATAAAACAAACGAACCTGTTTCATATCGCCTTCGACCAGTTGTAAAGAAACCCAGAGACCTTGTGAATGTTTCGCGTCTTTCAAATCTCTATTCGCAATCACTTTCTTTAATAAAGAGTCGAGATTCTCTTTTTCTAACCTGAAAAATAACAAAATATTATTATTACAAAAGCAACTCGTCAATTTTTACTGGACATATTTCAAATCTTGTTATCCTGTAGGAAAATGGGTCTGCCCGATGCCTTGATGGATATCGAAGCATCTGGAACTAGGCCTTTGTTCTTTGTGGTTCCTTATTTCCGTCGTGGGTTCAAATCTCACCATTAGTGTGAAAAATTTCGAGCAAGATTTTAATATATAAAGTTCCCTAAACCCCGTATACTTACAGATAAAAAGGCAGCTGTATATGTTTGTCCGGATTATCTGAAGCTAGATGTCGCTTTATGTCGACAACTGCTACACCGAATGGACGTCGCATCGCACCGGCGGGACTAGTCGTCACTGTGGGCATCGCTACTGAACTACGTCTAAAAACAATAAAAAACAGCTTTGTGAATTAAAACCTATATTATTATGGCACGGTGGGCGAACTCGCCTGCGTCGCAGAAAGTTGTGGGTGATAGAAATATTTGTATCTGGTCTGGATGTTACTGCAGGTAGAATAAGTATATATTATTTACAAAAAAAAGTATATACTTTAGTATTATATCAGTCTGACCAGCATAACACAAGCCTGAGCTTATTTTTGGCCTAACCAATTTGCTGCACTCTCGAGGTGCAATTCTGTTCATCCGAATTGCACGTTAAGAGATCCGCGTCAGATTCTTAGCAAAATGGGACCATCCTTAAAAAATCGCCATGTCCAAGAATTTATTAAAATTGCCTAAACTTAGCATCCATGAAAAATAGAAACATCTGAATTGAAAATAAATGGTTGTAATGGTTCGTATTTAGACTTACCTATGATCAATATTCTGTGGATCCATGGCACCTATTCGTACTACGTTGCAGACTAGATATATTTTTTCGTTCTTTAGTAAATCACTGCCGAAATCCTGTGAAGGAAAAACAAATCATATTGAAGCTGGGTCGCGCAGCCTCAAGACGATCTGCCTCATTATGAGCGTGCTGTGGGCTGTGAAAAATTAACCTGTCTCCACTTGAGCCACAAAATGGAGGAACGAGGCAGATCGCTTCCGCCGGATCCATTCGTTCAGTAGATTTTCAGTAGCCATGGTCGAAGTCGTTATTGAGGTCGTGGTTTAACCTGAGTCGCCTTTGAGCATAAACCTTTACTGACACCAAATGGCTCGTCGCGCATCACCTTCATTTGGTTCAAGTCAAGCAAATCTCGACTGTTGGCATGGTCTCCAGTTACGCTGCCACCAGTTATGATAGCCGCTTGAGCCGAAGCAACCTTAATTGATGATCCAGCTTTGGACAGCAATATCACTTACCATCAGACGTGATAGTAGTCAAATGCTTGTAAAGAAACACATACCGTAAAGACAACACAAGCTAGCGTAGACAGCACATGATGCGTCGGCCACCTCAACAACAGATGGTCCGACATCCTCGCCCCACTGGCGTCATGTAACGCCAGCGCCAGTTCCGCTGGACCTCCCACTCGACACACCAGGTTGTGGATCCGGACCGCTATGCTGTACGATCTGCCTGATACTGAAGTGGTGACTGTCGTCCCCTCAGATGATACTGGACGTGACTGTGGATGGACAATATTCTAATAGTTAACCTCTAAGACTAAGGACCTCGGTTGGTCACTGGAGGGCAAACCTAAAAAGGCTCCTAAGCAAACTTTGCAGCAACTCCTTATGTTTCTTCAACCCTACAAGATATACGTTAGATGACCTGATGTTAGCCAGCAAAAACTTGGCAGCATACTACTGGGATCTGATTAGTAATTTCACTTAACTTGTACCATCGAAACGACTAAGAAGAGACGGAACAATTTGAATGAAATAACTGAACTCATTTTACTTCTTCTTCGTATCGATAGCACAAATTAACGGGGGGATTGATGAGGTAGGGTCAGATCCGACCACTCCAGTGTGCTGACAGGTCTTTGGCATTGGTTTTGGCTGATATCAGGTAAACCAACAGTATGAAATATGACACTATTTTAACATATGACATACAGTATGAGATTTAAAAAAAAATAAGTTTTTGAAGGAGCATAAGAAAATATGACGTTATATTCGCTGTCCTACTGAATATTTCATGACTTACCATGTTCTTGTCAATCCTCATATTGGCGTCATCGTGTAAAGCGTTCAGTTTGTAAGCCGAGACGGATAGAGGGTCGACCAGTTGCCCGTTCTGTGTTCGAACGGCGAGCTCCATTCCTAAAGCTCTAAAGCCAACATTTACAAGTTAAGGTGGTATCTTAGCAGTACTATCTCTATACAAATGTATTCCCCTTTTTACTTTCTGCTTTTAGAGCATTCATTTTCCATTAAACCAAGATATGAATTTCTTGGTTTCTGTGACTAACTTGTTATTTTTTGGTTTTTAGAAGATCACATAGAGGCATGTGTATAGCAAACCTAGGTTTTATGGAAAAATAATGATTGCTCTATTCGCTCTATTTGTGTTATTATGTACAGGGAAAAGGTATTCTGCTTGTGTACGGTGGGCTTACAAATTATCTGCGGATCATTATCGACTCAGTCGATTAACAATTTAAAATCTAGATCCAAGTCCATCTTGGATCTGGCCAATGGATCTTCTGAGAGTGATCGTTGTTGACGCAGTACTTTATCGACGTTTGCCGAAAAGGTTTGATGAATAAATTGTGTAAATTTTGATGTAAAGGCTAATACTATTACATATTATTATGTAAAAAGGTAGTTACCTCTCGACTGTCATGACAGCATGTGTTAAAAAACATATAAATTATTAGAACTCCAAAAAGGGTACAGGGTTAATGATAATCAGTTTTACAATTAGTTAAGTTTACAACTAGCTAGTTATGCACATTTTAACAAACAACTTTTGTTCTGCTACTTCTTTTTTGATAACAGTCAATTTTTTTAAATATTTTTGAGGTTTAGTTTACCCGAATTTCAGCGTGAACGGTGAAGTCAATGGCCATAAAATGTGACTTATTTCTTAAGTTTTATTGATATTTTCATGATTTATTTTTGGTATATACGAGTATTTAAGGTCAAAATAATGTTTGAGTACAGCAGTAAACATGAGTAGAATCGGTCGTGGGGTTATCTTGATATGTAAGTACTAACCTGTTACCCTTATCGATAGTAAAGACAACAGTCCTAGCGACCCGCCGTAGTTGGTCCTGCGGTAGGGCTCCGCTGGCGGCCTGCGCGCGGAGCTCCAGCAACGCTCGCATACTCACTTCTACGAACTTTAAACGTGGATCGTTTGTCTGGGGACGAGATTATGTATATTTAGATTATAAGGGTCATTTTGTGGTTGTCACTATCGGTGATGTTGAGGTTTTAGTACATGTTTTTCCGAAAATAACAGAAAATCACCAATATTAAGTATTTGATTTGCTGTAAGTACCTACTTTATTTTGCCAACTATGCTTGTTTCTAGGATTTGGTCTCTATGTATGAAAATTGTAGAAAATCATCAATATTAACTATTGATTTGATGTCTATTAACAACACTATCAATGTTATTTACGAGAATTGCCCTTCTGGTCCTGATGCAAAACAACTCAATGGTATAAAGACAATAAACTTACAACATATAATATCTTCCATTGTTCGATCCACTGCCTGAGTACGACGGCTATATCGTGGACCACTCCTGTACCACCAGCTGATGCTACCACAGTTTCACCACATCTGTAACAATATACAACCAGCTAAACAATGATGGCAAGGTAATACTTGAACATATACACAAATAGAAAGAGTATGATAGAGTTCTGTTTTTCTTGATTACAATTAAATTGATAGTATTTCGTGTACTAGATGTAGAAAAAAGATATAAGTCATGTATTTTTCATTTTCTTCATCAGCATCTGATGCCATTATACATATAATAATAATAATAAATAAATATTTCAGGACATATTACACATCGCAATCCAGCCCCAAGCTAAGCAACTTATTGCTTGTGTTATGGGTGCCAGATAACGGATAAACTACTTATATACTTTTTTTTTGTAAATATATACATATTATACATACTAGCTGCGCTCCGCGGTTTCACCCGCGTAACTTCCGATCCCGTGGGAATATCGGGATGTAAGCTATCCTATCTCTCAAGTTGGATTGAACTGCACATGGTGTGCGAATTTTATTATAATCGGTTAAGTGGTTTAGGAGTCCATTGAGGACAAACATTGTGACACGAGATTTATATATATTACTAGCTGCCCTCCGCGGTTTCACCCGCGTAACTCCCGATCCCGTGGGAATATCGGGATGTAAGCTATCCTATCTCTCAAGTTGGATCGAACTGCACATGGTGTGCGAATTTTATTATAATCGGTTAAGTGGTTTAGGAGTCCATTGAGGACAAACATTGTGACACGAGATTTATATATATTAAGATAGCTGCCCTACGCGGTTTGACCCGCGTAACTCCCGATCCCGTGGGAATATCGGGATGTAAGCTATCCTATCTCTCAAGTTGGATCGAACTGCACATGGTGTGCGAATTTTATTATAATCGGTTAAGTGGTTTAGGAGTCCATTGAGGACAAACATTGTGAAACGAGATTAAGAAGAAAGATAGGAAACACCCAGAACCAGAAAAAAGAATTTATGGTCAGCATAAATACATGTTCCCGGCGGGAATCGAACCCGCAACCTTCTGCGTCGCAGTCGGCTGTTCGCCCGACGCGCCACAGAGGTCGTCACATATTTCAAAAAATATTTTTTTGTTCGAACTTCAAAATTCGATTTTTTTGTTGGAACTTCAAAAAATATTTTTTTGTTCGAAGTTTAGCCATTATTATTTACTTAGCTAGTTACCACTACCATCCCATCACAGTAGCCCAAGTAGTTTACTCCTGTAGTTTATCAATAGTTCTATCCAAACCGGAGGTTGTCCTTGGCTGCATTTTATTGTGAAGACAGGGATAATCGCCGGTTTGGTGTCCACATCATACTTTGCTATTAAACTTGTTTTTGTAAAGGAGTTCTAATTTTTTGTCAGAAAGATCAAGAATACAAATAATTTTGAAGGTAGGTTTTGAAATGGAGCAATCAAAGTAACGTCCATGGGTTCTTATCATTAAGGTACGACGAAGTATCATAGTATGCCACACAATTTATGCTTTATAAGAAACGACCCGCCCCGGCTTCGCACGGCTATATTATGCATGTATAAACCTTCCTCTTGAATCACTCTATCTATTAAAAAAACCGCATCAAAATCCGTTGCGTAGTTTTAAAGATTTAAGCATACAAAGGGACATAGGGACAGAGAAACCGACTTTGTTTTATACTATGTAGTGATAGTGATTTAAACCTTGAATTTTGCTATTAATGGACATGTCATAAACATATTTAGGTAACTTATTATAATAGAGCACACACGTATTAACCCGTTTATTTTCGGAGCCTATACTATAGGGCATGGTCAGATCATCTCTTTCTTAAGTTAAAATTATGTATATCGCTATATTTGCGAAAAACATCATATTTTTGCAATCGTAAAGCTGGTTTTCGTAAATATATTCTCAATTGACCGTTAATATAATTATCTCTAGAAGAGTGATGAGTATGAATGTAGAGGGATAGTGAGGAAGAGAACGACCTAACAAAAAATGGATGGATTGCGTGAGACAGGACATGAGAGAGATGAATGTGAACGATGAGATGACGACTATTAAATAAATTTAGATAAGGGCAGGAAGAAGAAGAAGAAGATATTTATCTCTTTATGTTTATGTTTATTTTTTTATGCATTATGTAATTATTATTAGTATGTAGTTCAGTATGTGTTTATTATCATGGTTTTGTTGTTATTTGCATCTTATTTAATTTCCTTAGTTTGAACGCCCTACCCTTCACCTTCCTCAACTTCTTGTCCATCCAAAGGTTGCCTGGAAGAGATAGCTTTGAGCGATGAGGCCGCCCCTTTGTAACACTTAGACTCTTTTTTTTTTATTAATGTTATTTGAAATTGGTGTTTACAATAAAGAATTTATCTAAGTATCTCTTTATTTTTTTTCTTTTCTACCGGGCTTCAAATCCTACCCAATATTCCCACAGGATCGGGACTTATGCGGGTGAAACCGCGAGGCGCATGAAATATATTCGTAAGGAACAAACTCAATAAACACTAAACAGTAAGTAACTGTTCTCCGCGTGACCCACTACAAGCTTATCAATGCAAAATCCATAATAACCAGTTACATACAAATCGTAAAAAAAACTGACCGATGTCAACGAACCCAACTATTATCATTGTACAATGAATCACCGCCCTTGCTGACGTAAAAACGATGTTATCATAACAATACAAGGTCGAGTTTGTATTAGCAGAGTAGCACAATTAACGTTTATTACCAGATGATAAGTTAGAAATTAATGTGTTTTTTTCTGTATTGTTTTTTTTGCTTCCGTTTGTATTTCTGTTAGGGAATAAAAATATAGATACTAAAATTCTATAGAAATTATATAATAATTAATATTCATTTAAAACTTTAGGTTTGTGACTTACTTGATATTTTTTTTAGCTGGGCCATTTAGCATAATTTTTATAACATGATATTTTTTTCGGATTTTCAAGTCTGATAAAGATCAGTTGTGCCAAATTTTACTCAAAATTGCATTTGTTATTAAATACTTAGGGCAGGGGTAGAATTCTTAGGTAAGTTGGTTTGGGTGGGTTCTTAACTCAATTAGGTTGGTACTTACGTTGGTTGGGTGGGTTATTAGATTGGTTCTTAGGTAGGTCGGGCTTAAATTAGTTTAGTGGAATTCTTAGGTTGGTTACCCACCCAACCAACCTTAAGTTGGTTTAAGCTAAGAAATAAAAAACCCCTCACCTGTCGACAGCACACTCTCTAATCACAACGTAACTCTTCGGGAAAGCTCCACAGGCATTCTTTCTCAGACTAGTGCCCCAGTACCAGTCCTTCGTCTCTCGTTCTATGTGTACCAGTTCACCCACTTCGAGCACCAAGTGGGGCGCCCCACCCTGGCCTGTGTAGTTGTATATCGCTGAAAAGAAAAAGACAAGATAGAGAATAATTATGAACATGAGTCTGTGTTTCCTGAAAAAGGTATAAGTACACAATATTGAGGTCTTAGAGTTTCTTCTTCCGGATTAGCTACATTTTAGAACGCATCGTCTCTTAGGTACCTTCAGATGGTCATACGCTGACCATTATATAAAAATAATTGGCCGAAATTTCAGGCACATAAGGCATTCTTGTTATGAGCAAAAGATACCGCTTCATATAGGCGGATCAACTGTTCATTCTAGTTTTTCTCATAATATTCTATCCTAAATTTTTTGAGTTCACTCAAATCTTAAGTTTATGTAAAAACCAGGGTTCGAAAATATCCGATATTTATAATAAATATCAAAATATCGGATTTTTTTGATATATATCCGATATATATAAAAAATGTGATATTTACATGATATTTATCCATTTTGTATGACAGCCATATTGTTATTTTATTATATTATTTATGTATTACTGTTTGCATAGCTATGTTTTATGAATATAATAATTTATTTAAAAAAAAACATTTTATAAAAGAAAAATCAACTCAAAAACATAAAATCTTCGTATAAATCAGAAAAATCAATTAAAATCATAAACAACATCAGGTAAAATCAACTCAAAAAGATAAAATCATATAAATTCCAATCATTCAATGGCTTCATTAATTTTCTGAATACCTACACTAATACTTAAAATACCTAAACTTTAAACGTTAATACCTACCTAAACTTACTATCAGGGAGTATGTTTTAACTTTACTCCAACGCCATCTATATTTAGGATGGAGAACTACAGTAGAAAACTGCAAAATATGACTTATTTTCATCAAATTTTTAAACAATTTTTGTATTGATATATATCACAAAAAACCCTTTGATATATATCGGATATATATCGGATATATATCGGATATATATCGGATATATATCATGATATATATCCAATGATATATATTCTTGAACCCTGGTAAAAACCCTAATTGAAATAATTATCCTTTTGGATAATTAATAATCTTGATTTTTCAAGATTGTAAAATTCGCATATATTTATTTATAGGAATAATTTATTGAAAGCTTTTAATTTTATCATGATTAGATGAAGACAATCCTCAAAAACAAAACAACACCATTCAAGGACGCAGACTTTTTATACAGTTGACGATTTGTACAATAAAAACCAAGGTAACATCGATTACGACATCAAAAACCAATTACGCAACATTCCACCAAAAGTCACGGTCAAAAATCCACTACAATCAGTACCTATCTATACGTAATCTATTAATAAATTCACCGTTAATTGATCATAAGTGGTATAATGGCATGCGTTGCGGACATCGTTTCCTGAGCTGTGTAAGGCGTCATTAGGTGTCTTTGCTCAGTTTGGAACAATGAGGGCCCGTCTATGGCGTTGGCATGTTTGGGGTCTATTGTGGTATGCGATTGTATAACTGATAAGGGGGTTAAAGACTTGGAGTTAGAAGCTAATGTCCTCGATGAAACTTTACATCGATATATTAACATTGATTAAGGTATGAGAAATTGGAGAAACTCAATTCCAATTCTCGTAAATACATTACAACATTGTTCAAATTACATTACAATATCATTCCGATTGCATTTCGATTACAAAAATACCCTCAAAGTAGCTCATAATACTGATGGCAAACGCTCTCGAGGCCGAAACCTAACCAGGAATCGTCAGATATCAGGTTCCATCATCACTTTATTATCACTACATATTATAAAACAAAGTGCTGTCTGTCTGTTCGCTAAAAACTCAAAAACTACTGCACTTATTTTCATGCTGTTTACACTAATGGGTGTTGCTGTTTCACCGAGAGTAGTTCTCGAGCAAGGTTTTAGTATATAAAACAAAACTACCACGCGTACTAAGTCGCGGGCAACAGCTAGTTAAGGTATATAACCGTATGGCAATATATGCCTTTATCATTTTTGAAGCTCGTTTAGTACCACTTAGGGGACACGAGCAGCGTTATAGATAGGTAACTCCTGCGGACGCGAGCTTAAGACCGTCCCCCCGTCAGGTTCCATAACATTGTGAGAGATGCGATTAACAGAAGCCGTTAGAGACCTATAAGGATGACCACGATCCTCAGTCATGAGGGGCCAACTACACAGAGAGAGAACATAGGAAAACATAGCCACGAAACCTTTGGTTTAATCTTGATTTCTTCTGGGCATAGTCGACTCTACTAAGACGGAGGTTTCAGAGACTAGAGTGTTCTGAATACCATGGATTAATGTTGCTGGCGTGTCGCTATCAAAATTTTTTGGAGCCCATAGGAACTAAGGAATGTATGGAAAAAGTATCTTTTAATCACAATAGAGATGGAGCGCATGAAAATACGCCCCGGTTAATCTTCTAGTAATGGACAATATTATTATTATTAAATTACGATTTCGTGTGCATTTCTGAAATAATCGACTTACGACTAACGTCACAAAGAATACATTTTAAAGCTACAAAGAATGTAACTTTTGCACCCATATATTTTAATCAGGACCAGCTATTTATTCAAAGAATCCAATCCTCAGACATTCTTAAATCGGATTTAAATTCCTTCACAGCAATTTCAAACACCATCCGTTGTTAAAAAATAAACCAAACGAGTTATGAAAAGGAACCATATGTGGTATAGTGGTAACTAAGAATAGAGACAGCTGCATGTGAATTAATATTACAAATTAAAAAGATGAGGCCCTTTGTCTGTTTGAACAAACACGTAATAGTCAGATGGCGACAGCTTTTATCAGAAATTCTGCAGAAGTTTCACAATCATGTTTGATAAATAAACAATGCAGTACCAAAAAATCAATTATGCACTAAACACGCCTTTTGTTTATGGTCAAGACATACCTGTACCCAAAGTGTAACGAACAATATTTAAAACTAAATTGCATTATGTCGCTTTATTTCTTCTTCTTAATTCTTAATTCTTCTTAACTTCTTAATTTAAGTCTTGAAAATCAGACCACTATAATAAAATACTTTAAAACCAACTTAACCATGTGTGGCTTTGGAATCCGATTTTCAATGAGAAGTCACAAGAAAAGAAAAAGGGGTTTATTTCTTGTTTTTTTGCTTTCACCAAGGACCAAGGTTCAAACTTCTAAGCATATCGTATCACTAACTTAGAGTAGGCATCCTTAATGCCTAAACCCTAAACCAAAACTCTGGGTGAAGGGCAGTGCGTTAATATCATCACTATCACTATCATCACTATCACTACATAGTATAAAACAAAGTCGCTTTCTCTGTCCCTATATCCCTATGTATGCTTAAATTTTTAAAACTACGCAACGGATTTTAATGCGGTTTTTTTTAATAGATAGAGTGATTCAAGAGGAAGGTTTATATGTATAATACATGCATAATATAGCCGTGCGAAGCCGGAGCGGGTCGCTAGTTATCTATAAAATAAAATTCGAAAGTCTTGGCTCACTGATATATCAGCACACTGCTCAATGAAATGGACGGATATGGCAAAAAATTGGCATATGCCCGGGTGAAAGTTAGTATTATACAACAGCTTTACCGAATAGACATTGTGTCTAGACTAGAACCTAACACAGAATACTTATTCTTATTAATTTATTGGCATAAAACATCCGCCAACATAATCCTACATAACATAAGAAATAATTATGTATTTAGTTATTCATAGCGTGTAAGCAGTACGCAGTATGCATTGAACTGATTAGTGTTTAGTTGTTTACATGGTACTGTTCCATATTTGTGGTATAAGGAAATATTGGATCGTAAGCGTAATCTATTGGTTCCTTTAACTAGGAGGCCTTCTGGGGTAAATAATCATAAAGATATTTTTCACCAAAAAAAGTTTTGGTGATAAACAAACATCCTCAAAAAGGATTTAATTATCTACTCATTAAATCAGGATTAGAAACCTTTTGAAGTAGATTTAATTTTTTTTTTATAAGTAGCAGGAATTAAAAAAAATCTAGTGGACGAAAGAGCAATGGCAGAGGAACCAAACAAACATGAGAGTTAGACAGAATTGAATAAAGTAAAATTAAATAAATCGAGAATGATGGGTGTATTTTAAATTGTTTATACAACAGCCAGAATAACAAATTAATAACAATTTAAAGTTACATACATATTATGGTAAATACAAGGCATTAATTGACATGACTTGTAAAACATTAATAGATCAGGAAAATAAGACAATTTACCCACAATACAGATTATCTTTTTTTGAGAACCTAAAGCTAATATCATTTTTAGGTGTTAAACTGGATGCAAAAATATACACATGCACAAAATGATCAAAGCCGTAATATTTTTTTTAAGCTTCGTACCCCTACATTGTTAACTTTCCCATAACGCACAAATTGACCCAAGCCATAATTTAAAAAAAAAACTTTGTACCTTTACATTGTTAACCTTCCACCCTTAACTATGACACATAAGGCAAACATTTCACCAATAATCATCAATTAACCAATCAAATGTCTACGTTACTTACATTGTGAATATGGTGCGCGTGAGTCACGCCCGGACGGTAGCTGCGCGCGCAACCAAATCGCAATGCAAGTACTGTCGATAGATGTTAGTACTAGGAATGTTGTAGACCTGACAGTGATGTAGTAGTAAATTAAGGGATCATGGATGATTTTATTCAACCGAATTCAAAAAAAGAAGGAGCTGTTCGATTCGTCGCTAAAATAATATATATTTTTTTAATTTTAAGTCAAAGTTTTTATTCAGTTGGAATCGCATAAGATTACATTAAATCGTTTTAAAATACTAAGTTAGGATATATCTTCGGAACGCGCCCACCGATGAGAATAAAACACAAGAAACTCATGGAGTTCTTTTTTTGTAATGTGATTTGGTTAAAGTCAAAGTCATTTCCTAACCAGTTTTCTATAAAATATCTTTATATTTTTACTCACATTGCGTAGGATATTTTGCTTCATTCATATGCAAAAGAAAGCGAAAAAATTGGGCACACCATTCCATTTTTGGCTGAACATAAATTCTTTTAACACCTACAAAACACACTTTGTATTTCGATGTACTAACAGGAAATGTTATGTTATCTTTAGCAACAATGAAGTCTTCAAGTACAGTGTGAAAATGTTTTTATAAAACAACTAAAAACATTACCGAAACATTTTGCTTTAGGATAAACTAGCGACCCGCTCCGGCTTCGCACGGCTATATTATGCATGTATTATACATATAAACCTTCCTCTTGAATCACTCTACCTATCTATTAAAAAACCGCATCAATATCTGTTGCGTAGTTTTAAAGATCTAAGCATACAAAGGGACATAGGGACGGCGAAAAGTGACTTTATTTTATCTATGTAGTGATATAGCATAAAAATCTATACATTCATGTGTATTATTATATAAAAAGATAAAAAGACTCATTACGAAATCTCTAGATTACCTCTAGATAAAGAACTACTAGTCTGACAGTCCTCAGAGGTTTTTAGGATGTAGGCGCGTAGGTACTAAGAAATATTTTTTGGAAATGTGACTTATAAAGGGGTAAATAAAAGGGTTATAAAGTTTGTAGTTCGTAGTAACTATTACGTATTACGTTTGTAAGAAATCAGTATCACTTTTAAAGAGATACTAACGCGGTCGCTGTTGTAGACAAACAAATAGACAAACATAGAATTCAAAACTATAACACACGTTCATCCGTAGGTTGTATGCACCAAAGCCATAATTATGCCATGTCTATTTCTACTAGCGTCTGCTCAGCAACCCGATCCATAAAGCACCTGTCACTTGACACCCGATAATGATACCCCTGATACAGTTTGTATAATTAAGGGGGAGATAATTTAGACAATAAAGATCTCTTTTTTCTTTCCCGTTTAGATAAAAGTGTAGGAGTCGGAAGGCGTGAGAAAATTTACGCTTAGGTGACGAACGAAATCTACCTCTTTAGTTTTTAGAGTTCGAATTTTTTTTGATAATTCTTTTTTTTTTAGTTAGTTAACTACGTTATTCGATTATTGTTTCTGGACCTCTTCCCAGTCGATTACAACCATAAAAGTGGGGGGTTAAAAGGGCATGTTTGTCTATCTATCTGTCCATGGTATCTATCTATCTTACTTTTTCCATTATAGGTCATAATAAAATTCTGTAAGCCTACTTTGACGATCTTACGTGTTCCACAGTAAAATATTTTCCTGTATAATTACTAAAAAATTACACAAACTATCAATAAACAAAGTCCGTTAGTGGCTTTTGTATCTTTAATTATGATCTATTTTTTGTGGTTTCTATTTTAAGTTTCTTATATAAACACTATTTCTGAAGTCGTATTTCGCGATCGATTATCATAAAGGGAATGGAATTAGTTGCCTGCGTCTGTCTTTCCTGACATGTACAGTTTGGGGGTCCTCAAGTAGCGAGTGAATAGGTATCTTCTAGACACCGCGTGTTACATCTTAGGCCGCTTCGTCACCTACCATCAGGCAGGTGTGATAGTGGTCAAACCATGAAGCAGTTATCTGCTTCATGGGTCAAACGCTAACCCATCAATATGTAAAAATACGGAATCCTAGCCCTGTTTTCACATGAAACGCAGTCATTTAAAACAAGTTCACACCGGACCAGGAGGCGAATCAATCGAGGTTATTCGCGTTGATTGCCGGTACTGCGGTGTTTTGACAATAAATAAATTGAACATCCTCACGAGGATGAGGGGAACTAATTCGATGATAAACTGGGAATTCACTTTGGCATCAATTAGTGATCAATTCTCTGTAGGTGAGCTTGTAGGTCATAGCAAAAGTAAGTGACGTTACCTTCCTTGATCCAGTTACTTAAAATGCAGAATGCTAATAAAGGCATTTGACCTAAATGGGAGGTTTGCTTAGAAATCTTTTCGCCCTAAGCAAGAGATGCCACTGAAGCAGAATGCCTGAAATGCAAATTAGTTTATTTTCCAAAATAGATGCTCCCGGTATCGCGGGAATATCGGGATAAAAAGAAAAGGTAGCCCCTATGTTATTACAGAAAAGTTACCTATTAGTTATGCATACTTGCATTTAGTCGCATTGACATGACCACATGCAAACGTAGGAAGCTCAAGTTTTTTTTGTGGTCAATTTCACAAAGGTCAGGATAACAAAGGATAAAACCAGATTAGTTTTTTTGGCCACGTGTTAGATACGCGAACAATTTTACCCGCATTGCATCCAGCGATCCCGTGAGACGAATCAGGGTTTTATAAGGCGGAAACTGAATTAATTAAATGAAAGAGAAATACAATCTTCTATAAATGTAAAATTCAAAGCTCTGACTGATTGACTGACTATATCACACAGCTTAAACTTTTGGTCCTAGTGACATGAAACTCTTACCCCTTTATTCCAAAACGAGGTTTAAGGATAGTCCGAGATGTGGATTTAAACCTTAGATTTAGACACAGATTTACTCGTGAACTATAGTCTAAACAATATCCCCAATAATCTAGAGGGATAGTGTTTAGACTAAAATTTACGAGTAAATCTATGTCTAAAACTAAGGTTTAAATTCGCATCTCGGACTATCCTTAAACCTCGTTATGGAATAAGGGGGCTTTGAAAAGTGTAAATATCCAATAAGAAATATTTTTTTTAGAAATTCTACCTCAAACGGGCGATGCTGCGGGCAGAAGCTGGTACTATATAATCAGAATTGTTTCATCATGATGACAGATTTCAGGAGTAAACAATACAGTAGACGTAAATATAACGAAGTCCATTGTTTATCAAATAGTAAATAAACGTGAAGAGGTTACGTTTTTTAAAATTGCCTGTTGTCTTAAACAACAGACAATTTTTGAAATTGAGATACGCCAAGTAAAGGACAGTAAACCACTGTTTAAAATGCCTTCTTAGACCAGACTTAGACAGCAGGAATAAAATGAAAACTACGTAGGTACACATAGTCCTGAATTCCAACTTAAAACTAAATATAGACTTATTATCATTACTCAGTAATAGATATCATGAATTTCCGCAAAATGATACCTAAACCCATCCAATTTTTATCCGAATCAAATCGGGCTAAGATTCCTTAGAAGCAATCCTCGGCAAATCTTTTTTCTTTGTCACGGAAAAATATTGTCATTCAATCCATTAACGCGTTGCGCCCTTTACTTATCTAAGCCTAATTTTGTAACCGAATTACGTTTGATATTTTGTGGGTAGACAGTTGGATTCGAAAAGTAGCAATTCTGATCTACTTTAGGGCAAAGGATCTTTTCTCAAAGGGGTGTACGACCGACGACGTACGTAAGTGGGGTGTACACAGTAGAGAATACAGATGGGACTAAATGGGCCTTTAGTTATTGGTTGTAGAAAAAAAAATTGTCAAAGACGTGTGCTGTGTGTGTACAGATAGCCAACCTTGGTGTTATGAAAAACTAATGATAGCTCTAGAGACAATTTTCAGGAAGGAAATAGATAAATACATTTGTATGGAGAATACAATGCTCGTCTATGCTATTTTTCCAAACATTAATTATTTCCAGGACAATACTAGTCAGTTCCCATAAGTATAGTTGTACCTTAACAGAGTTGTTATTAAATAAATTGTAGCGGAACTGTGATTTAATCTAGTTCTGCTGTGTCCACGCACTGTGCAGTAAGGTACAGTAATTTAACATTTGTATCTACAAACTAGCTGCGTCCCGCGGTTTCACCTGCGTAGTAATTTTCTACGCAACTTTCTTAATTTTTTCTTCCATAAGAACCTTCTCCACACAACAACAAACCCAACAAAAAAAGAATTAGCGAAATTGGTCCAGGCGTTGTTGAGTTATGCGCTTACCAACACATTTTGCGATTCATTTTTATATTATAGACTAGCTGCGCCCCGCGGTTTCACCCGCGTAATATTTTTCTACGCAACTTTCTTAATATTTTCTTTCATAAGAACCTTCTCCTGACAATAACAAACCCAACAAAAAAAGAATTAGCGAAATTGGTCCAGGCGTTGTTGAGTTATGCGCTTACCAACACATTTTGCGATTCATTTTTATATTATAGACTAGCTGTTGCCCGCGACTTCGTTCGCGATGTGGTTTTGGTTTATATAGAATGCCTAGCATTTTCCCGCATAGATACTATTTAACGTTCGGTGTAAGTTATAATAACAAAATAGATACATTGTTGTTAAGCTATATTTTTTGATTGATTTGGCAAAGGCACTTATGTAGGTAAGTAATATTTATATTTATTTACTAGCTGTCCCGGCAAACGTTGTTTTGCCATATAAAAAAAAACTAAATCAAAATCGGTTCGGGAGCTACGATGCCACAGACAGACACACACACACAGACACGTTAAACTTATAACACCCCGTCGTTTTTGCGTCGGGGGTTAAAAATCATACAAATCGGTTCAGCCGTTTAGGTGTAGTTTGGCAACTAACACCGCGGCACGATTGACATCAATATTTATACGTCACTCAATTGTTTTGCCTTCCCGGCACCTCTCCATTAAAACTTGAACTTTATGTTATGGTATTAAAGTTCTTATTGACTTGTATTATTACGAATCGTTTGTATGGTATGGAGTATAGAAAAGTGTTGTTTTTAGACATTTTCAGGCAATTTTTTAAATTTTTCTCTCCGTAAGAACCATCCTCGTACCATATGGAATATTCTAAAAAAAGAATTGGCCAAATTGGTCCAGGCGTTGTTGAGTTATGCGCTTACCAACACATTTTGCGATTCATTTTTATATATAAGATGTAGGTATCTACCTAGGTATATAAAAATTTATCCCTATTTCCCTATTATGTCAAGGCATCACGCGAACGCCTCGACCAATTTCACTAATTCTTTTTTGTTGTGTTTGTTATCAGCTGGCAGAAAAACCCCCGGCGGGCGGTTTCGTCATAAATGTTTAATGTAGCTCCATCTATCTGCCAGTTGATGAATTATTGTCAGAAAGGAAAAATTAAGAAAGTGGCGAAGCTAGGGTAAAAATAAAAGTTGGTGTAGATAAAATACATCCAAAACAATTTATATTTAGTACCTCAGTAAGCCTTATTCTATAAGAATTTCAGAACATAATTGGCGACACTAAAAAATCTCACAAACGTTAGACATCGGCGAGGTCATAATAATTTCGTAGTTCGTCTCAAGAATAACAAGTCATTAAGAGAACTTGAGTAATTAACGCCACTCTACCAAACATTGCTTTTAAGAGTTGTTATTTTTTGTACCGTTTTTTCAGCAGACATCTTAATATATATAAATCTCGTGTCACAATGTTTGTCCTCAATGGACTCCTAAACCACTTAACCGATTATAATAAAATTTGCACACCATGTGCAGTTCGATCCAACTTGAGAGATAGGATAGCTTACATCCCGATATTCTCACGGGATCGGGAGTTACGCGGGTGAAACCGCGGAGGGCAGCTAGTATGTTTATAAATTGAGAATGAAACCCTCTTGAAATTTATATTTAGTTTAACTAGCTGCGCTTCGCGGTTCCACCTGTGTAAGATAATAATACAATCCCATGAGATTCCTCCATATAAATGTGTTGGTTTGTGTGTATGTTTGTTACTCCATCACGCAAGAACTACTGAACCGATTGCAATAAAACTCGGAATGCAGATAGCGGGAGACCTAGATTACATAGGCTACTTTTTAACTTAGACTGGATATCTGCGACTAACTAAAGCCTGTATGACAGATTATCAATTTCAACTCTTGACCAATTTGGATTAATAAAATAACAGGGCATGGTATTAGAGATACTTTTCATCCCAATATCCTTACAGGATCGGTACTTGGGCGAGTGACTCCATGTGACATAGCTAGTATAATACATATTTTATGAACAATATCAATGTTATTGTTGCTATCTGCCTTTTATCAGTTAAATAATCACAACTTTTCCTGTAAGATAAGTATTTACTCGTAGATAACTTTTTGTATGTGTTACAATTTTTGTAGGGGTCACGGATTATTGAATCAATATATTTAAAAATATTTTTATCACATATTTTAGTACTTACTTAGGTAAGATTTCACTACAATTTTTTTTCTATTTATACTTGTACTAGCAGTAGTCTGCGGTTCCACTTTACTATTTTACAAGCCTGGGAATATCAATATGAAAAGTAGACGTAGAAGTTAAGAAGACAAACAGACATTCAAATGATCTTATAAGGGTTTCATTTGTCTCATTTGGGTAAAAGGGAACTGAGGAACTTAGACAGTTGGTTGATACAGCCAGTACGACTTAGCATGGCTTGCGACTGGCAAAATTTATGCCAGAGCTGGACTGGTTGTCTTCCTGGTAAGTAGAACCTCACCCAAAAACCCAGGTGGACTATTGGAAGTATTTTTCAAATGGTACGGTGTGAGTCAGAATTCTTAACACACTCGGTAGAGCTCCAAAACTGCTATTATAAGAATATTTTCAACTCAAGCGAGATTCTAATTCCAAGGTCTTGCTCGAGTTCAAGTTTAAGTATTTCAACTAATTAATTATAAGATAAATATTATTAAAATATAAACATTTAGTAATATTAAAACTCAAAGGTGGGTCTGCAATTCTGACTCTGACCATGCATTAAGGTGAACTGAGGTCATAAGGACATTTATGCCCTTAAGAATCCTTGTAGAAGAAGATCCTACTAGAAGTAGGATGTTTTAATAATAATATGATACTAGTGATAAAGAACTCATTTTTTTAGAAATGGAGAACTTATTTTTTTAAACACTAGTACAAACAAGCACTAAAGTAGGTAATAAAGCTCTGATTAGAAACTGCAAATTAACTTTACAATACTTACTTTTTACTTTTAGAGATTGTTAGGAGCGGTTTCACTGCTCTAAATCTTATGATTTAGAGCAGTGAAACCGCTCCTAACAATCTCTATAATTCATTACAAACGAGATGCAATCAAAACAATATGCCACAACAGACAACTGATAACAATTACATGTCCAACTTAAACAAATTAATTAAACAACATTCAATTAGATCGTGAAGGACATAAATATAAGCATATATCTTAGATCTAAGGCCAAACGAAGCACCCAAAGTACTTCTTTAGATAATATTAACGTTGGAAACTAGTTATTTATCAATCAATCGACGTAATGTATTAAATGGGAGTGGCACATAGTTAAATCACGATGTATTCTCTAAACAGGATAACAGTAGCAAAGCAGGAGGCAAATTGCGGCAATGTTTGTCATCACAATGTTTATTCTTTGACCGTTTGCCTGCGGGAGGTAACACCTAGCAAAAAACTGATTTATCTCATAGATTTACTCACCAACTGCATAGCAGTATTTATCTTCGAGTTTCTCCCAAACAGTCATGATGGTAAACACAATTATAAAGCGATATTTTTAATAAGAAATTATGAATTTCGTCATTTTTTATCTCGCGGACTGCCTTCGCTCTGACCGACCATAGATAAACTAATTTTGACAGCTGGCTCGACTGACAGTTAAAAGTGACAATGACGTTTGTTGAGTGAGTAACAGACAAGCCTTGTTGAAAGGTAACAACATTCCAAAAATACTAAAAATGTCGAGTCCATTCTAGTCCATTGAAAAGTTACATTTGGGGTTGCATTTGTCAGAGGACGCAATTTTATTTTTCAGATATCAAGAGGGGGTTAGTCTAAGCTTAAATCCAAAATGTTAAGTAATACTTTTTGTAAGACCTATAGTTTGTCAGCAAAACCATGGCTAAACCATAAAAACCGTTTAAATCCCTTTTTCCAAGATGGCGGCCGTGGGACAAGAGCTAAAATCCCTCAAACTTGGATTTAAGCTTAGACTAACCCCCTCTTGATAACTAAAAAATAAAATCGCGTCCTCTGACAAATGCACGCTAAGCCCAAAAAAATGTAACATTTCAATGGACTATTCGTGATTTTTCATAGACAGCCCAGCTGTGACATCACAGCCCGCCAATTTTCTTGACTTTTTATTGAGCAAAGACATTTTTTTCCGCGCTTGAAAAGTACCTAGTTGAAAGTTGAACGTGGACTTTATAAACCATATAAACTTTTGTGTGTTGTTGGTCCATGTTTGTGAAGTGTTGTGTTAAATATTACTTAATTGTGTAGTGTTGTGTTATCTATTTAGAACTAAAACAAGCAGAAAAGTCCAACGAGTCACCTTCACAAGCTAAGTAAGTAAGTATTCTAATATAAATAAACTTACTGTCTACGTATAATAGTTGATTGAAGGATAAAATAAATAGGTAAGTACCTATCTATTTGGAAGACTTATATTTTTTGACTAATATATTTTATGGTTATTTGAAAGATTTTAGGACAAGTTTAGTATCCAAGTACTTACCTAAGCTTAGCTTTATTTGATTAAAGAACTATCGTAAGAATGTATTGTATTATACCTACCTACCTACATAATTAAAGAGAAAAGAAGTAACCCTGACTGCACTAGCGGTCAGGGTGACCCTCTATTTAGTAGCGTCACTGGTATAATATATTATTTAAACTTTCAGAAGCAAAACCCCCGACTTATCCAGATATTATATACCTACGCCTCAGGAGCGGAGCGGAGGGAAGATACCAGACAACGAACTCGGGTGAGTGATTTTGAAGCTTAGTTTAAAAAAAACATGGGATTGCCCATGGAGGAAGGACTACCTACCTCCAATCTCCATGGTATTGCCTTCGTGAATTTCCTATTTATTCGGTTAATCTGTCAATAGATGTCGTTAGTAGTTTTTAGATCATGAAATCTTTAAATAACTTACCTATCTAGGTTAATTTTCGTTCTCATATTTGGATTGGAACTTGAAGCATAAATTAATTTCAAAGTAAATAAAAAGCCAATTACGAGCTATTCAAATAATTCAATAATAATTACAAATTGCCTGTTTCAATTTGCTTTCCCATTCCGTTTCAACTGTTTAATTAAACAAGTAATATGCACACGAGTGGTTTGCTATGAAAGTTCATTCAGGCGCACCATATTCAGTTTGAAATAGTTTGAATTCAACATAGTTTTGAGTTTTGAGCCTTACATGAATACCTAAGGATACTCGATGAATAGAAGGATTATGAAAGTTAGGTAGCTAATAATATTGGAATTTACATCTAACTAGGTATGGTTAATACAGGCAGCGCCAGGATATTTGTCCAAGGCATCTGTAGTGCCTAGGACCTGTGTATGCCTGGGTATGAGACGGACTAGACTTACCTAGCACACTATGCTACTCACACAGCATCTATGATAGTATGGTACCTAGGTACTTTTAGTTTTTTCGTACGGTAAAGTTGTTAAAGCGGAGATTTTGGCCAAAACTGCATATTTACAAACCATATCCTATCTGCTAAGTTAATGTATTAGTATCCACAACACCGCTTAAATTTTTTGTGTAAGAATTTGGTTAAACTGAATGCATTTATAACGTACATAAATAAAACTAGCTGCAAATTACGTAGTAAATCTCCAACAAAATAGGCAACTATACCTTACCAACGTAGGAAAATAAAAAACAACTAAAGTTGAAAAATTCCGATTTTGCACTCCCCAGCCAACCGTTAAGTGGTTTCGAACGCCTACAAATCTCAATAGCAACGTTTAACGTTAAGCACTTTGCTCTGTACATTTTAAATGCCAAAATTGCAAAATTCGAATAATCCCACAGAGTAGAGTTACTAATTAGCTTCGAAAGCTGTTTAGGTGAGTGGATACTTAGTTAATAGGCTTGAGTTTGTTGAAGTATTTAGTAGAAACTAAGTTTAAAATGGTTTTGGGCCGTAATAATAAAGTTTCTCTTACCTTTGACCTAGAAGCTAAACTAGAAACTATATTAAGCAGGCAGGTTCTAACTTAAGTAAAATTATTTTAACCACATTTTTATCTAACTTTTTCATATAATTAGGCACGTAGTTACTTTAACGCCTAGCTGTTTTTGTAAAAACATGCCTAAAATCAGAGTCGCAGATTACCTTAACCATTAGGCAGAATAAACAACTGCCTAGGGGCCCCGCATCCACTAGAGGCCCTGTGCATGCACATAGAAAAAAAAACGTTTCATCGAACAAACATTTTGTACCCTTACTCTGCTTTTTTTTCGGTGTATGAAATACTTCATAACATACAGAACCATCTAGTATCGCGTATTGAAAGATCGGATCGGCTCGTGGTTCCCCTATGCTCCTCCAGGGGATACGTTTAGATACCTACTAGCGACCCGCCCCGGCTTCGCAAGGCTATATTATGCATGTATTATACATATAAACCTTCCTCTTGAATCACTCTATCTATTAAAAAAACCGCATCAAAGTCCGTTGCGTTGTTTTAAAGATCTAAGCATACATAGGGAAATAGGGACATAGGGACGTAGGGACGGCGAAAAGTGACTTTATTTTATACTATGTAGTGACATAGAATAATAGTCAAATCTATACTAATATTAAAAAGCTGAAGAGTTTGTTTGTTTGAACGCGCTAATCTCAGAAACTACTGGTTCGAATTGAAAAAATATTTTTGTGTTGAATAGTCAATTTATCCAGAAGGCTACTTTCTATTTTGATTTTTCACGGAATCGGGACTTATGCGGGTGAAACCGCGGAGCGCAGCTAGTTATTAATAATTGACAGTACCTACCTAGGCCTCTGTATAGGTATTGGCACGTATAGGAACTATTTAAATCAAACCATTATCATAATTAAACACCAATTACTTACCAACCAGATTCTCCTCATTTGTATAACAACTATAACCATTATTTAATTATTCACAACCACGAAGGGCTAACCCTTGGTACCCTTCGGTTATTCAAAGATCAAACGAACCTTAGCTGAAAAGTGTGAAGTTAACTCTTGGAATAAATATCTAACTACTTAAGCACACCTATTATGTCCATTACTTAATTATTTGCTATATTTTTTTATGCAGTGAATTTTTTAGCCTATAGCCTGCTGTAGTCAGTTACTGGAATGGATACTGTATATTACAATAATGATAATTAAAAAAATTAAATACTTACAAAAAAAAGCAAAAGAAAAATAGAACTCTAGGCACATGCTCTAGGTAGGTAGGTATAACGGAATCTATACGAAAAGAAGAACTTTAGGTACCTAAACATAAACAATAAACTTTGTCTAAGTTACAGGCACAGATATTTATATTATAGTTACAGGCATAAATCGCAAGCGTTATACATCGTTCCGTTTCGATCGTCTATTGTTACAGTTTCGTTCGTCTTTTGTTTATTTTTTCGATCGTCTAGTCCAAGTAGGACTAGGGGGACGAATGAGCTTGAAAAAATCTAAAACATTGCCCTGGGGGAGCATAGGGGGTCCGAGAGACCTTCAATGTATTTTAAATCAACGCTTATCGGTCCCCCCAGTCCCGGGGGACCGTTAATAGTGAAAAACTTCTTGACAGGGGGGCCGATGTCCGTAGGAAGATCGTTAGGGGAAATGTTAATGTTACCTTTAAAAACTAACACCTACCTACATTGTAAGAAAACAATTTGAATAAACTTTTTTATAAAGTGAAAGGGTTTCTTCTACGTAAGGATTTCCTGAACGTATTTACTTTCACAGAAAGTCGTGCCTTTGGTAATTTACAGGCAAGACGAGGAACATTTTACCGAAATTAAATCCACTCCCAAAGTTGGTTTCGTAAAGTTTCCTGGAGACTTCTTAATCTTACACGCCGTGCCTTGTAAATTGCTTTTAATCAATTACCGTGGATCTGCTTCGTAAATTTCATGGTAAGTATACGTGGATATCAACATATCACCATGGATTTTGGGCACAGAATAACTCTACATTGCAATTAAGCTCACACTTTACTCTCAAATACGCTTTAGCCCCAAGGCTAGAAATAAAGCCTTAAAGTCCAGGGCCTATATTCACTAAGGTTCAAGTCGTTGGGCGCGCGTGATTAGGGGCGGAGAGGGGGAGTATGGAAATCTCGTCCTAATCACGCGCGCTCGACGACTTGAACCTTAGTGAATAAAGGCACAGAAAGCCTACGCAATAGGCCAACCCATTGCGTAGACTTTCTGAACAGCTATATATTCATGCCTTGATAAGATGCGCAGGGACGAACAACGGGATCGAAAAAAAAACTAAATAATTGTCTTATATCCAAAATACTGGCAAAGTGCGAGTCAGACTGGCGCACGAAGGGTTCCGTATACCATTATATTCTGTTTTTACAGAATATAATGGTATACGGAATGTTGTTATATAGCGGCAACAGAAATACATCATCTACTTATTAAAATTCAACTGTCTAGCTATCACGGTTTAAGAGATTCAGTCTGGTGACAGACAGATAGACAAACGGACGAACAGTAGACTCTTAGTAATAGGGTCCCGTTTTTACGGAACCCTAAACATCAACAGAGTTATTTATTTAGTTCTTTTTCACGCAAGATAAAGTTATTGAAGTAGCTGTAACAAAGTAAAATGTAGCTAGAACTCAACGCTCTAGATTCAAGCCAGTAACTATAAACTAAAACTATTCAGCGCAAGGTTCGTTAGTCAAAGAGCAGCGCCGCAGCCGCAGCCGCAACTCTGTCATCACAAATACAATTAGCCATACCTACGCGTACGTCACAACTTCTAGTCTAGAGTGCTCGCCAGATATGTCTAAACGAAGTCGAAATCATATTAGAACTAATCGATGGTATTTGATTTTAAACTAACATGGTTAGTTTTAGATACTATTTACTATAAAAACAAATTAATATTGACTGGTCACCTACCGGGAGACCAATGGGTACCTACCTATATAGGGGCCGAATCTACAACTTTTATTCCGGGGGACGAATATTAGGAGACCACTGGCCGGGCACCGACCCAGTTATGCTAACCCAAGGAGGGTCTCCTGAAAATGGTGCTTGTGACAGCATCGAATTAACGAGCTAAAAATAAATATTTACAAGAAATATTGCTATATTCTGTATAACTTTGGTAATTGACTAGCTTTCACCCGCGACTACGGCCGGGTAGGGTTCGAATTTTTCAGAATCCTTTCTTACCGAATGCCTACGTCATACAAATAACACACCCTCCAAGTTTCAGGTCTCTACGATCAGCGGTTTAGGCTGTGCGTTGATCCGTCAGTCAGTCTGTCAGGACAAAGCATTTATTACTATTTTTACGATATAATGTCGTTTACCTACGTTGGGTTTTGAATATGATGTGTTCCGGGGTGTTTTTATTTGTGTGTATTTGCAAAAATATAAATTGTAGGTACTAAATAAACCTTAGTAAAGACGCTAAGCGCTACTTATAAATTATCGCGTGTAGACATGTCTGGCACAGACTCTAGCTACATCTAACTTGCTGCATGGGCAAAATATGCGACGCCTGGCAGTATGCTCAAACTGTGCGATGCCGTACCTAATGGAAAAAAGGATTGGGTACAATTTTGGATGGTTGTCGAAAACGGTAAAGAAATATTTGAAACGCATTTTTCGAACGTTGTTAAGGTAGTACCTAAATAACAAAATAAAATAAAAAATTGTTTAATAACCTTTGTTACGTAAACGAAATAATTTAATAGTAAGTACACATTGAAACAAGTTTTATAATTTATACTTACTACTCTATTTTCGATCAATACAAAATGGTTGTCTGTAAAGTCGGTTTACGAACGATAATTTTACGTGATAACGAGAAAACATTGATAGTAACCATAGCAACGTATTATCGTTGCTATGGTTACCTTGTCAATAATTCACGTTCCCGGAACTTGAGTGTCGTTGCTATGGTTACCTTGTCAAATAACAGAACGTAAGCGATGACGTCTCACTTTTTTGTGTTCATCGATTTATAAGACTTTATCACGTCAAAAAACACATGGATTCGAAATCAATAACGTGTTTATCAACGATCGACCAAAGAATATGACATTTGCAATATGAAAGTTACCAGAAAAATGGCATTTTAACTGCTGATGTTTGCTCACTGATGTCGGAACTTCCTCTAAACGTTCATTCGTTATTAGCCAAGTAGTAAACAGATAGGTAAACTAGTAAACTGTTACTAATAACCTTAGAAACTCAGTAATCTGATGATAATAATAGTTAGTCCGTTAGAAACACAATAAACCGGATAACTGCGAGCTTCACGATAAGCTTTGTTTTGTTCATGAACAGTTTTACTGGTCTGTTTCCAGTCGATTCCCTACGTATGTGGAATGGATACTTGTTTGTTTCTAAACTCTTTACTGCGAACACTATCTTTGTACAGTTTAGATAGTACGTATGGTCGGAGTCAGAATTGCAGACCCACCGTAGAGCTCCAAAACTGGTATTATTTAGAATGATTTCAACTCAAGCAAGATTCTAAGGTCTTGCTCGAGTTCAAGTCCTTTACCACATGAATTTATTAGAGTAAAACATTCCAATAATAGTACTAATTTAAGAACTCTAGGGTGGGTCTGCAATTCTGACTTCGACCGTCTACGATAGCATTAAAAAACAGACTGATCTCGCGCGTAAGGGACTCTCTACAGCCTACAGTTTTTGTCCGCTCGCCTCATAAGGTGGCTCAAACTGAAGGTTTTTAAAGACAGCATCGATTAAATAATTTAAGGGTTAAGGATGTTGACTGCATAAAAATGAGAGATACGAAAGGAAGCATTTTTGGGAATATTGCAGCTTGTCTAAAATAAATAGAACAATAATATTTTGTATGCTTAATAAAATAAATAAAAGCTTGTAATAATAATCTATTAAAAAACCAGAATTTGGGTTAGATTGAATGTTGAGAGGTATACATAAAGCATGGTGTCACCCAGACCGACTTCCAAGTTAGTACCTATGTTTAAGTTATCTGCTGTCTAGTGACCCGAAATAGATTATTTTTCCCTTTTCAGTTTTTTTTTTAGTTTTTTATTTTATTTATTTAATACGAATTAACGTACCTAGGTACTTACATTATTCTGTGCTACGGAATTAAAAATAGTTAATGAAATTATCATTATTATGTTTTTAACCCCCGACGCAAAAACGACGGGGTGTTATAAGTTTGACGTGTCTGTGTGTGTGTGTGTGTGTGTGTGTGTGTATGTGTGTGTGTGTGTGTGTGTGTGTGTGTGTCTGTCTGTGGCATCGTAGCTCCCAAACGGATGAACCGATTTTGATTTAGTTTTTTTTGTTTGAAAGATAAGTTAGTCGGGAGTGTTCTTAGCTATGTTTGATCAAAATCGGTTCAGCCGTCTTAAAGTTATGGGGGATAAAAGTCAGGATCAAAAACCGAATGTAAGTAGATATACTCGAGTGGGGTATCAAATGAAAGGGCATGACTCGTACATTACAAATATCTAAGTTTGATCAAAATCGGTCCAGCCGTCTAAAAGTTATGGGGGATAATACTCAGGATTAACAACCGAATGTTAGTAGATATGCCCGAGTATCAAGTTAATTTGAGTTTTTTGGCTTCGTTTGGATCTTTTTTACTTTTCTTTCCATTTTTTTATTATATTACTAGCTGTGCTCCGCGGTTTCACCCGCATAACTCCCGATCCCGTTGGAATATCGGAATAAATTAAGATGTAAGCTATCCTATCTTTCAAGTTAGATCAAACTGCACACGGTGTGCAAATTTGATTAAAATCGGTTAAGTACCTAGTTTAGGAGTCCATCGCGCACAAACAACGTGACACGTAATTTATATATATTAGAGAAGATGTATAGATAACCTAGATCTAGACGTCTTCTTCTATGTATACTTAGGTAGTTCTAATATTTAATAGCTATGAAATACCTACTTGTAGTTGTAAAAGTTGAATATCTAAAAAAAGAATACCTTTAATAAAAAAACTGTTTAGGGTTAAAAATAATCTTCACTACATAGTATAAAACAAAGTCGCTTTCTCTGTCCCTATATCCATTTGTATGCTTTAATCTTTAAAACTACGCAACGGATTTTGATGCGGTTTTTTTAAATAGATAGAGTGATTCAAGAGGAAGGTTTATATGTATAATACATGCATAATATAGCCGTGCGAAGCCGGAGCGGGTCGCTAGTTAACTATAAATTAATAATAGTTATTGTTTACTTACACCAAATTATCTGAATCATAAATCGCAAGAAAATAAAGAAATAAAATAAAAAAAATTAAAAAGTCCCTCCCTACAAAAAGGATGAAATAAAAAATTAAATTAAAAATTTAAAAAACCCCCGACACAAAATAATAAAAATAGTATGAACGTAAAAAGCCTAAAACAAGCAAAAAAATACTATAAAAAGAAAAAGCCACAAAAAGAACAAAAAAGGTATAAACGTGAAACCCTACAAAAAGAAAAAAATAACCTCGAAATTATGATTCTACTACGTAAGTACATGTGAATTTTTTTGATTAAATATTGTCGCGTCGGGGGACCGCTCTTTACCTATAGAAACACCTTCCTAAGTAAAATGATATTAAAATTTCAACGAAAATGTTAAAGTATTAAGAATTACTAGTGATAAAATGCTAAAATAAAAATGTTAACATTAAGTATATTAAATTGACTCGAAAAAGAGCGGTCCCCCGACGCGACAATATTTAATCAAAAAAATTCACATGTACTTACGTAGTAGAATCATAATTTCGAGGTTATTTTTTTCTTTTTGTAGGGTTTCACGTTTATACCTTTTTTGTTCTTTTTGTGGCTTTTTCTTTTTATAGTATTTTTTTGCTTGTTTTAGGCTTTTTACGTTCATACTATTTTTATTATTTTGTGTCGGGGGTTTTTTAAATTTTTAATTTAATTTTTTTGACTACTGTATTTCGGTAATATTTATTACCTAAAAAAGATTTTTTTGGTTTGTTTCATAGATGTAAATGCTAAAGTGTTATAGATCCTGTAGTATCTGCTAAAGGGTATAAAGTAGGGTACCTACCTACCCAAAGAGGTAGAGAAACTTACGCACGAATCCACATGACTTCTTGCGATCCTTAAATTACCTCGAGGACTGCACGTGCGGACACGCACGTGTGACGTGTGGATCGTATCCGGTATCTTTTTGTTTAATTTAGGTATAGGTAGGTTTAAATAGACTTCTGTGTGAGGTAGCCAAAGTCAAATTTCTTTATTCATTTGGATGCTTCTGTATATTTTGTACAAAGATCACATAGAAACGTCTTAAAAACTAAGTTAGGATGTGTGATGATGAGGATGATGAGAGGTAAAATACACTATTGAAAAGATGTTCTCAAATAATGATGGCAAGGCAATACTTGAGCATATATGTCAAGTACTGCCGACACACACACAAATAGAAAAAATAAATAAAAAAATGATTACAGTGAAATTGTTTCACTGTAAAAAAAATTGAGCTTAAACGCTCAATTTTTCAAGTCACGTTTTTTTTTCACATGCTTCAAGGAACCTCTTTTCTTTGAAGGTTTGCTGTAAACTTTTTTAGTCACCAAATATTTTTCGAAATCTCGACACCGGAAGGAAATATCAAGACAAATCGGTCCGTATCAGTATAAACCGGAAGTACCTACCTACTAGGTGTCGGCCTATCGGTCAGCCAGTTGTTTGCCAACTACTTCGGATTGAGCTATCGAAACTTACAAGTGCACTTTTAGTGTAAATGTGTGTGTGTATGTGTGTGTGTGACCCAGATCATTACTTAGAGAAATACCCTTTTAGTTAAAGAAAGCATAATATTTAGTGAGTTTGTAACGGAGTATGAACCGTTTGCACAAGTATGAATTTTGTTATGTGGAGTTTCTTACGCTATATACGTAAGGAACTATTCTGTCCCACTGCAGGGAAGGGCCTATCGCCTCTGCCTTGCAGTGGGACACTGACAGAATATAGGCCAACAATAAATAGATATTGCCAAAAAAATCCTGGATCAAATAATTAAGTGGACACAAAAGTGGAAAAGGTCCATCTATGGATTTCTACAGTGAATTTTAGTGGACATCTCCAAGGTTTAAAAAAAAAAGACAAATAAATAAGATTTAAATAAAATTAAATAAAGTTCATGTGTGTAGTTTTTATAAAGTTAAAATAATTTACACTTACCTACTTAGCTTACCTACTTAGTAATCTTTATTCACCCACAAAACTCTCAGGAACCCTTTCAAATCTCAGAGCATTTACTTCCAACAATCTTAAAGTCACAGCTCTCTCTACAAATGGACATAATCCTCACTGAAAACGCTTGTATACGTTTCTCTACAACTATTTTATACACCTATAGGAAACATACGAGAGTAAGTTTGTCCGTTTATTTCCTTTTTAACCGACACAAAAAAAGGACGAGGTTATCTGTATGTTTTAATCACCAAATGAAAAAATATGTGCTCGAAATTTTCATTGCAAGAAGTCGTAGTTTACAGAAATGGGTCATTTAAATAAAATAAATAAATATTGCAGGACATTCCACACATCGCCATCTAGCCCCAAGCTAAGTAACTAGACTTGTGTTATGGGTGCTAGACAACGGATATACTACTTATATATATTTTTCTTTTTTAAATATATACTTATAATACATAGAAACAACCAGACCACAGAAAAATATCTAAGCATAAATACTTGTCTGTGGCGGGAATCGAACCCGCAACCCTCTGTTTGGCAGTCCGGCATGGTGACCATTGTGCCAACTGGAAACTGCCATTTGAAAAAAAAGGGGGTCATTTTATTTAAAGAAGATGTCATAAAAGAAATGGGTCATTTCAAAAAGTGGTCTTAGAAATGGGTCATTTAAAAAGGGGTCATTTAATTTAAAGAAGGGGGCATTAAAAAAATAGGTTATTTCAAAAAGTGAGCCTTTATATTATAGCAATGTGATATTTTAAGAAGTGGTCTTTTTAAATTGTGTAGTCATTAAAGAAATGGATGATCCATTTCTTTAATGAAGAAGTGTTAACATAATTAAGAAGTGATAATTTAAAGAAATGCGTTATTTCAAGAAGTGGTGTTTTAAATTGTGGTATTTTCTCAATGGCTACCTACCTAGCTATGCTGCGCGAACGAATCAAAACTAAGTACTATCTACTAGTAACAAGTATTTTTTTAAATTGAAAACATTCTTTAAAAATTTGTGGCTCCCGGTGGGGTTCGAACCCACGACCCCCATTTAACCTTAGCGCAAGCTATACGCTACAAGGTGAAATAAAATACCATAATAATATTATAGTGAAAATACTTGTTTGTCTGACTTGATTGAAAATCGCAAGAGTAAAATAAGGATAGTGTTAGATAGGATAAGATTTAGTGGTATCGTGTCAAGGATAATTATGCCAGCGAAGTCGTAGGTAATAGTTAGTTTTGCTTTTGACTATACATTTTCAAGGTGAATGAATAAAGGGAGAGATCAAGTAAGTTAGACGGGTTGGTTAATGATTCTGGACTGAATAAATTAATTGAAGGAGAATTTACACGACTAATCTTATGTATAATTTGAGTTTTGCGAGTTTAGTATGTCTAAAATGAATGTCCAAATTGTATAATTATAATTATTGTCTAAATATAAAAATGAATGAATATAATGACGACCCAGTTGGCACAATGGTCAACATGCCGGACTGCCAAACACAGGGTCGCGGGTTCGATTCCCGCCTCAGGCAAGTATTTATGCTCAGATATTTGTCTGTGGTCTGGTTGTTTCTATGTATTATAAGTATATATTTACAAAAGAAAAGTATATAAGTAGTAAGTAGGTATATCCGTTGTCTAGAACCCATAACACAAGTCTTGTTACTTAGCTTGGGGCTAGATGGCGACGTGTGGAATGTCCTGCAATATTTATTTATATATATTTATTTAATTATAAAAATGAATGAACATAATTAAGTATAGTGGCAACAGAAATACATAATCTGTGAAAACTTCAACATTCTAGCCGTCACGGTTCATGAGATACAGCCTGGTGACAGACAGACAGACGAACGGACAATGAAGTATTAGTAATAGGGTCCCGTTTTTACCCTTTGGGTACGGAACCCTAAAAATCTCAGATAGTAAAAATGGCGAAATTTAATAATGTCGAAGTATAAAAATGACAAAATGTGATATTGTCGTAAACTCATAATTTTAATTTTATCAACAGGCTCATATTGAGTGCTTCCTGTTTGCCCCACCAAGCTGCCCCACAGTGGGGCAATATTGCCTAAAAAAATAGCAGGTAAACATAACCTAAAATAATTCTTAAAAACATTTTATTATTTTAACAAGTCTTTTTTTTTCGCAACTGTATAAAAAAACGTCGTAGGTACCTACGATACGCGTGTGGAATTGATCTTTGCTTCTCGGCTTTGTAAACGCACTCGCGTACCGCTCGCGCGTGTTAAACCGCCTCTATGCAAAGATCAATTTTCCACACTTGTATCGCAATGTACTATTATAAGACGGACATTGGAGTCGTAGTAAAAGAGTCCCGTTTTGACGCCTTGGGTGCCTTGGGAACCCTAAAAAGAAAAAGTTATCTAAAGTAGTTCAGGTACTCAAGATGATATTAATTAAAATCGGTTATGTAGTTTTAGAACCTATTCGTTACATACAAAAACATCTTTCCTCGAATATTAGTGTACATTGAACAAAAACCCAAAGATAAAGGCACAATTACCTTTTCTCACGAAATTAAAGAAGGGAATACATAAATATTCACAGAATGTTCACAAAAAAAGATTAGGTATAGTACCCATTATACCAACATTCATTGTAATTACATTTCTGGAAATGTCAACGTTAATACGACTGTATGTTACCTATTCAATTTTTGAACGAAACGTAGTATCGTTTAAAATGATTTCAAGGAACAATAGCAGTCGCTCCGGAACAACTGACCGCCGAATATTTACGACTGTACTCTGTCCAGTTGCGTATTTGTCCAGCTAAGAATCAGTCCAGTTGCATACTGTCCATCTGAGAATCTGTACAGTTATGCAACTGCCAAAAAAAACAATAATTATGACGAGTCAAAGGAACTGCCGAAAGAACTACTGAGAATAAACAGCTTTTCTAACGGGTTACATTAAAGACTAGTTGCAAATTAGACCACATGACTTTAAGAAAAGTTAACACCCTTCGCACGATTAATAATAATTATGTCCAAAGGCAATGTCCAATAAAAATATGGTCAATAATAAAATTGTCCAACTCTAAAACCGACCTACCATTGATGACACATGATAAAATTGACTAACCATTAAAAACTACCAATCATAAATACATAAGGCAATTTGCGTTACCGACCATCTGATGCTAACCCCTAAATACCTACTAAGTAAAAGATGGCTGCCTCATAATTGTGAAAACACAAAATATTGTTTAGATCTTATCTAAAAATTGTGTTACTTACTTATCCCGAATGTGAGTTTGCAAATTACGCAGTACACTCCCCAGTTTTCAGGTAGGCTTGTTTTAAAAAGCCTCCGGGCTATGAAACTTGTACGAAAAGGTATTACAAAATTACGTCCGTTTTCTTAGTACACATTTGGCTTTCAGAAATGGTATTTTGTGAAGGCTTTTTAAAGTTACTCTACTTACTTGATGTTTTAGCTGTGTTTGGCGTTGGAAAAATGGTTAAGGCCTAGGCATAGATAATGTTCTAATGTTTATATTAAACTATCAAAAGCTGCAAAAGGCAAAGTTTTTATTTGCTCGCTTTTTTGTAGGTATTCTGACGATATCACATTTTGGACATTTTACTGGCTAGTCGTTTTGCCACCGGCATTATCACCTAATAGGTATAAAAGTTTTAACATGGACTTTCTAAAATATATCATTTTTCCTTAATAGACCTTCTCATTAAGAGCCTTCTGTAGGAGGAGCCTCTTTTCGTAATATTTGTTTTCTATTATCGGTGGTTTCGATTCAACCTGTAAGTTGGTTATTTATTTTTTCTTTTGATCTTTTAATAAAGGATTTGTATTTTATTAATTATCTTTTTGTTCATTTTTTTTTTCATCGAATGAATGAGTGCTTTGCAATTTCAATGTTCTTATTTTACTAAAACCAATGACACTATATCAAACTCGACCATTCTACCATCTAATTACTTCGTGTACTGACTTATGTTTTCGAAGGCGCCTTCATCTAGAAACTAATAAGTGAATCAGCTATTAAGTAAGTAACCCGAGGCTTCGGCCCAACTGTTATTAAGCCAAGTTTTGTTAATGTATCGTAAAGACATTATTATTACTTGAAGTGTTTCAGATCATAAGCAAGCTGTCGTTTTAGAGCTTCTGTAACTTTCAGTAACTCATACCTGAGCTGCCAAACGCAAACCACACATTTTTCTCTGAAGAACTCTATACCAAGGTAGGTATATTTAGTTTTTGTTGGTGAGATAATTTTATCACAATTTAGATGAAAATTAATTCAAAGCCCATCGATACTGTAATAGGTAGGTATATAAAAAAAATTGTACCTTCATAATTATTATTCACAAAAAGATTAAGTTTGGATAGTCTTCGAAACTAAAATAATTATCGTCTCAAAATTATTTCAAGTGACAAAAATTCCATCCACAAAATGTAAATATAAAAACAACATTTTTTTGCAATTTTATTAGATTTAATTTTTTAATTTTATTAGAAGGTATTTTATGTTTGACCAAGCTTTAAGCAACTAAATACAACCTCACACATGTCGCGTAAGTTATGAAACGAAACTAAACAAAGTTTCGTTTAAAAACTTTAGTGGCAACAGTTCCATTCGTTGTTTGTTCCGATTTTACTTTCTAAACGTGACGTGAATATTTGGTTCGGTTTCATTTAAACTATGATCCGAAGTAGAAGCAAGTTGAATATGCAAATAGTTTTGACAGAATTAAAGAGTTGTGATGTTAAATTGCCGACAAAATAAAATGCGGGGCTTTAATTCGTCCATTTCAATTAATACCTTCACATATTTGTAATCTTGACCTTTGCGAGCATGATTAAAACTTAAAGCAAAAAAGCTGCAACATACATTTGTGCAATTTATACTTTCTAGCTATTACTTTACTCTGTGTATATCGTGTTCTCTTTCTTCTTGTGTTGTACAAATAAAGTTGTCTATGTATCACAAAAAAAAATCCATAAATTTCTTGTGTCTTCTTCTCATTGTTGGGCGCGTTCCAAAAGCACAGATTTTAACTTAGTTTTTACCTTTTTATGATGTTTTAATGTGATTTCATGCAAATTGCATGATTGCAATTAAATATAAAAAAAAAGGCTTTCACTTTGCTCCTAGCTAAGCTACAGCGGTCTATAACACATTTAGGATCCCATCTACACTGACTGTATAAAAAAATATATATATATATACGCGACGAATTGAGAACCTCCTCCTTTTTTTGAAGTCGGTTAAAAATGGTGTTGGCCAATTACTAAGTAACTAGACTTATGTTATGGGTGCTAGACAACGGATGTACTACATAAATACTTTTCTTTTGTAAATATATACTTATTATACACAGAAACAACCACACCACAGACAAATATCTAAGTAAATAAATACCTACTTGTCTGAGGCGGGAATCGAACTCGCAACCCTGTGTTTGGCAGTTCGGCATGGTGACAACTGTGCCAACTAGGTCGTCAAAAAAATTATAACACCCAAACAGTTAGGACACTAGGGAAAAAGGCTTAGGGTATTAAAGCCCTAAAGGCCCGTTTAAATTATTCAGCTTATAGATGGCACATATACATAAAGCTACAGTATAGGCGTCGGTCCGAGGAGAGACGGTCAATCAGGCAGGAGGTCTGGCAGTATAAGTACAATCAACGGTCACAAGTCTCTGTCCACTGTAACGTTTACAATCATGTGCAGCACTATTTGAACATTATAACAACGTAACCTGTGGATCGAACCCACGTCAGTTGGTGTAGCGGGTGCCGGCTTATACCACTCACACAACTCAAGCCACAGGTAACATTTTGTAAATAATAATCACACTGAGTACTTTTAATTCAAGTATTTATGTGTAACGTCTATATGAAGAAGGTCGTAAGTCCAATACTTGTTGATAGTATTATTGTAGCAAACTGATAAGTTACTTATGACCCATACTGTACCTAACGCTACACAGGAAATTGTGTTATCAATATTGGAACCTTCGTTAAGGTCAGGGCTGCCCTCGCCTCACGGACTTCCATCATTAATCATTATTAAAAATTGATTTATTTTGATTATGTAGTGTTTACAATGATTAGAAAAATCTTCGAAAGCTATTAAAAAACAATTGTTTTTTATGAAAATGTAAATTTATCGTGAATCGTGATCGTGAAATGCGTACCTACCTACCTATCTTAATTTTTACCCACCTTCAAAAAGAAGGAGGTTCCCAATTTATCGTAAATATTTTTTTATCATAGACGAATAATAGTACCTAGGTATAAACAAAGAAACGCCCAGCGAAAAACTCCTTATTTTAGATGGCCATTCCGCCATTTAGGTATACAATTCATACCCCTATGCCCCTATATCTAGATGGCGCTACCCCTTATAATTCCTTCAAGACAAAATATTAATTTTAAACTTCGAAAACTAACCTAAAGTTCTCCTCTTCTTTAAATAAAACGTCATCTGTGAGGCTCATTTTCTAAAGTTTATTAGATTTGCGACAGATAGCGTTACTTAAATGCACGTAAGCTATTTTGTATGAGCTACTTTGTTTATTTATTATGGGCGGAGACTCTATTTATTTTAAGTTTGTCTCTGCTTGACTTATTCATATTGCCGGTGCCCCCTAAGTTGTTTATTTGGGTCGTTCCCGATGTCAAGACCCTTTGCCCTTACGACTAGAGAAATGATGTGAGAAAAACAGAGAGACAAAGGGTGGGAGATAAATTACAATTTATAATTTACACGTAAAACATAAAAAAGTAGGAATTGTTTTGTCTGTTTACTTTCCTTAAGCTGACTTTTATCCCTTCGTCTCTGTCGTTCGTGTTGTTAAAATGTTTCATCGGAAAGTGTGAAAAACAAAGCCTTTAGGAGGCCATTAAGTACTTTCTCGTGTTTCCATCGAAGCTGGATTAACGCTCAATAAAAATATACTGGAATTAAATACGTATCTAAACAATGATTTTAGTTAAGGTTTGTTTTAAAAAATATATATTACTAGCTGTGCCCCGCGGTTTACCCGCGTTAGTCCCGATCCCTTGGGAATATCGGCATAAAAAGTAGCCTATGTGTTAATTCAGGTCTCCAGCTATCTACATACCGAGTTTCAACGCAATCGGTCCAGTAGTTTTTGTGTGAAGGAATAACAAACATACATACACACGCACACACACACAAACTTTCACATTTATAATATTAGTAGGACTAATAACAAATCAATGAATAACACAGGAACAATCTTGCACCAGGATTAAGGTTTGATTTTATTCATACACAATTAAATTTTTACTTAGGTTCTTTGATCATTGTTGATTTTGTCTTTACTCGTAGAGCTTTTAGTGTCGTACGGTGTCGTAGAATGTCTTAAGAATATTGTATAGTACTATAGATTTATAGAGATAGAAGCGTAGAGTAGAACTCAGAGTGTCGTAGATCCTAATAGAATGTCGTAGATTTTCGTAGTGTCGTAGAGCTTCAACGATTTTCGTGAATTTTCGTAGAGTGACGTAGAGATTCTACGAATGTAGTGGATTTTCGTAGAGTGTCATAAATTTTCAACAATGTCGTAGATTTTCGTAGAGTGTCGTAGAACTTCAAATAATCTAGTGGAATGTCGTAAAATTTTATTGAGTATCGTGTCCAGTAAAATATTTTAGATTCGTAGAGGTAGAAGCTTAGAGTAGAACTCAGAGTGTCGTAGAGCGTCATAGAGTGTCGTAGAATATCGTACAGTAGTAGTAGATTCGTAGAGGTAGAAGCATAGAGAAGAAAAAGCACATTCGTAGAGAGAGACGTAGAGTATATAAGGGTAGAATCTCATTTTTTTAACACACAGTATCAGTGACTAGATCCATAACGCATTTACCATTTTTTAGAAATAACTAACAATCACTGTTTACCGCTTCACAAATATTTATTTGCAAAATGTAGTAAATATTATTGTCCAGAATTAGCTAACCCTAATCTAGACAAACAATTTAGAATTCTAAGCTGTGAAATTTAGCTTGACTGACTGCACTGGCTGAACTTAGAACCTCTAATTACGTCCCATGTTGGATGGATTTATGTAGTGGTTTATCTAGGTACATCTGTATTTCAACTAAAATAATATATTATCTAAGTCATGTCAGTAATATTTCTCATCTAAGAGTTTATCAAATAAATTCGTATTTAATAAATCATACTCAAAACTACAAAACACAGGATTCATTATGGCAAATATAAAAAACATGACTGAAGATTACAAAAAACCTCCATGAAATATAAAGGAAAAATAATATAATATATCCAAATAAACATGTTCCTCAATACAAATAAACCAGCCTGCCTTTTAGTAGGGTGCCCAAAAAAGACAGGCTGCATCGCCTCTTAGGTTGGCCATGTCGATGCGTTGGCCAAAGTAACACATTTGGCCACCTAAAGCATAGATAAGAAGGTTAAAAAAAAAACACTCCGGGAGTGCAGGCAGAAGTGAAAACTGTATATCTGTGTAAAATCTCATCTGTCGAAATCTCATCTGTCGCGAGAACGGCTGAAAATGCTCACTCGTGTATCAGTGATGGCGCTAGCGTGCGACGCGAACTGCGTACGGCAGCTCGCTGCGAACTTGCACCATCCACCGAGAGATGTCGCTGTTAACACTGTTGTACAGAAGTGAGTATCGTAGTTCGGCCGTTTGCACAGAGATGGCGCTGTTTTCAATATTGCATAGTAGTAGAAGCACAATAACTGTTAAAATCTCATCTGTCAAAATCTCATCTGTCGCGAGAACGGCTGAAAATGCTCACCCACAAAAGTGCCCAACGCGCCATAAGAAGTTTTCACTTCAAAAATACTACGAAAATTAGTCCGTTTGTTTGATTATTCGTTACAGTCAAACGGCTACACCGATTCGGATGTAACTTTGTACAAAGGTAGTCAACAAACACACAATAAACAAGTCCATGTTCAATTAACAGAGCCCGACATAACGCTTTATCTAAATAACGATCTCGAAGTAATGGTTTACGTAAAAAATGTTGATGGTTTTCGCTTCCTAAAACACCATATTTATTAATGTAGAACGTTTTTCGTACGTGTTATTTGAAAAATGATAATAGAGCTTACTCAGAAAAAAGACAACTTTTTTATATCACCACACAGCACCACTAGCTAGTCTTTAGATTAAAATTTGTTCAATATCTTCGGATCTTACACTTTTTTATTATTATACACTTCCCAGAATTACTGAAGACGACTTTGAACAAATCGAGCCATATTATACGAAGAGAAAGTCACGAGTGTATAGATATCTTCCCCTTCTAAGACCGCATCGTCACTTACCATCGTGTGAGATAGTAGTCAAACGCTGATTTATTTAATAAAAAAAAAGTTATAAAGACTTTCGCTAAGAAAATATTCTAGATAATTCAAACCGTACGCGGACAGAGTCGCGAGTAAAAGCCAGTAGGTACACTTTAGGTATATACCTAAGTACTTCTTTAATTTTCTTATTTCTCCTTCGTATCTATTATCACGTACGCTACGTTACATAAATTTCAGAACAACATGGCCTTTTTAATATTGGACTTATTTCATACGATTCTTGGGAACTTAATTTCGAAATTAATTAAGTTAGCCCGCTGGGTCAGAATACGTGATTTATATACTAGCCAATTCTTTTGGTCCAATATATTTAGATCTACGCCCACTGTAATCTAATCTTAAACCTTTTTGAATACTTAGGGTAACCGACAAATATAGAATGCCTATTGCCTTAAACTTATTAGGCTTGGCACAAACGGGTCATCGACTACAGCCACCGGTGGCGTTCGCGCGCTACCGCTGCATCAGCGAGCGACTGCCACCAGTATTCGGAAGCCACCAATTTTTATAATCCGTTCTCTGCTGCGAAGTCTTACTCCGACACGGAATGTTTGACTACTAATGAGTTAAATGAAATACGACATAATTTTGCATTTTGATAATCTATCAAGATATCCAAAAAAGTTTTTAAAACATTTTCGTTTGTATAAAATTATAAAAAATTGATTGCATGTTGCCGCAATACGTATACATGCTATGAATTAATAATGCAAGTCAAGGTAAAAACAACTTCCTACAAAAATGTTATAAAAATTCGTTAACCAATATCGTTATTCGTTAAACGTTTAAAGTTCCAAGCAATTTCCTGCATCGTATCCATCCTGGCAGCTTAAGGACAGACACAGACTATAAACAAAATAGTTATCCGACTGTTCCTAGACCATCTCATTATGATCTTGACGCCCGTGGCACTATATTAGGTTTCTGGCCTTCCGATCAACTAAATAGACTAAGTTGATTGTGCCGAATGGAACTAATGAAGGGAATTTTTCAATCAAACCAACTGGTTGGTCAGAAAATTCTGAACGGATCAACTATAGTCATGAATAATGGAACTCAATATAGGATTTTTTCTAATATAACCAACAACTGATTTATCAGATAAAAACGAAAGACAATTGAAACGCAACGACAAACGAAAAGCAAAAGTTGCTCTAAACGGAAACAAACAACGGTTAAATAGATTGCAGCGTGATTAATACGAATTTATTTAATAAAATAATAATTTATTAACGTGTTTTATTTTATGGATAAAAAAAAATGTAAAGTTAAATAAGCCCATTTCACAAGCAAATAAATACAAAAGAACAATAGACTATCGACTGATTAAAAGTCTCTAGTCTGCTTTTACCTTTTTATTTTTATTTTCCACAAAGTGCACATACACTTAGTGCCACGACACGATCCTGTTTACAATCTACTAAAGCTTGAGATGTTTAACTTGCCAGCAAGTGTACGGAGTTTTAAGTATACTCTGATTGAAATTGAATCTCTTTGGTTGGCGACTCTTCTTTCAATCTTGAATCTTAAGAAGAAGCGATTTATTTTTAAATTCTTTTTTGAAATGAATAGGGTTTGTAAATGATGTTGGCCTAGTGGTAGCTAACTTGACTTTCAATTTGAAGGTCGTGGAATTTGAAATACCGGCTGTGTACCAACAGATTTTTGGAAAAAAAAAATGTGCGCAAATATTAACATTGGTCTTACAGTGAAAGTAATCATCGTGATGAAACCAGCGGCGGCTTTAGTTGGCTCCAGACGTATTGACAAGTTCCTTCCTTTGGACACGGTCAACTAAGCTGAGAAGTATTTTTATGTGCCTATAAGCACATAAAAAAAATGTATATACTATCATATTCACCTAGGCATTTAAAATAAAACTTCGTACCTAGGTGTTATGATTTTTCACTAACAATTCACTATGTGTATTCAAACGAGGACGCAAAACATTTTCCAATTTGATATTCGGTACGAGAGTAAACCAAACTTTATTTCCAACAGGCCGCGTTAACGATTCGTTACATATGCCGTCTAAACTATTTGTGATGCTGGAACTTTCAACTGAGTTGGTACTTGTGTACCTACTGGCTGTTTTTTCGTATCTAGACCTCTTTAGTTTAGTCCTTTTTGCGTGAGGATGGAGTAGGCTTGCCCAGGACTTAAGGGGGTATTACACCACACTGATTCAGAGTCCCTGAATTTAGGGCGATTATTACACTACACTAAAAAGGGACCTTAACTCAGTCGGACAGCGAATCTAGGAGTGGCTTGACACCATGCCACCTGTATTAACAAAAGCAAAAAAAAAGCGTTTCGAATGAGCGGCTAAGGGCCCTAAATATGATTACACTGCACGGTAGTAAGCGCGGTTAGGGAGTAAGGGGACCGGGTCCACTCTTATTACACCTCTCTTAATTAAGGGTTAGGGACCCTGAATCAGTGTAGTGTAATACCCCTTTTATACTATCCTCTCAACTTAGTCGAACGTGCCTAAGCTATATCTTTCTCAAACTAAAAAGTCTGCACTGAACTGACATCGACAGCGCGAGGTGCGCGAATAGTGTCAAAGGAGCATTTTTTGCTGTTCAACACTCAGAACCTCACTCAGGACCTTTAGTTATTGTTCTGAGGTTCAACATCTACTTTTTTTTTTAATGTCATTATCTTGTGTCATTTGTCTTTGTGCCATATTTTTTCATTTTCAGTTACTTATAATTTTCTAATTTTTATTTAACTTAATTTAATTTTTTTGTTTTAATAAGTACTTTGTTAGAATTAATTTTGTGTTTTGTTTTTACGGTACAATAAAGTGTTTATCTATCTATAGTTATTAAATTTTAATCGAAGTACCTACTTCCTTACGCTAAATGAATAAAAACAAACACAAGTCGGCAACTTTTCTTGCCTTAAAAACTTAAGGTCCAGTTTTTTGTATCATAAAACAAAAAGAAGATTTATTGAAAAAGGCAAAAAAAAACATTCATTAATGAATTCAAAAGCTGCGGTCGAAATTCCTTTTTGATTTGTTTAATTAGTTTTTCATTGCCTTCCCCCAGTTTTGGATGTTTTAATTTCCATTCAGTTTATTTTTCATTACTGAATATTATTTAATGATTTTCAAATAAGATTGACTGAATGAGTTATTACTACAACAAAAGTACTTATGAAAATATTTGTGCAAAAATTCCTTGACACCTATAAGTCCTTTTTTTTAGGGTTCCGTACCTAAAGAGCAGAAAACGGGAGCCTTATGTCCGTACGTCTCTCCGTCTGTCTGTCAAGACCCTTTTTCTAAGGAACGGGTAAAGATAGGGAGATGTTTATATCGAATACGGTAATATATGGTCCCTATTATGTGTAAAAGGAAGTGTCTAGCCATCGCGATCAAAAGTAATGGTCAAATTTCGAAAACCGTCATATTATAATTTCACTACGAATGAAGGTTTTTTTCGTCGAAGTTGTAAAATATTTTTGACGAAGAAAAGTATGCAAAGTTTTACCATAAAGCCTTTTCTTCTGTAGCTGGAAAATACAATAGAATGTAGGTATACTTTGTGAATTCTTTGAACAATGTATTTTTCTAGAACGATCATTTTTCATTTTAGACCAGTCAAGAGTCAATATAAATAAATATAGTGGAGTTGTGAGGCGAATGCATGCTCGAAAAAGCGAGGGTATTTTTATATTTTACAGAAGGACGGGCAACCGTTTGACTTGCTGAAACGAAGGCGAGAGAAAAACTCGTGAAATACTGTGTGTGAAAATTTTCTGTCTATTTTCGTGTCAGTATACGCTGGGTTTCATTTAGACGAAAGGAAAAATATTTTGTTGATAAAAATTCGTAACTTTTTAGAGTCCTATTGTACCTGTCTGTCAACAACAAAAGAGGATTGAGAAAGCAAAAAATGCCAATCTGGTTACGTATGTAGTACGTACCCAATAAACAGCGTGAGATTTTAAGCCTTAAAATTGTGTTTTTAATATATAACTTTAAGACACTTTACATAGCGCCATCTAGCCTCAAGGCTTGTGTCAGGCCGTTGTGGTGACCAGGCAACGGATACAATACTTAGGTACCTATGTACCTACTTTATTTTGTAAATATTAAATACCTACTAAATCTTATACCTGAATACAGAAAAACCCAGACCAAGAACAAAATATATCTGTATAAACTTAAATATTTGGTTACTACTAAATAAAGTTGGCATATTTAGTACCTATTTAAGTCTGCATTTAAAAGCATTTAAAATGAAATACCCACCTAATTAACTAAGGTTCGGTGAAGTTACCGGTCAAGAGGCAATTGACTTACTTATACGAGTTACTGAAGTGGGCTGTTCATTCAGTGATTTCAGCACGATTCGCGGGGATTTATAGAAATACCTACTGTGCCTTGCGATATCCACCCGCATGAAATCTTTTAGAACGTTAAATGTCCTTCTGAACATATATTATATGTATATTCTGTGACACAGTGAACAACGTGTATTTCATCCAAATCGGTTTAGCTCTCTGTGAGAGAAAACAAACCAACTAAATATCGCATTAGAAAATATTAATTTGGATTATAATAAATACCAATATGTAACAAAAACCCTCCTATTGAACATGTAGGTAAAAAATTTTGAAAATATGGAAAACATTTATTTTTGTTTGGAAAAACGACCCACAGTTTGGGGATTTTTCAAAATGTGACTAAATGAAAATTTATTTTAAATCAACGATTACACATCAGCACGAATTGTGTTGCATGTAGTTGCAAAATCTTAAAAAAATTCCGTAAAATTTTCAGTAAATTCGGGTATTTTTTAACATAAAATTAAAGTAGGTATGTAGGTACAAGTAACAAAAAGACATTCCAGGTTTTACCCAACTTAATTTTGAAACGCGACGAAAATAAAGATTTTTCTACACGACTTTTTTTGCGATTTATCCAAAACAATATACCAACTGCCTTTCTAAGTTCCTAAGTTAAATTAAAAAACTAAAAACGGTTAAAAAAGAAAGGAAAATGTTATATCAACGTGATTACATCACGAAAAGGGTAAGAATCCCCAAATCTCGGCAACTAAGGCATTCTATACCAGTCTGGAATTCCTAACACGTTGGTTGGCAGATATGGAACGCCAAGCGCTCTGCCATCACGTTCCTAAAGAATATTTTCTATACGTGTCTTTAAGATCTCATTGTTAAAGATTGTAAACGTCAACGTCGACATAATTTTATCACATTTCTTTAGAATTGCACCGATTTATGTTGGAAATCCCGGACACTCGTACTAAACGTTTTGTTTCGTCTTTACTTATTCCTAGAGCAAGGGAAAGAAATCATTTGCTTTAGTTTGTTTTTTTTTATTATTGTGTTTGGGGGTAAGTCTTCAAGTTGCGAGTGAACAGATATCTTCTAGGGATAAGCGTGCTCAGCATCCGTTATTTATTTATTTTTATTTATTTATTTATCAGAAAAACTACATCTATCATTATTATAGGATTAGGTGTAGATTAGGTTAGGTGTGATAGTGGTCAAACGCTGACCTATAGCTTGTAAAAAAGAATTGCTTCAGCCATACAAAGTTTCATGCATTTTTGGTTCCTTTGCAATAGGAGTGATAAGGGTTCTTTAATTTTATTTTTTATTTTTTAGTTTTAGTAACTAAAATATTTTGTTTAAAAGATGTTTAAGTATACTATTATATACTCACTATTAGTTCCCAAGTACCTAAATATTTTTTTATTTGTAACGAATAGGCTCCTAAAGTACTAGACAGATTTTAATTAAAACTTAGTATGATACATTAAACTCTTGGGAGTAACATACTCGCAGGTCACTTTTTGTCCACAAATTCCCGCGAAAAAGGGACTTTCGCTGGTAAAACCGTGACCTTGCCAGTTAGCACTGAATTTTCATCTTGTTTAACTGTAAGCATTACAGAAGGTAGCTTCCCTCATTTTCTTCCTCTAATTAATTCTTGTCAGTCTGTCTGAACTCTAAACAAGCATTACTCATGAATATTTAATTTAATTTTACTTATTCTCTATGTAGGTACATTTTATTTCGAATATATTATTTGCATTTTGTAATTTCTGTGATAAATTAACTATTTATGCCCTTAGACTTAAAGTTCCTACTAGGTAGTTAAAAGAGCTCTTGTCATTCGTCTTCCAGAATGGAATCTAATGACGGATTTTGATGAATTTGAGTGGAAATCGAATTAGAATCAAATACACCGATTAGTGTGGAACAAAAACCAGAATTAAATCAATCCATAGATTTGTTGGAACAGGTCAACAATCTGTCACAAAATAATTTTATAATAAAGGGATACTTTGTTGATTTTTTTTTAATTCGTTCACGTTTACTTCCTTAATAAAATAGTTTACTTCCAATACATTACTCGGCCGTACCTTTTCTGATGAAATAATTATGAAATGAATGATAATTAATAAAGCATCAATCACACGGGCTTGTGAAAAAGCTCTCCAACCGGAGTTGTATAAATAATAATTTGTCAAATGGATGGCTTGTGGACGGAGCCACGCAGCCAGCGAGATGTACTCACGGTAAGGACTGAAGGAAGGACACTGTGTATTGGATCCTTTTTAGTTTTTAGGGTTCCGTACCCAAAGGATAAAACCAGGATCATATTACTAACTTCACTGTCCGTGGATCTGTCCGCCTGTCTGTCTGTATACTGATTATGTATTTCTGTTCCCGCTATAACAACAAATACTAAAAACTTGATGACAAATATTTCAGTGGGGCTCGGGGAGGGAAATGAAAATAAAATAAAATCAGCTTGTGATTTACATACAAACTTATTTTTAACTGCCGACCTGCGGAGGAGCGGAGATTCCCACCCAACACAAGTATTATTTTACCTAATTTCAACGATGCTGTAATTAGGAAATAAGTTTTTGGTTACTGAAATAAACTAATTATTATTTATTTATTAGTTATAAAAAACTTCTTATTCCGTTTTCTCATATTTAGGGGGAGATGAAAATTAGAATAAATCACTCAGAATTCAAAATTGTAAAAAATTGCTGTCAACCTGCATCCTCGCATAATTGAAATCAAACTCTACTAGGTCAGTTCGTTTGATTCATAATTATTAGACAGCGAATACGGAAACAGTAACGCGTCTAAAAGTCCTTGGGCCATATTCATGAGTGAAACCGTATCCAATAACAAGCTGATGCACTCTGGCCCACTCGTGCACGTTTCTTACGTTGTGATACGTAAAAAATATATTTTCATTTCGTTTAATGCTAAATTTTCACGATATATTTGGTTATTTGGAAAATGAAATTAATGTAATTAATATCATGTGTCGTTGACTCCTTAATGCAAAGGCTGTACCTTCTAACAAAGTCAGATTAGCTATATCCTGTTTCCCTACATCCTAAACACGTGACGCATTTAAATCACCACCTGATAGGTAGGTACAGAATAAACAAAACAATAATAAATAAATTGCAGGACATTTTACACACATCGCCATCTAGCCCCAAGCTAAGTAACTACACTTGTGTTATGGTAGCAAGACAATGAATAAAACACAACACAATGAAAATCATAAGATCATCATAAGACCTTCGGGTAATAAGGGCCACCTGCCACCTTAATTAAAAACGAAATATTTTGTCAAAATAGGGAAAACTACTAAAAACAGATCATTAGAAAAATAATTTAAATAAAAAAAGGCTTCAAAAAAACCTGAAAACAATAAAAACTAAAAAAAACCTGAACAAAAAAACTAAAAAAAAAACTGAAAAGTGAAAAATAATCTAGATCTAGAAAGATAACTTAAACATAAGTACTAACTTGAAAGTCGGACTGGGTGACACCATGTTTTATGTATACCTACCTCTCAACATTCAATCTAATCCAGTCCGACTTCCAGTAACGAACTTTTAGTTGCTCTTAGTACTCGCAGGTACGGTCGGCTGCATAATTGCGGACCCACCGTACGGCTGTTATAAGAATGTTTTCAACACAAGCAAGATTCTAGGCAATTGCTTTAGTTGAAGTTTAAAGATCTAACTCATGAATTTATCAAACAACAATATTATAATAAAAACAACTAGCAGCCGACTGTACCTTTTCCTTTTTTTGTAAATACATCAGACCACAACAAATATTTGTTTACATAAAAAAATATTTGTACATAAATACTTACTTATTCGACGGGAATCGAACCTTCTGCGTCTCAGGTGGGTGTTAGCCCACTACGCTACAGTTGTCCTCAAAGTTCCAGGTTTAATTACGTCTGGTACAGTGGGCAGAGACCTTTATAACGTACACATACGTACTTTATAATGTACAGTGAAACTCCGCTGTATTCAGATAACAGGAAGTTAATTAGGATGAATGGTCGAAAACCTCTAATATTGTACGACCATCGGCATAATGTGAGCGTCCATTTACTAATTAACTATTTACTAGCTAACATGCAGGGGATAGCTAGCATTTATATTTGACTAGCTTTAGATACCAAACTAGATTTTACACGCGAATTCGTTTGGACCGATAATTAGTTTGAGCTGATAAATAAATAAATATTGCAGGACATTCCACACATCGGCATCTAGCCCCAAGCTAAGTATCTAGACTTGTATTATGGGTGCTAGACAACGGATATACTACTTATATACTTTTCTTTTGTAAATATATACTTATAATACATAGAAACAAGCAGACCACAGACAAAGATCTAAGCATAAATACTTGTCTGAGGCGGAACTCGAACCCGCAACCCTGTGTTTGACAGTTCGGCATGGTGACCATTGTGCCAACTGGGTCGTCTAGGTCTAGGTTGATGTGCGTTGATAGTTAAGATTTTGAAATTTATATTTATAGATTAGTTTATAAATGGTGGTCTTTGAGTCACGAGCGTATCTTCTAGGAATGCGTACTACATCTTATACCGCATCGTCACTTACCAACGTGTGAGTATAGAAGAATAAGAATAGTCGGCCGAAGCGGGTGAAACCATGGTCAAACGCCGACACAGTTATTTATTTTAAAAAAGGTTAAGAGGCCTACCATACAGGACCTAAATATCTCTGAAAAATTATTTTAATGTCTCTAAAAGTACCGAATTACTCAACTATTTGAGATGTCAAAATTACAAAATACCTACAAGGATATATCTAATTACAAAAAACGAAATTATCAAAAAAAAAAAGAAACCAAACAAATGTCATACGTTAAACAAAATTTAAACATTTTGATTACATTTGACATTTGAGATTAATTTGTAGGCAGTATATATACCGAATTATTTGACAAACATAAGGTACTAAAATAATGATGCGATGGGTACTGTACTTACATTCAAGTTCGTTTTCTCTAAAAACACCATTATCATAAAAATGTGCTATCTTCCAGACGACAATATAGGAAAATGTGCCGTGGTTTATCACACTACGAGGCAGCCGCAGGTGTCTAGATATTATGTAGGTACCTACGGAGATATACGGAGATAATAAATATTGACTTACATTTGTGTATTCAACAGTGCAAAGGTACTTAAATCTCTATGGAATAGACATTAGGTTTATTGATGTTTTTTAGTGCTACCTATGCTAGGCAGTTGCGCCCTTCGGCCGCATACGAAACCGAAGGTTCGTAACCAGTTACCAAAGAAGAAAAAATCCTCTTCGTACGAAACCAGTTTCTTAACAAGAGGTTTTTTTCCTAACACGAAACCGACACCCGCTCGGCTGCATTCAAAGCCGAAGGTTCGTAACCAGTTACTAAAGAAGAAAAACTCCTCTTCGTACGAAACCAGTTTCTAAATAATAGACCGACTGCAAAAGACAATCGAAACGGAAACAAAAGACGATCGAAACTGAAACATAAGACGATCAAAAAGACAATCGAAAAAATAAACAAAAGACGATCGAAACGGAAACAAAGGACGATCGACAACAGTGACATAATGGCAGGTAACTGTCAAAATGACAGATGTCAGAGTGACAGCGGCTTTGTCTCAGAAACTATTGATCTTGATAGTCTATTCACAGAAGTGATAGATCTCATCGAGATCTTCATTTCAGGTGACAGCTGGCAAACTTAAAACCGCTATATCTCAGAAACTATTGATCCTAGGTTGATAGTCTATTCACAGGAGTGATAGATCTCATCGAGATCTTCATTTCAGGTCTTCATTTCAAGTTTGACAGCTGAAATAAAGATCTCGATGAGATCTATCACTTCTGGGAATAGACCATAGACCTAGGATCAATAGTTTCTGAGATATAGCGGTTTTAAGTTTGACAGCTGTCACCTGAAATGAAGATCTCGATGAGATCTATCACTTCTGTGAATAGACTATCAAGATCAATAGTTTCTGAGATAAAGCCGTTGTCACTCTGACATCTGTCATTTTGACAGTTACCTGTCATTATGTCACTCTTGTCGATCGTCTTTTGTTTCCGTTTCGATCGTCTTTTGTTTATTTTTCGATCGTCTTTTTGATCGCCTTATGTTTAAGTTTCGATCGTCTTATGTTTCAGTTTCGATCGTCCTTTGTTTCCGTTTCGATCGTCTTTTGTTTATTTTTTCGATCGTCTTTTTGATCGTCTTATGTTTCAGTTTCGATCGTCTTATGTTTCAGTTTCGATCGTCTTATGTTTCAGTTTCGATCGTCTTTTTTTTCCGTTTCGATTGTCTTTTGCAGTCGGTCTATTATTTAGAAACTGGTTTCGTACGAAGAGGATTTTTTCTTCTTTAGTAACTGGTTACGAACCTTCGGCTTTAATTGCAGCCGTGCGGGTGTCGGTTTCGTGTTAGGAAAAAAACCTCTTGTTAAGAAACTGGTTTCGTACGAAGAGGATTTTTTCTTCTTTGGTAACTGGTTACGAACCTCCGGTTTCGTATGCGGCCGAAGGGCAGTTGCGATGCTTCAGGCGCGTAAGCATAAGAACGTCCGCCCACTTTCTGAAATGTAAAATTAACAATTGCAAGTTACGTAGGTATGTCGTCAAAATTCAACAGTTCAAACTACTCTGAATAATAGCCGTTCTTTTAGTTACCGCTTTTGACGTGAATAAGTCTTTAAAATTTGAAGCAATAAAAAAAACGATTGAGAAAAATATCTGGGAATACAGTTTAGTGTTGCAGCTACATATCTATCATTCCCATCCAAATGTCAATTATTATTTTCTTCGATCAAAAGTGCTAAATCTATTGCATCATCTGAAATTAAGAGAACGAGGGAACCGTTTGTGTGGTTATTTTGGTCCGCGAGCTCAAGTCACACTGAAGTCGGAAGCTTCTCTCAACAGTGTAGCCGACACACACGACGGTGCTGCCAACTAAAGTCACCTTGGCAGATTTGCCTTAGCGTTGGTAGTGCCATAAGCAGCCGTCATTGAAAGTCAAAAAACAATTGTTTATACGGCAGAAATGCCCAAAGTCACACTATTATAAGACTAGTTGACGCATAAGACAACTTACGTTTTACAACCATCTGATAAGTACTAACCCTAAATAAACCTTAAATATCGGACAAACCTAAAAGCAAAACAACCTACATAAAACGACACAAGATCAAAACGACCTAGTAGAATATGCGACAAGTAACGCAAATAAAAAATTAGCCTAAAAACTACCTTTATAACATTTTAAATAAAATGTAGAATCGTTGAGCAAACTTTAAGTTATAGAATCATTACTTGAAGCTGGCTGATAGCCAGTTGGCAATGGCAAGGAAACGGTTATGCAACTTTAGAAAAATTCCAATGGACAGGAGCAATATTACTCAGTGAACAATTCATATACTTTCTATTGAGATGTTTAACGGTAGGTATGTCGTACTGGAGACCCGCCAAATTAAAAAAAACCGGCCAAGTGTGAGTCAAACACTCGCACGAAGAGTCCCGTACCATTACATTCTTTTTTTAATATTCATTGTTATAGCGGCAACAGAAAGACATCATCTAGATAGATAGATAGATATAACGTTTATTTGTTCTCCAAAACACATATAACACATATTGCACATATTACACATATTGCTTTACAAAAAACGGTCATAGTCTAATTATTATAACAGTATTTTCAGTATAACCAAAGTATCGGTGAAAATTTCAACTGTCTAGCTATCACGGTTCATGAGATACAGCCAGGTGACAGACAGACAGACTGACAGTGGAGTCTTAGTAAAAGGGTCCCGTTTTTACCCCTTGGGTACGGAACCCGAAAAAAGTTGTAATTACGACCCAGATAGAAATTAGAATTTTAAATTATTTTGTTAACCATGACTTTAGAATATGATTTGTTTATTGCCAAACTACGTACCTACCTAGACCTACATGCGCCGATGGTAATGCTAAAAACAGTCTCAACAGAGTTACCATACTGGACATACAAATGAAATTAATCATTGATATTTTTTAGAACATGACTAGCTAAAACTATTTCCGCGGGAATCCGGTTCACATTCACCATAAAGTATTCTATGTTCCGGTTTATGATTTAAAAGTTGTAAGTCTTTTAGTGAATTGACGTAAAATGAAATGGAGTTGAAAATATTCCATTTTAAAACGTTTTTCGATTGCATAAAAATCTTTTTATCGTCTTCGAATTGTTCAATATAGCAATATTTATGGGTAAACTAGAATTCATTGACTTCTAATCAGTGAACGGAAATAACTTCTAATGCTAAAAGCCATAGAAATAGCTATGAAATAAAACTGACCTTTTCAAATGACAAGTCTGAAACTGTACAGTCGGCATCATAATTGCAGACCCATTGTAGAGTTCTGAAATTGTTATTTGTTGCCTGATTGTACCTAACTTAGTCAATTAATATTAGTTTTATGTTGGGTGTTAAAAGCTGTTCGAATCTAAGGTTCGCTTGTACAACAAAAACTAATTAAGCCTGTTTAAGCGCTTAAACATGATTAACCAACTGTCAAAGTGTCATACACATACCACCTGTGATTAAATAATATCAACTCTTTTGTATATTGCAATGGAATTTGATTTTACATTACCTACCTTTTGTTTTAGCTAGTATTTATCGCAATACGTTGAAGCACAATCTCAAGCAAGAGAGTGTGAAACGCAGTGAGAAACGCTTCACCTATGTTCTTATCCAACTGAGCTATAGAAAAAAAAAACTTTCTTTAACAGTTTTTTTCTATATAATTGAGGCTCATAGTGCCATCGACTGGAGTTGCTACAGGCGCATTAGTACAAACTCTTAGCCTAACCAACCCCTTAATTTTTTTTATAAAAACCCTTCTTTTCTTCGGTTGCAGACCGAAGTAATGGCTGTGCTTAAAACCTTTATTAGCTAAAATATATTTTGACACTGTCGCTCACCTGTCATATGAGAAAGTGCGACAGTGACAAAAAAAGGTCATAGAAGGTTTTAATTTTTTTATGATTAGGGGTTTATGTTTTGTGCTTATCCCTTGTCCATTGTCCATATCGTACTTGTTGACCGGCAATCGTAAATTACACATTACTCAAGTCCAACGCTCCGTAATCTGAACCTCGCTCATTTGTACAGAAATACCTACCAAATAACTCGTCGCACTTTAACCGTTTCAGATTTCAGGGGACGGTATGTAGTGCGTTTAAATGCCGCCATTCTTCCCCGGTCGCGCATATGGAATAGCTAGTTTATTACGTCCCTGCATACAAAGGCGAACTGAATAAGTCTTTGTATAGTAAACGAACTTAGAACATTACCATTACCTTAGCTTTATTTTTGACCTATAAGAGAATCATGAGTTTTCTATACGCGGCGCGAGTAGGTATTTTCAAAAATGACCCGTATCGTGCGATAGTGAGAGTTTAAGTTCGGACGTAATTGCCTTCATTTTGCTTTCAAATAATTTTGCGGGCCGTAACGTTTTTACCCCCTTTATCTTTCACAAATCACAAAATGAAATAAATTTGGTATCATTTAATCCACTGCATATTATTCTAGGTTAATACGTTTTTCTTCTTTGATAATTCAGTTTACTCTATTAAAAAATATTGAAACGCTCGATGAAGTTTTTAAGTCAAAAATATAGATATTCAGATACTAATAACTTTTATCTTAGGCAATATTTCTTTAAAATAAAAACGGTTAAACCTAGTTTTCCATTAGATCTAGAATATTTTCAAAAATTATCAAAATCGGACTTCGTTTATGGGGGGGAAAACGTTACCGCTTTTTGTTTGGAAATTTACAGCCTCACACTGGCCTTAAGCTTTATTTGTAAATCCGGGATTGAGATAAAAATTAGTCTTTGCACACGAACTTTTTTTTTTAAATAGAAATAGCTAAGTTCCGTTGACAAAAGTTTTAATCATCCTAATTAAAATGATTTAGGGATTAAAATTATTAATATTAACATTAAAATCTATGAAGCCGTTTACCGTTTATAAATCCCAATTCAGTTCGACTTAGGCTTTGAGGACGTATTGAACTAGCATTTCAATGTAGGCTTCCCGGTCGGGTTATCAATTGTTAGGACCCTAATGCCTTCCTAACGATCCCTATTAGAATAAACATGTACCTACCTACATATTGTGTATTTGTATACTATTGTATCGGGATGCCGGATTTTCCTTAAGGTTTAATGATTTCGCATTAGATTAGTGAAGAATTTGACCTATTTACCCGACTATGGAGATGCCAAAAGGGAGGGTTATGTTTTTGCCCAGTTAGAAGCCTCATCATTGTCCGCTGGTTGTAGGCTATGACTGGTTGTAGGTTACACCGGGAATGGTTAAAGTTCATGTTAAAAAATAAAAAAAATCATGAAGTTTGAATTAAATCTCAGTTTAAAAAAAAAACTTTCAAGGTGTCATAAATATTATTACCAGAATAAAAGTGCTATCCATTGCAAACTGCAATGGATAGCACTTTTATTCTGGTATACTATCCAAAAAACAGATTGGAATAATTCCTTCATTTGCAGTTTTGGCATCAAAAAAACATAGAGAAAGGAGTGATTTTTTTTTAAATAGGGGATTTCGGAAACTGAGAGTCTTACATAGAACATAACTTTCAATTTTTTGAACCGGCACAGTGTTTTCTATCCGTAGATGCCCGCTTATCCATTCATTACCGGACACCCTGTTTATATAAATAAATTAAAATTAAAATTTAATCATCTAAAATATTTTTTTTGTAAATTGCCGTGTTGGGTCAAGAGTATCAACTGAAAGGGCTCGATTTATACATTTCAAAAATTATTACTGAAGCAGATATTTCTCTTTACGTCTCTTGTGCGGGAGCCGATTGTACCAGGCAGCGTTCTCCGAAAGTCGTTTCGCCTGCAGCCACCAATAAAGACGTAAAAACGTCTGGTTTAAACCAAATCATTCTCATTATGCAATTAAACTCAAAGTCAACATTATTTATTCATTTGGATTCATATAGGATGACATTGAAAACTAAGTTGGGATGTGTTTTATTACGATGAAATTAACTTAATAGCCAAAGGGTTATCTTAGCAACATCTATCACGAATTATAACGTTTTTTAATAGCTCTCTTGATTGAATCTCTATATTCAATCTAGAAACCTATTGTAGTTTACGGCATAGTGTAATTAACTTCACGCAGCATAGGTTAAAGTTGGGGTAGATTAAAACAGGCAAAGCCGGAGAACAAAGCACTACCTCAATACTAGCTACCTGCAATAACATGACACAGTTCAGGTTATTCAGTAGAGCTAGTCAGTATTTTATAAATCGCAAAGGTTTATTTACTAGGTGCGCCCCGCGGTTACAACCACATAAGTCAGGATCCCGCGGGGAATTTCGAATTCAAAAGTATCCTATATCCTTCTTAATCTTATAAACTACCGCTTTGCCGCTTTTTAACCAAATCGGTTCAGTCGTTTCACCATGTTTAAAGTTTGTTTATGAATTTGTTCGTATGCAAACAAACGCTCGGATTTTAGGTAGGTATTCGTTGGGAAGTTAGAATTTCATTAAATAAAAATGCATGGTTAAGGTTAAAAAATCAAAACACAGGTATATGCTCTAGGTACAACAGAATCTATATATATAAAAATCAATTGCTGTTCGTTAGTCTCGCTAAAACTCGAGAATGGCTAAATCGATTTAGATGATTTCGCGGTTTTGAAATCTTTGTCGTAGTCCAGGGAAGATTTAAACGGTGAGAAAAATTGGACTTACGCGGGGGAAACTACGGGGCGCAGCTAGTTTGAAATAAAAAGCATAATAAAATAATTTCTAGGCGACATTCATTTTTCAATACAAAGTGAACATTTATCATTGTGGTAAGGAAAACGTCTCCGTTTCGCGGCAGAGAGGGGTTAGTTGCGAACGTTTATTTACATAACAATAACACTGTACAATTGTGGTGTTTCAGTTCCATCAACTTGATGAATTACCTACTAGTTACTCAGACGTGTTATGACACAAAAAGTTAGGAATTAAAGGCACATTAAAGGTATAAAAACTTTGTCTCGGGTGGAAGGTTAAATTCCATAGATTCAATCCATAGAATTATAACCTTCGCTTCACCGTTGCGATAATACTTTACTAACTACATGGACTTCATCGAATCGATCGAAATCACGAAAAGTGTTTATTGTGAGGGTAATAAATAGTTCAACGTTTTACCACTATCTCACACGATGGTAATTGGTAAGTGACGATACGGTCTAAGATGTAGCACGCGTCCCTTGAAGTTACCTATACGCTCGTGTCGTGACCCAAATAAACGGGGGCCTTCGAGAGACGCGAGTGAAGGTAGAAAGACGGCAATGGCGCCTTAGTAATAGGGTCCAGTTTTTACCGTTTGTGTACAGAACCTCAAAAAATAGAGTTGATCTACTGTACGTTAAACTGAGCTGTAAAAAGGTTACGTATCGCCACCTGTCCTACTGGCACCGAGCCAAATTGTCGACACATCCACAACGCGAGCTTTATGGCAACTCCGGACTCCGGTCATTGCCGTAATACGGTTTTTATTACTAATTGTTTTAACACTACATTTATGTGGTGCACTCAATTTACTGTGAATTTACAACTGGATAATGCTTTTGCGAAAATGTCGAGCTTTCGGAAAATTAATGAGGTAAGTTAGATTTATGTAAATATTTTGGCTGTAGCCACTGAAATAGAACCATGTAAACTGTTTATTGTTCGATTGCAGGTTTACGCCACCTGAACTTCTGCACTTTCTTTTATTCCCATTCTATTGCAGAATAACCCCACCTGAATTTCAGGACTATATAGCAAAATAAATACAGGAAAGAAATCGCAAACGCAAAAACAAGTTTCCTTTTCTTACCGGTTTGGACAAGATATTTTTTTCCAGGAAATATCTGATGATTCCGGAAGTTCTGTTTAGTTTTCTTGTGAACTGATGGCAATATTACAAGAATTTCCGGAAAGAGTTCCCGCAAACTACCGATTTTCCAAGTTGCAGTTTAGTAAGAAACGGCCGATAAACTATTGAACTAAAAATATCTGTAGTATCCAAATCAGTTAAGTAAATCAGTGTAGGTAATCTTTTCCAAAATCAATCACAATTTTTAATCATTATAATATTATAGAACATCTGTAAATATATAATTCAAAGTCCTGACTGATTGACTAACAGAAAACCAATGATCGGATTGGGCTATTTGGTATAAATATAGGTATTTTAGAAGATAATACATGAGGAGTACACGACTAAACGCAGACTTGACGGGGAATAGAGTAGATTACAGAAAGATGTGCCGAATTCACATAGTGGGAAAAGGGAAGGAAGAAGAAGATATAGCTATATGAAGGAAGCATCCGATCCGATCCTGAGCTTGTTTCGTATTAATATGTGAACAAAAAATCGGCCGATAGAATAGTATGTAGTCGACTTCCACCGTAATCAGTTCGTACAATATAAACATTGGTATCAGTAGTCAGATCACGCGCCGCCCGCGCCTCGCTCTCACACCCGTCATATGAAAACGCAATGCTGTGTTAACGACATTTTTCTCTCTTCATGTTTGTAATTTAGAATCGAATATTTCGTACAACTGAACACCCAACTGGGTGTTTTGTGTTTGTTCTGTTTATTGTTATTTAGTAAGTACACGAATGTTTAGTTTAAAGTTTACAAGCCACGGTGTACGTCGTATCTTTTATAGGCAAGCGTGCTTTATCTTAGACCGCACCATGACTTGGTGAGATAGTGGTCAAACGCTGACCTATCTATTATTCTAAGGAAAACTATAAAAAGGAGTCACATTAAATAAAAGAATAAAATCAAAATCGGTTTAGCCATTCGGGAGCACGATGCCACAGACAGACACACACAGAGAGACACGTCAAACTTATAAAACCCCGTCGTTTTTGCGTCGGGGGTTAAATAACCTAATATGCATTTTATCAATTAATTTAGGCACACTTTAACAGATACCTAAATTAAATTCCACGAAAATAAAAATTAAGAGCTCGTATTTTTTTTCTCATTCTCGTTAAAACGGCCACATGGACGGAGACCCTAATTTAAAAACATTTTTTTCCTTCGTCAGCCGGTGAGCATCCTGTGCTGGGTGGTTCGAGAAATCGATGGGGTCCCTGATTAATGGGCTACTTTAATCCAACTCGGACAGATTGACTGATTTATATACAATTTGATGATTAAACGTTTTTTAATTGTAAGAAAAGGAGACATTTTCATTAGAAATAATTTGCAGAAATGAAATTGTAGTTAGAAATGTAATTTAATTTTGTGTAATTTGTTTTTATTTCGTACTTTTTTTTTGTTTTTTTATGTGATATAGTTTTTTTTACTAAAAATGCACTTATCAGAATTTAAGTAGGTAGCTATGTAGGTACTTGTATTTATTAGATACCTATTCAGCGAAAAGGATGTTCGTTCATAGAGGTGATGAAAAGTAGAGAGCACCACCTGGCCCCTTTTTTTTTCCTCGGGTAACTTATCTTATGCTTAACAATCAGCATTATTTACTTACATAGGTACTCTAAAAAAATTACCAAAAAAACCCTTCACAGTAAAAAATTTATTACGAATCCAAGAATTAACTTATTCTCATGATAAACCTGATGATGTACTAAAACTTAGTTGTTGTTTATTTTTTCTGGGCAACACAAGACTGAGCGATTTTATACCAGGAAATACATTTTTTTGTACTTCGGTCTACTTCTAATAATCACCACATAATATTATAAGACAAAGCCGCGTTTGTCTATCTGTGTGTCTGTTCGCTATACACTCAAAAACTACTGCACCGATTTTCATGTTGTTTTCACCAATGGAATGGATCCCTAGTATGTTGTTAAAAGTCAATTTCGCAACCATTCTCCGACTACCGATTCGCCATTGGACTGTCTTTGTTTTGAATCTACTATCAAAGTACCACCAGTTCTAAATACCATAGCCAATTGTTTATGATATCATAGTGAAGGGTTAAGGAGTTGACAGACTCTTACTTGGAGAGTGTGGTGTGTACGTACGCCTAGCGCCTAGCTCTGACATAGGTATATCATGTTGATTTGGGTCGAGTGCCTTCAGTCGCCGCGACGATGCTTTGTTTGTCTCAACAGATATATAACTAGCAGAACATGTAGGGTTAAAGATAATGTTAAAAATACTTCTTTTCTTTTCAAAAAGTAACGCGAACTTTGGTCATGGACCTCTAGTGTTCTACTCGTGACCATTATCCCAAGTAGCACGTTAGTGAATTTTGGAACTTATTTTGCAACTGTAGGTAGCATATTAGTGATGCAAGAGTGTTTGGTATTACTTAAAGATGCAAACAGCACTCGAATTTGCAAATGAGTAACTCTTATCACTAATGGTTGCTTTAGAGGGATTTTTGTTTCTTCTTTATTACCTATGGTAGCATTAAGCCGAATCTATTACTCATAGGCGCATAAAGGTTTTAATTTTCTCTCTTTTAGAACTCAAAGAGGCATATGACATCTTAAAATCCCCCCTAAAGAACTGTGCCCTAATAGGTGGTATTTTTCCCTCATTTGGCACCATTAGTACTAAATAAGTAGTATATATGAGTTATTTATCACTTGTAGTGGCTTAAGAGTTATTATTGAAGCTCATTTGGAACCTTAGTGTAATTGCCTTTGTAAGGTCTAATATACTCTTATATGTCACTGTAAAGCGTATATCGGTTCCATTTTTTTCTCATTTAGAACCACAAGATCTAATTAAAATAATAACGGGTCGAGTGCGAGTCGTACTTACGCGCTGAGGGTTCCGTACATTAGTTTCATTCCAGACAGTTACAGATAGTGTCAGACAGTTCCAAACAGTGCCAGACAGTGCCAGACAGTGCCAGACGGTGCCAGACGGTGCCAGACGGTGCCAGACTGTACCAGACAGTACCAGACAGTACCAGACAGTACCAGACAGTACCAGACAGTACCAGACAGTACCAGACAGTACCAGACAGTACCAGACAGTACCAGACAGTACCAGACAGTACCAGACAGTACCAGACAGTACCAGACAGTGCCAGACAGTGCCAGACAGTGCCAGACCGTACCAGACAGTGCCAGACAGTGCCAGACAGTGCCAGACAGTACCAGACAGTACCAGACAGTACCAGACAGTACCAGACAGTACCAGACAGTACCAGACAGTACCAGACAGTACCAGACAGTACCAGACAGTACCAGACAGTGCCAGACAGTGCCAGACAGTGCCAGACAGTACCAGACAGTGCCAGACAGTACCAGACAGTACCAGACAGTACCAGACAGTACCAGACAGTACCAGACAGTACCAGACAGTACCAGACAGTACCAGACAGTACCAGACAGTACCAGACAGTACCAGACAGTACCAGACAGTACCAGACAGTACCAGACAGTACCAGACAGTACCAGACAGTACCAGACAGTACCAGACAGTACCAGACAGTACCAGACAGTACCAGACAGTACCAGACAGTACCAGACAGTACCAGACAGTTTCAGACAGTACCAGTCAGTGACAGACAGTTGTACAGACAGTTGCACAGACAACAGACAGTTGCACAGACAACAGACAGTTGCACAGACAACAGACAGTTGCACAAACAGTTGACAGACAGTTGCACAGACAGTTGTACAGACAGTCCTCGACTTTACAAGTTAAGTAAATTTTACTTTTTTTTTACTTTATTAACCTTCACAATGGGTTTTGTACCCGTCTTGAGGATCCCCAATTCAAAGTAGAGACAGCAAGACCTGTGAAGTGAAAAATATCACTACTAGGTACTAATGAGTGATTTTTGGGCTTAAGAGTTCCAATAAGGTAACAAATGAGTGAAAATAAGAACTAAAAGGTCTACTTTAAATCGCCATGTTAAAAATAATAACCTTGAAAAGCATTTTGTTTAATGGTATTTTATTACAATAACATTTAACAAAATAAGTTTTAATAACTGTTGTTGACATTATACTTTTTGTGAAACTATAATGTTAGGTTTTTAACAACCAAATTGTTGTAAAGTATTATCTTATTTATTTGATCAGCATATATTTTTTGATATTTTTTGATTAAATTGTAGGCGCATCAAAATTTACTAAGTAAATATACCATGGTTTCACGATAAAAAACCATTTGCAAGGGCTCCATGATATTATGCTGCGGTTTACACGTACATTTTTAATACTCACCAAATAGATGCAATATGGCTGTCACAATTAACACAATAGAACAAAGCACACCGTTTTTCGTTTATCTCCGCCGAAAATAAGACTAGTTATGACAAATTAATCACTCAACGAATGAATGTATCGCTTTATCATTCAATCATTCATTCACAGCGCGCAATTTGCACCGTTAGTTCCAAGTACCACTCAGGGTAACAATTCGAACTCTTATGCAACGCTTCTGCAACTATAAATGAGTTGCAATTTTTCTCCCTTTGGTAATATATAGGTTGCATATAGGTTCTAACCACCTATATAGAACTTAATCAAGGTGGATTTTATTACTAAAGGTTCCAAAAAAATACTATATGCAAGCTATTTATTACCAAATGTGTTACTTGGGTAGTCAGTGCTACAGGAGCTATCGCTGGAGCTGGAAGGCCGCGCTAAGCAGACTTCTCCGTATTCCGAGCTGGCCAGTGCAGCCACAAAAGGAAGGGTCGAAATATCTCCCAACTTCACTCTTATCCCTCGAAGGCCCACGCTTATCTTTAAGTCCCGAGCGTTTAGTTTTTAAGACTATTTCAAGTGATCATGTGTATGTAAATACATAAGCATTGAAAGAAATAAAGAAATTTGAAATTTGAAATAGGTATCTTCTCGGTAAGTGTGCTACATCTTAGACAGTATCGTCACTACCATCGGGTGAGATATAGGTCAGTGTTTGACCACCACTTCGAGAGACGCGTGTTTTGTTAGAAAGACGGCAGTGGAACGAGAACTTTTCCGACCCCTCCTCTTCATGTGGCCTCAACGACCTACGTATCGGAACACAGGCTAGTCTGCTTGGCGATTCGATTCAGACCGGTGTATAAGCTACCACCGAAGCCTACCAAAAGATTGCTCCTTTTGACACCACCCAGGGACATATAGGGCTAAATCCCAGGACGTGAGTAAAAATAACCCTCAAGGTAAGTCTTCATCTAGTTAATGTTCATTATATTTACAAAGTAGGTCCTACAAGAAGGGAGAGCAATAAATTTTCCTAATTCTTACGAAACAAGTGAAATCCAAGTAATTCTCAAGACCCCCATTCCGTATTTTATGAATATTCAAGTGGAACCGTGGAATTAGCATCGGTATAATCTCATAATTTATACGATGTAAACATCGTGTCTACAGGTTTTGTGAGCTGATATCACTAGTTGTGCCATGCGGTTACACCCGGGATATAAGGTGGCCTATAGGTGAGTCTAGGACTCAAGGTCTCTACCGCTATTTTAATTAAAAAATTGCTTCAAGAAGTTACAAACAATTATTTTTAACTTAAGTATACAAAGAACACACGACATTGTCATTACATTGACGACATTGTGGCAGTCGCAGGATGGAGGCAGCTCAGGACCGCTGTTTGTGGCGTCGTATGGGGGAGGCCTATGTCCACCAGTGGACGTGTATGCGCTGATATGATGATGATGATACAAAGAACGTAATAAAAGACACAAGTTTTGTTTTCAATTCAGTTGGAATCATATTGAATCATAAGATGGTATAAATATACATACTCGTAACTGGGTGTAAAAATACATTGATTCATTGGGAGTAACAAAGGCTACTTTTTTTTACTTGTTATTTTTATCTTTGTATTACCACGGAATCGGGACCTATGCGGATAAAAAAGCGAGGTGGTGCTAGTGCTTAATAAAATTGGCTTTATAATAACCCTTTTAGGATCATCGACATCGTTACATATTAAAAAAAATCCCCACACGTAAAACTCAATGAAGTTCTTAACCACAAAGAAAAGAACACTATAGTTTAATCACACCTCACAATCGTTAAGCGACCCAATTCTTCGAAATGTCGAAAACTGGAGAACCAATATTAGTTAGGTACCCCATTTTGGATAATGGGACATTTAAATGCATTTCTATTGGAGGGAAGGAGTGTCAAATCTATTAAATATCTAGATTTGAATACTTAGTCGTAGATTCCTTTTAGAATGGGTAAAGGTAGGCCAACAGGCACGCTCTTGTAGTAGCTTAGCGACAATAGAGATATCCTCTCGAAGTTGTTGCTATATGCGTAGTTGGTGTTATATGCGAGTTATGCGTTTTGCGTAGTTGGTGTTATGCGTCTAAAGGCTCTGGCACATTAAAAAGTTATAATAATAAGAAATTCTGTTCAGACAACAATATTAGCCAATTAATAATATCATTATCTAACGAGTCAAATAATAAAGATATCTGGAATCAACGCCCTAAAATAAATAAAGTCGTACTCCAGACACTTTGAGAATACCTTTGTCAAATTGTAATTCTGTATTGTACTTCAATAGAATACCACATTTATTTAAATAAATAAATATAGCAGGACATTCCACACATCGCCATCTAGCCCCAAGCTACGTAACTAGACTTGTGTTATGGGTGCTAGACAACGGATATACTACTTATATACTTTTCTTTTGTAAATATATACTTATAATACATAGAAACAACCAGACCACAGACAAATATTTAAGCATAAATACTTGTCTGTGGCGGGAATCGAACCCGCAACCCTGTGTTTGGCAGTCCGGCATGGTAACCATTGTGCCAACTGGGTCGTCATTTACAAATACATAACCAATCATTTACTATTGACCAACAATTTAAAAGTAACTATACTCCCCTGAGATAAGGTGCGAATAAATATCTCTTTTTCAGTACTTTGTTATGTAAATAAGTTCTTTTGTGACAATAATAGGCCGAATTCTGCGGTAAAAAATGAGGTTTCCGCGGCCATTTTGTTTAAAAATATAAGGTTTTCGAGAGAGCTTTTGAATAATTTGTTATTTTTTTGTTGCGGTCGATGTTTTTACGTTTGTAACTTTATACTTAAGGGCAAATACAGACTGCAGACTATACGATCAGCAGATAGTTTATCGTCGGATCGTTTAGCAGTTTCACACTTTCAACTTTACCCCAAAATTACCCTTATTATTCTAATGGGGAATACTCAGCCAAATGCAACCTATGTAAAACTTTTGGAAATACTAGGTACATTCAGTTTATTTTCTAAACAGATTCCGAATTGCTCGATAGATAAGACCCCTTTTCCCACATAAACATAAAACTAAATGAACTAATTCTATCAATGACGATTATAAATTAAAATTAATATTATTAAATTTAGATTTAGGTATGGTGATAGTAAGTGTAAAATAGTACTTCGATGAAATGAAAATAAGTATAATATGTTGCTTGGATAAAATAAACTTAGTGCAATAGTGTTTCGGTTGAAATGTAGCACTGGGTAAATAAACATAAGAATATCAAACATTGTATGAATTGAATGTTAGGTTTAATGAGTAGTCGATGAGTTAGTAGAAATGTAACAAGTGCAAACGTGATTCGGTATGGCATAGTATGAACCCCCTATAGATAGGCCTTATACCATTATCTGTGGTCAGAGAATGCGGGCCAGATAAATTTAATTAGAACTAGAATGCTTAGATAGATAGATAGATAACTTTATTCGTATAACACAGTAAGGAACATAAAACATGATAATATACACAAAGCAAAGTAAAGTAATTAATATCTATAAAGTACAAGTTGCACAAATGGGCGGACAGACAGGCTTAGATACATCATTTGGTAAATTCAAATTGTGTTTTGCTGGTCATAGACATCTTTGAGTTTTTTAGGGTTTCCTTACCTCAAAAGGTAAAAATAGTAATCCTTATAAGATCACTTTCTTGTCCGTCTGTCTGTCTTTCTGTCTGTTTATACAGTAGCTAATGATGTTCAAGTACCGAGGCATAAGGAACTAGTCTAGTTTTTAGTAAGCCTTATTAAGTTACTCAGCGTGTGTTTGTGTTTGTTGTTGTTGGTTTGTTAGGTACCTACCAAAGGGATTTGAACAACATAATGTTTGATATTAAACATTCGATTCCCGAGACACATAAAAGCTTAACATCTGTCACACAAATTGAACCGGGAGGAAGAAATATTTTGGCGATAGAGTGGGACACTCTACTTTTCATCTCTCTCTATGAGATTGGATAAAAAAGTATAAATTTAAAAACCAAAAGAAGTGTAGTAATCTTCACGAGTCGCCCTATTTTCTTTATAATTTAAAGTATGAATCAACCTGCTACCCTACTTTTAGATATTGGTTTGATAAGTCGATAGGATATTTGGAGAGAGTCGGAATCCCATCGAGATGACGTCATTGTGATGCTGACGAGAAGGGATGAGGCGATATCGAAGTGGTATATTATTATCGATACGTCCAACAAATTGTTTAGGTCAAACTCAAAAAAGATGAATGGTCATTTTGAAGAAAATTGATAGAAACAAATCTGCACATTAATAGGTAAGAGCACAATGCACATGAAAAGGTAAGAGAATTAAAAAAAGTTAGTTAATAGGTAACAGTAACTAATGAGAGTTTTAAACAGCCATAACTTTAAGAAAAAGGAAAATAATTGTGACATAATTCTAAGTGTAAAGTAATTAAGTATAGATATGTAAAAAAAGGTTGTAAATTCTAATGATGAGTTTTTTCTGTAACTATTGTATAAATTTAATAATTCAAGAAATAATTCTTTAGCATCTATAGGAGGATTAGTTCTTGCTTCATGAAACCTTTTTTTCTGTGTATCTTATGAGTAAACTTATGGCCATAGTTTAATAATGCGTTTAGGGGGATGTTGGGGCTGCCTAGATATTGTAGTGCATCTAATATGTTCGCAGTACACCGTACCGATTGTTTTCATGCTACAATGCGAAAGAGATGTGGGTCTTTGGTACGGCGAACACGGACTAGCGCCAACATCGTCCTGGCAATGATTGCTGAGAGAGTAGACTGTCCATACATACGGCACTGTTGTAATAAACATGTCGAGTGTTGGTACAGTTAACTAATGTAATAAACATATATATTTCTTTCTTTCTTTGTATCGATTTCTTTCTTTTATGTTGTTTATATTTGTATGTTTTTGTATGTCCTACTATGAGTCTCGAGTGGCTTGAAATAAAACTATTTTATTTATTTTTATTTATAGTGTCCGCACGTAAGGGAATCACCTCAGGCTGTAAACTATCGATATAAAATACACATCACTACAGAGAAATGTATTCAAACAAAAAGCAGTTATCGAGTAGATTCCGCGGAGCATCAAAAGCTCTCGTTACTAGAATAAAGATTTTATATCGAAAAGGAAAAAATAATTTCGGTTTCTAAGTTTTTTTTTCTCAACTTTTTACGACAGTTTTTGTCTGAAAAGTTTACCTGTTAGTTGTTTTTTATTCGGTTGTAACTTATTGTTAGAATTGTTATTTTCTTTTTTATGTGCGTATTGTAGTTAAAAAGTAGGTAGGTTAGGTACATAATTACTTACCTGTTTTTGTTAGAAAAATAACGCCTACAAATTATAAGTTTTTTATAGGTAAGTATTTGTCTACCTTACTGTTTATCTAGATCACTGAATACAGGGAAGGTGGTGTAAGATCGCGCAGTTTGCAATCAATGCCTCATAAAATGCAAAATATAAATATTATCTGAGATCAATTATTTATTAATTAAAGCACAATATTCTAACAACAATTCAACATACTAATTATAACAAAAAATATAATGTCTTCTGAGTAATTGAGATAAATCAACAAAATGAGAATTGCGCAATCTTACACACCCCAGTGTATAAGATTGCGCGTTGAGATCGATAAGATTGCGCATCTATATTAGTTATGCAAATCACAAATGAAATGCCCGGAACCATTATAATCCGAGCATTTTTCGTGCCACCATCCCCGACATCTGTGGCACTCTATCTAATCTTCTTTTATAGGCTCCTTATATACCTCACTACATCCTACACACCTCCAAATTTTATTTTTATTACTATTCTTTGGTTTCTTATACTCTTTTTTTATTTTTTTGGGCATAGGTTCATGTTTAGGCTTCTTTTTTTGTTCGTTTTCTTTCTCGAGTTGAGCTTTATATGGTGAACTGCTTATTTCTTCCTGATTTTTTATGCTTCCTGTTACTAGATCTAGTTTGTGTAGATCTAGAATATGGAATTATGTAAGATTGCGCGCGCAATCTTACACACGGCCAGTGTGCGCAATCTTAAACACTTAGCCATCGTTTCAAACACCGTGACACTACTGACATCTCTTAGAAATTACTCGAACTACTTCGTATGAGTTTGAAACTTCAATCTCACCGGCATGGTATTACGTGAATCAATTATTGAAATTCTTTATGATTTTTTGACAGTAATACATTTATTTTATAGAAAAATAAGATAAAAAGACAGTATAAACTTTGTACTCACATATTTCTTTTGTTTTTCACTTTTTTGCGATTTATTTTGGGGAGCGTCGATTCGTTAAGAAACTAAACAAAATACAACTGAAGTTGGCTGCGAAGTTCACTCCGTTCTCGTGTTATGACGTATGCGCACTCTTATCGACCGCGCAATCTTAGACCACCCTACCCTACATGTCTAGACTAGACTAATATTTATAAAGAGGAAACGTTATTTTTAGGTTTTTTTTTTGTTTGTAACAAATAGATTCCGAAACTATGCTACTTCTGAATAGTAGAGCAACATAACCCTTCTATTTGGTTTGCTGTAATTGCAGGGTAAGAAATAAAATAACTACCTACGTTAAAACAAAAGTAGAGAATGATACTTTTATTTTCCTACAAACAAAGTAAATAATTTAAAACACGGCAGAAACGCGTACAATTTAAATGTAAGGTGTATTTGTAAAAGAAACCAGCGTTTTCTTTAAGGGAATACATTTTTCTTGCTTTAATTACACGGTCGGAGGCTGTCTTGCTAAGTGGGCTGAGCACGCTTAATAATACAGTGTACATAAACAACCCCAAGCGGGGCTTTTATATCGCACGATTTTTAACAAAAACATAGCTTAGTTTCTAGACTTCTACCTGCTAAATTCGGGTCACTGACTTCAACCTCACTGCTTAGTTCTATGGGAGCGTGTTGGTGCATTAAAATTAATTAAAAAGACAAATTAAACAAATTCGTATCTAATGAGCGACTGGTGTCTTATTCTGCTAACCGTACACAAATTCTTTCGGAATGAGTTGTTTACAGCTAATGGAAGAAAAACAAAGAAAAACATTTATTCAAATAGTCGTATAATAAAATTTTAAAAAATAAAAATGTTTGGAGCACTTTAGAAAGAATACATGGATGTTAGATTTTTTGGTTTAAAATAAGTACCTATGGAGCCTAACAGGGCAAAATCGCGGAGCTATTAGGAATAAGTCGACTAGTCGTTTACGAAACTTCTAACAGTCAAGATTTCAGAATTACTTATGTGTCGCTTTAAATTGAAAATAGTCTTTTGTCAAGCCAAGCCGAGCCAAAAAAGTCGTGTCGTATATTATAAAATATTTTTCAACGTACCAAATACTTTAAAATTGAGAGAAGCAGAATGTGATGTGCTGAGAACCATTTCTCGCTGCAACACTATTCGTCTAATTATGTTTCACCTCTTTTATAAGCATCCTAGACAACCGTGTTACTGAAGTTTTTGTCCTCAAGTTAAGGAATGGCATCGTAGGTATATTTCTTTAGGTTTTTCATACAATGAGAATACTGCTTATAATTTTTAATACCATTTACTAAAACCAAGAAATTACTCTCTACCGTGTATAAAAAGAGAATTGGATTCAAGATACCTTTTTTTCTATGAATGAGGTGAACAAATGACAGCCATACACACATGGTAGACGTTTCAATTTCCTGCGTGCACTGTTGAGAAGTGAAACTCTCTGTTCCCCCAAAACTTGACATGTACGGGCCAAGCCGTACACTGTCACTAGTATCTAACAAACAACACCTACCTACATGCTGACACCGCAATATAGTCGTCACGTGGAGCGGCCACGGGACGACCTTTGTATTCACTGCATTCCTTTACCTTATTACAATATTTTAGTTTAAACAATCTATCAAAATTATAATCAGAATTAAATAATCCACGGAACACATCACTTGTGTCTTTGGTTTAATTTCTCCGGCCGGTCTGGCCGGGCCGGCCGCAACATCATCTTGTGGGAGTCGATCACCTGGCTCCTACATGACTTAAATAACTTTAACTTGACTTAAATAATCAGGAATAACTTAGAAATTACAGGCTTTCTTCAATACTCCAGGTTGTGTCTTCAAGTCTAGAGTGAATAGTACCTACCTTCTAGGCAAGCATGCTACATCCTCGACCTCATCTTCGTTCCCCATCTGGTGAGATGAGGTCAAATACAAGCCTATAAAGTGATAAGGCCGCCCATTTGTGCAACTTGTACTTTACAGCTATTACTTTACTTTGCTTTGTGTATATTATCATGTTTTATGTTCCTTACTGTGTTGTACAAATAAAGTTATCTATCTATCTAGGTAAAAAACCATTCTTTTGACATATATTTAGGTAAAAAACCATTCTTATGACATGCTTATGACATATATTTACTTAGGTAAAAAACCATTCTTATGACATGCTTATGACATATATTTAGGTAAAAAACCATTCTTATGACATGCTTATGACATATATTTAGGTGAAAAACCATTCTTATGACATGCTTATGACATATATTTAGGTGAAAAACCATTCTTATGACATTTTGATGAAACTTTTATTTCCGGTGCATTTGTCATCTTGACAATTTAGTTAGCCAACTCCGCGGGTTGTATCACGATATTATCCTTTACCGTTAGAGCAATGCTGACAGTGCACATCATTTTTTGTAAAAAATATCATGTGCACTTAGGTATTTGAACCCATGACCTTTAGAATGAAAGGCAGGCTATAATTACTAAGTTATTCCTGATTATCAATTAGTCAAGTTAACTCTAATACTAATATAGCCACATCATACGTATAAGGAAAAAAATAATAGAAAAATATATTCTCTCCCAAAATCATGGTGACAATAAATCCATCAGGTGTCAGTATCCTGCAATATCAGAGACCATGAATCTTATAGAATGGTAGAATTTACATTAACTTGACTTATATAGTGTGAAACAAAACCCCTGTCATCTGAGTGAGTGCTATACATCTAAGGTATAGGTAACCGAACATTATAAAAATCAGTTTTACGTATCGAGGTTTTTTTTGTTGTTGTTGAAATAACATTTCAATATTATTTCGATTGCATTTCGATTAGGTACAAATAATACCCTCAAAGTAGCTCAATATTCACTTAAAGTCAACTTTTTGTAAAAAAAAAACTGATTTTGAGTGTATTTTTTGTAATCGAAATGATATTGAAATGTAATTTAAAGAATGTTATTTACGAGAATTGGCCTTCTAGACGTTTTGGCAATTTGTCGTTTTAGCAACTTGATATTTTGACAATTTGGTATTATACTTATCCTTTACATTTTGACACCTGGACATTCTAACATTAAACTAAGACCCCCGGAAGATTTTGGATATCAAAACACGAATGATACCGAGTGGAATAAGAATTTTACTTTATGTCAAACCAAGTGATGGTAGAACTCGTATAAAATTAAATTTCCACTCGAAAATCTGTTAGAATTCCGTCTTCGTATGTTCCTCCGGGAAATATCGGGTAACTTCAACTTTAATATCCAATCTCCGACAAGTCAGATACGTGTTAAATAATAATGTTAAATAACAACTCTATTTGTATATCTTAAGTTGAGTTTAATTTATTATGCCTACAGCGTGTTTTGATTAGGGTATCGTAATGTGAATAGGGGTTAGTAAAAAAATAATAAACCACAGAAAAAAAACACTTGTACTTGTTTATGGCCTGTTTTTTGCAACTAAACATCTTTAGGTGGGTCCTTTTTGCATGAGGATGGCCCAGTACCCTTTCGGCTTAGTCGAGATATCTACCACTAGGGCAACACTGCTCACCAAATAAAACATCAAGTACTTACAAAAGAAAATTCAAAAAGAAAACAAACCGATTTCAGAAGGGTCTCACAACAGTTCTAATAATCCTAACGAACGGTAGTAAGTAAGGTTATTGTATTCTTATTGATCCACAAATTAATTTAACAACGCAATCGAATTTGAACCTTATTAGCAGCAAATACTGGGAAAAACCTCATTCTTAAACGTTAGTCACTAGTTTTGTCATATTCTTGCAAGACGAAGCATCGATTTACTAATAATTTACCAAGTAACGTTTCTAAATACATTAAAGATGGATTATGTAATGGAATAAGTCAAAGTTAATTTGAGAAACTCCAAAGTCACATTAAGCCCGCTTTGAGCTCGAATACCTTGAGGACAAGAAACTGAACTGGCAGCCGAACGACTGCCGCGGAGACGCAACTGCAGCTGTAGTTCATATCGTTTACGATATGAACTTCAGCTACGAAACGTAAGTCCAGCATAAAGAGGTTACCGCATTGCTGAGAAAAATGTACAGTCTGCCAAGGCGATTTTGGTCAGTCTGCAATGTAAACAGTACTGGTTGCCTGAATAGTGGTTGCAGATCTGCAGGTAGATCTGCATTGTATCACATGCTTTAATCCTAATTTTTTTATCCTAACTCATAACTTAATATTTTGAATTCGAAAGTTCATTTATTTAATTGTTCCGGCTGTGGACTGACACCGGCTGATTATGATGATGCCATTCGAGATATTATTTGCGTTGCTGCCTACATAACGGCAGATGTTGATGGCGTGCGGGCGGCATTGATGATGTCGACGAGAGCCGTCCGTGTGAGACCTCTAAATAGCGTACTATCATCAACGTAAGTGCCTTAGATTGCTATAATAGTGTAGGAGTTACATAACTTTTGTTAGTGACTGCCCAACTTCGGCGATATGTCCCAATCTAGATTTTGATTGATGACATTGTTTTTTGTTTGCTTCCTTCCGATCTTGGATTGCAGTTTCGTTCTTGTTTGTAAAAGAAGGTTTTTGTGTGAAAACTTTCTATCTACTTACTAACTACATATAATTGTGGAAATTATTAAGTTTTTGGATGACTTCAATATATTAAAACGTAGGTAGTTTGATTAGATACCATATTTATTTTTTATATTCCTATCGAAGAAGTTCAATGTTACAATTGTAACAACCTTCTTCCGTTGGGTTATAAAATTAAAATTCTCAAAAATATTATAAAACCTTTTTGAAGATTTCGATCTTTTTAGAAAACAATTAGTATTTTAAAATAAAAAAGGTATTCTTGACAGCATTGGAATATTGTCAGAGAATAGTCAGTCAGGTGATAAAAAAATCAAAAGAACAAGAAGAGAATTTTACTAGGAAAAATCCACTGATAATATTCAAGATATGTATGGTTGAATGAGCACTTAACATGGATTTACATGTGCTAGGCTAATGCACCATTCGAGTTATGGATAGTTTGAGGTAGGTGGTACTTTAGTACTTTCCTACTGAGCATTTTACATAATATATTTCTTTTCACGGATTAATAAATTATATAAGTCGGTTTTTAGTTCTGTTATAAAATCGTATTCCTGTTCAGTTAATTGTTCTGTATGACCATTATGAAGTGGATTGCTATTGTAGTGGTTTGCTTTTTTAGATTAGAGCTTGTGGATTTTGAGATCATAGATAGAATGGTAGCATTTATAGTTGTAGGCATTACCCAGTCATTGGCGGCCGGATTGCGGATACGATATTATCTCCAAGTAGGCGATATAACTTTACAGGAGACACGTCTAGTATCGTCTGGATATAATGTTATAATATACAATATGGAATGTGTATTCGTTCCATAATTAGTTTATCTATTTGCCCCGTGTTAGGGATGTTATGGTGAAATGCTCACACTGCTTTTCTTTACAGACCAAATGGCAATGATGATCTATCTATAAATGCGAAGCAGTTTCTAAATATTCAGACATGCGCAAGTGAACCAAGCTTGTGAACCAACACTTATGAACCAGGCTTGTATATTGTAAAACTTGGGGAACGTCAGGTATAAGTAGATCCTAAATATAAACACATGTGCAAATGAACCAAGCTTATGAACCAACACTTATGAACCAGGCTTGTATATCGTAAAACTTAGGAAACGTCAGGTTTCCAACGCCGCGATGAGAGAGGAAGGAGTTAACCAGTGTCTACCAATCATAATATTATTATATTATAAATTTATTATGTGACTTATATTAAATTGTCTATATCTTGACTTATCACTATCATTATTATTACATAGTATAAAACAAAGTTGCTTTCTCTGTTCCTATGCCCTATGTCCCTATGTATACTTTAATCTTTAAAACTTCGCAACGGATTTCGATGCGGTTTCTCTTAATAGATAGAGTGATTCAAGAGGAAGGTTTATATGTATAATACATACATCATTATTAACCTTCCGTCCGTCCGCCCATACCCGTCTTCATTTACGAATTTTTAATTTTCTAATTATTTTCTTAAAATCATAGGATATCCACATACACGATATTTACCCGTTTTTGCTTTCGAATTATTTTGGTTTTAGATTATTTAAAAATATTTTGCTAGGAATCTCGAGTCACTAGGACCTGGTTATTACACCTCATATCTAGGGTTTATTTCCACTAGACGTCACGTGTCATATTAAACTACAACTCTCCATATTAAAATAATAAATGCTTTTCTATAAAAATAATAAATAAATACTTAATTATATATTAAAATAGTCAATAAATTGATTTAAGTTAGATAGTTGATTTTACGTTAATAATAGTAGGGGGGGGGGGGGGTTCTTTACACAATCAAATATCAAACAACACGATTTTTTATACTGCACACAGTATATTGATTGATGGCGAATTTTTTATGATTTTTTATAACACGGTGATGGTGTATGTAGCTATTTTTACCTTCTAAAGGGGTCATATTAGCTACATCCTCCCTTGTCATCCGTTACATTTAGTTCTTGTAGGTGACCCCTAAATCTTCTTACTAATTATTATGTTAAAGACGTTTTACGTAAAAATAAAGTTTTTATTATCTTGACATAATAATACGCAATAGATACGTACTAAGTATCTTAATCTTGTATCACATATATTTGGTCCAAGAACAAATCGTCGTGGTATTCGTAATCTGAAAATTAATATAATAATTATTAGGTTGCTATTGGTCCCCACGGTTTTACCTACATCATAAAGTAAATCTACTCAGCTAACAAACGTAAGCTTTTATCACTAACTAACTTTTACCCGCAACTTCGGCCAACGTAGGTGTTGTATTTACCAAAATCCTTCCTTATCCAATTGCCTACGTCAAAATATTTATCTGTACTTATATACCAAATTTTAGCCCAATTTGTCCGAACAATGGACAAATGACTGACTAATATATTATACTAGCTACGCCCCGCGGTTTCACCCGCGTAATAATTTTCTGCGTGACTTTCTTAATTTTTTCTTTCGTAAGATCCTTCTCTTGACAACAACGAACACAACAAAAAAAGAATTATCGAAATCGGTCCAGGCGTTGTTGAGTTATGCGCTTACCAACACATTTTGCGATTCATTTTTATATATAAGAAGAAGACTAGCTGCGCCCCGCGGTTTCACCCGCGTAATAATTTTCTACGCAATTTTCTTAATATTTTCTTTCGTAAAATCCTTCTCTTGACAACAACGAACACAACAAAAAAATAATTATCGAAATCGGTCCAGGCATTGTTGAGTTATGCGCTTACCAACACATTTTGCGATTCATTTTTATATATAAGAAGAAGACTAGCTGCGCCCCGCGGTTTCACCCGCGTAATAATTTTCTACGCAATTTTCTTAATATTTTCTTTCATAAGAACCTTCTCCTGACAATAACAAACACAACAAAAAAAGAATTGGCCAAATTGGTTCAGGCGTTGTTGAGTTATGCGCTTACCAACACATTTTGCGATTCATTTTTATATTATAGATTAGATTGACTGATATATATCACTCATCGTCTCCATCCTATAGTTGTTATATGTCTGTTATGCATTATGACACTCGTGTTATTTAGCAAGTTGGCGAAATAACCCCTTGGACGTTCAGACGTGTGAACAGCCTAGTCCCGGAACCGTCATAAGTAAAAACTGATAGGTATGCGACATCGATTCATGGTGGAAATACTAGACAGTCGCACTAAGCGTTTTACTTCGTCATTCCTTATTCGTACAGGGAATGGAATCAGTTGCCTGCGTCTATTGTTCCTGACGTGTACAATTATGGGGGTCTTCAAGTCGCGAGTGAATAGGTATCTTCTAGAAGCGCGTGTTACATGTTAGACCGACGACGTAAACTTAATTCACCTGAGTTAATTCGCCTGGGTGCATTAAATACACTTTTAGTAAACTTTTAACACCTGGGTGCATTATAATTACTTTTTAAAAACTTTATTCACCTGGGTGCATGAAACTTTTTTTTTAGTTTACTTTATACCGTTTACTTTTTAAGGTCGCCTGTTGGTACAATTTAATAAGCTTTCTTGTCCTTTTTTATTTTTTCAACGTTTTGTGTGTTGTACAAATAAAGTGTTTATCTATCTATCTACCTATACGGCATTGTCGCCTACCATCAGGCGGGTGAGTTAGTGATAAAACGATGACCTAACATATTTAATGAAACAAATGTGCGTCAGTCAGTCAGGACTTTGATTTGTTATATTAATAGACTTACGTTGATAATCCTTTAGTTGCTTAATTTCGAAGCATTCACCCATGTGTGCTACTTGCCAAACTGAAATTTAAATTATCATGAAAAAAGCGGCTCCAGACTTATTCCTGTAAGACCTTATTCCTTGGGAATATCGGGATTGAAAGAGCCTATATACTTTCAACGTATCCTCAGACCAAGTTTCACCAAAATTGATCCAGTACTTTCAGGGCTAATTCATAACAAATAAAAAATATTTCGTCTTTTAATATTAGTGTAGATTTTTATGATGGGTAATTTTAATGGTTAGTCAATTTTATCATTGGCCACTTTTAAATGACACATGATAAAATTCAGCAGCTATGAAAATTACCTATTATACATATTATTTTAATAGAGTTGGACAATTTTATTATTGGATATTGGCTCAAGTCAATAATACCTTCATATCTCTCCATACAATTGACGTAGTCCATTAAACAATAGTTTTGAAAATCATGATATTTGAAGTAAATTGTACGAGCACATAGCCTTCCAGTTCTGTATGGGAGAATACAAACCAATTAGCAGTTCCATAACAAACAAGGATGTATGTCAGTTATACGGGCGTTGAGTCCCGAGCCTATAGGTATCTTCTAGACGTGCGTGCTACATCTTAGACCGAATCTTCACTTATATTATAATGACCCGCCCCGGCTTCGCACGGCTATATTATACATGTATTATACATATAAACCTTCCTCTTGAATCACTCTATCTATTAAAAAAACCCCATCAAAATCCGTTGCGTAGTTTTAAAGATTTAAGCAGTCAAAGGGAAATAGGGACAGAAAAAGCGACTTTGTTTTATACTAGCGACCCGCCCCGGCTTCGCACGGCTATATTATGCATGTATTATACATATAAACCTTCCTCTTGAATCACTCTATCTATTAAAAAAACCCCATCAAAATCCGTTGCGTAGTTTTAAAGATTTAAGCAGTCAAATGGAAATAGGGACAGAAAAAGCGACTTTGTTTTATACTAACGACCCGCCCTGGCTTCGCACGGCTATATTATGCATGTATTATACATATAAACCTTCCTCTTGAATCACTCTATTTATTAAAAAAAAACCCATCAACATCCGTTGCGTAGTTTTAAAGATTTAAGCAGTCAAATGGAAATAGGGACAGAAAAAGCGACTTTGTTTTATACTATGTAGTGACTATGTAGTGATGTTGTACTTATGAACTGATATATTATATCAGTCAGTAATTTTGCCATCTCTATTCTGTCGTTATACTGGCAAACTAATCTAAAGCACCGAGTCATGGTGGAAGTACCAGAAGTCTGCACAAAGCGTTTTACTTCGTCATTCCTTATTCGTCCGCAAGGGAATGGAAACAATTGCCCGCGTCTGTCTTTCCTGACGTGTACAATTTAGGGGTCTTCAAGAAGTATCTTCTAAGAAAGCGTGTTACATCTTTGGCCGCATCGTCACCTACCATCAGGCAGGTGTCAGTCAAACGCTTACCTATCATAATAATAATATGTAAAAAAAAACACATTTTGGCAGGCTGTCCACAGGAACGGAGCGAGGTAGTGGGCGGCGCGGGCGATGGCGTGTCCACCGACAGAATTCTTAGAAAAGTCTTTTTGTGGAATTCAATTGGTGAAAACCGCTCCGCCTCTGTGGACAGGCAGCCTAATGCCCGCTTTCTATTGCGAGCGGAACGGGCCCATTACGGACTCCGCTATACTTGTAACGATGATTTTCATACACGTGCTTACACCAAAACAGAGCTGAGTGAGCGAGTTGAGAGAGTCACAAAAGAGGTTAGCGAGAGAGTTTTCCACAAGTTAAGCGAGTTTCATACAATTACTTCCAAAGCAGAGTCCAGTCGCGTATGCTCTTGAAAACTGATTTTGAACGGACCAGCTTCCCGCTCCCGACCCGTTGTCATTATAAGCCCCAATTTTTTTTTATAAAACTCTTTCTTAGTGGTAGGCAAAAACTATTATTTATCATTTCAAACTACGTTCCGGTTGACTATTTCTCGCTCATTTTACGTACGCAGTGGAAGGCGAGCATGCGTTTTACCACCATTAGGTGTGGTAAAACTGTGTGTACCTATATACTTACTTGTAAGCCTTCATACAGTAGTACGCTAGGTAATCACAATTCTCTTCAAGTGATACTCGTCGTGGTGTTGTTCTCTTCCTTACCTTCTTCGTTGTTAAAAGGTCGGGCCTGGAAACATTATCATTTTTAGGGTTCCGTACTGAAGGATAAAATTAGGACCCTATTACTAAGACTTCACTGTCCGTCCGTCTGTCTGTCTGTATCTCATGGACCGTGATAGCTAGACAGTTGGAATTTATACAGATTATTTTATTTCTGTTATATCCGATATGAACCACCTTCTGACAATAACAAACACAACAAAAAAAGAATTAGTGAAATCGGTCCAACCGTACACGCGTGATGCCGTGACCGAGGAAAATAGGGATTCATTTTTTATATTAAGTACTAGCTGCTGCTGGTTTCACCCGCGTAATAATTTTCTACGCAATTTTCTTAATATTTTCTTTCATAAGAACCTTCTCCTGACAATAACAAACACAACAAAAAAAGAATTGGCCAAATTGGTCCAGGCGTTGTTGAGTTATGCGCTTACCAACACATTTTGCGATTCATTTTTATATTATAGATATATATATATAAATAGAATAGTACATTGCGATACAAGTGTGGAAAGTTGATCATTCCATAGAGGCGGTTTATGACGCGCGAGCGGAACGCGAGCGTGGCAAAAGCCGAGATGGAATGATCAATCCACACGTATATCGTACGACGTTTTTTATCACAGTTGCGAATAAACAAAAAGACTTGTTAAAATAATAAAAAGTTTTTAAGAATTTTAGGTTGCTTATGTTTACTATTTTTTGTTAATTACACTCCCGAAAGGCTAGGCTAAAGACTTTTACCCTATACAGCCTCGTCTGACATACAATATTTTTTAGGGTTTTTTTTTCATTTGTTTTTGCGTCGGCGGTTAAAAACAGAATATAATGGTAAGGAAAAAATATATTTATGTACCTAAAGAAAAAACAAAATGTAAAACAAAACTCAATTTTTTATTATTTTCAAAGACGTTATCACGTAAAATTATCGTTCGTTATTGGTTATTGTTCTGAGGTTCGTTATCAGACTTTAGAGACAACCTTTTGAAAAGAAGAAAAAAGGTACCAACAAAGAGTTTTAAGCCAGCAAGGCTTAAAAACTCTTTGATGGTACCTTTTTTATATACATCAAAACAGTACCTATAACCCAGATAAATTAAGAATGTTTCATCTACCTAATATGTCATTAGCAGTAAGATACGTATTTGACATATCGGGATGACGTATTATTTTCCAACACTAGTTGGATTTTTTTTTATCGCACGCGTGTATTACGTTGCATTATGAGCCTAAAAGCGGTTTAATAAGATCCACTTTATGAGCAACTGTGATAAAAAATAATATTGTTGCTACCTACTGACGACTGTGTGGGTCAGCAGGACCACCTGGTGGACCTCCTGGGCCACCTGGTGGACCTCCTGGGCCACCCGGTGGACCTCCTGGGGCACCTGGCGGACCTCCTTCGACACCTGGCGGCCCTCCTTGGATACCTGGCGGTCCACCTGGGCCACCTGGTGGTCCTTGTGGGCCAGGGGGTTTTCCCCCCCCAGGACCTCCACCAGGACCTCCGCTAGGCCCCCCGCCAGGCCCTCCGCCAGGACCCCCACCAGGCCCCCCTGGCGGTCCTTGACTTTCAATTTTCACCACATTCCCAATCAACATTACACCAACTAAAAAGAAAAATTACGCGACGATTTGAGAACTTCCTCCTTTTATGAATTCGGTTAAAAATCCAACTAATATTATAAACTAGCTGTAAGTCCCGATCCCGTGGGAATAGCGACAAAAAAAAGAGAGTACCCACTATCCTATGTCTGTCTCCTGATTCTAAACTACTATGTTACTTCTTCACGAAAAAACTACTGTACCGATTGCGATGAAACTCGGCTTGCAGATAGCTGGAGACCTGGATTAACGCATAGGCTACTATTTGTGTGAAACCGCAATGCGCAGTTAGTCTATATTTCCATAAATGTTAATTAAAAATGATAAAGAAGGTCGTCAAACTATTACTTACAAGTAAACGAAAACATGTTTCGTTTGTAAGTCATTATTATTGCACTTTTACAAGGGGGATTTTTGGTTAATTTTCAATTCCACTTTTCCCCCTGAGGGGGATTTTGGGGTGGATTTTTGGAATAACCCAAATATTTCAGTGTTTGGTTTACGATTGACCGTCCCCCTAACGGTCCCCCTGCCATAAACGGTCAAGATTTGTTTCACGATTGCCGGTCCCCCGGTGTTAGCATAGGGGGACCGTCAATTGTTTAACAATGTCAGATTTTTTCAAACTTATCTGTCCCCCTAGTCCAAGCTGTGGTCCAAGTAAAAAATGATTTGGTCCAAGTAAAAGACGATTGAAATGGAAACAATGTTTCTGTATGTACAATAAGTTGGTATGTAAGGTACCGGCGACAAACCAGGGCCGGGGCGGGTAACAAAGGCCACTATTTAAAAACCACACTTCTAACAGCTTTTTTTACATTTCACTTAAGCTTATAGAACCATTAGAAAAGCTAAGATAGTTAAAAAGAAATAAATAAATATCCGTCATCTTGCCAGTAGGAGAGATTCATTAGCAACTCTTAAACTGCGTCGCTCATTAAGCAAAATTTTATCTACAAAACTATTAATCCTTAAGAAGCCCTTATTAAATCACCGTGATTTAATAAGGGCCACTAGGTTTTTTTTAAATCTGGATATAAGTGACAAAATAACAAGAAAACAAACAAATTCAGATTGTCAATAAAGCAAATATTTATTTAAATTAAGATGGCCCTCATTTGTCTCCGGTACTTACCTTTTTTGTAAATTCTCCATTCGTTGTCTAGTTACCATAACACAAGCCTATTTGTTTAAATTGGAGCTAGATGGCGCTGTGTGCATAAACAACTCTCTAACTATCACGGTTCAAGAGATACATCCTAGTGACAGACAGACATACAGACAGAAAAGGGTTGACAATAGGGTTCCATTTTTACCCTTGGGTACGGAACCCTAATAATTACTCACCTAAGACGATAAGAAAACGATATTCCATTGCTGTGATATAAGCTGCTCGTTGGACACAAATAATAATACGTCACATATTCATTTTATTATTATTTTTATACATTTTTATGCCAATTTAACCTACGATAAAAAGATTAGATAGATAAACACTAGCACTTTTTTTCACTTTTTTTTTAAAGTCATTTTACAAAAACTTATCTCCTAACTTTATCTCCTGTCTCACCGCGCGGCTGGTGACGTCATCAGCATCGGCCTTGGGGATTTCCTTCGCTGCGGCGACTGCGACGCGTGCGGAGCGACTAGGTGTGCGCTCAACCTTATTGTGTGTTTGTTACTTCTTCATGCAAAAACTACTGGACCGATTGCGATGAAACTTGATTTGTAGATAGTTGGAGATCTCTATTAACATTTTTATCTTAGTATTCCCACGGGATCGGGATATACGCAGACAGTTTTTCGGGTTCCGTACCGAAAGGGTAAAATCGTGACCCTTTTACTAAGACTGTACTGTCCGTCTGTCTGTCACCAGGCTGTATCTCATGAACCGTGATAGCAAGACAGTTAAAATTTTCACAGATAATGTATTTCTGTTACCGCTATAACGACAAATACTAAAACAGAAAATGGTACGGAACCCTTCGTGCGAGTCCGACTCGCACTTGACCGGTTTTTCAAGTCCTTGGAGTCCTAGTCCTTGTAGAACTTACAAGTGGGATTACCAGGGTCTTCAGATAAGTTTTTGTAAAAAACTTTTATCATAGAAAACTTTACCTATAACTGCTAGAGTTAAAACAAGAAACAATCACGGTTTTATAATAATTAATTTAAAATTTCATTGAATTTTATGAACGTAAGGCTATCAGGTAAAACATTTAAGTACTGAAATCAATCAAAGTCATAATTCCATTTATGGATAGCTACGTCCCGTGGTTTCACCCGCGTCTGTCCCGATTCCGATCAAAAGTGTCATGTGTCCTTCTTCACCTCTTTAACTGCCACTATGCCGATTTTCATCCAAATTGGTGTAAGTAGTCGTTTGCTGTTATTTAGTACTAGCGACCCGCCCCGGCGTCGCACGGCTATATTATGTATGTACTATACATATAAACCTTCCTCTTGAATCACTTTATCTATTAAAAAAATCCGCATCAAAATCCGTTGGGTAGTTTTAAAGATTTAAGCATACAAAGGGAAGTTAAGATATTTGCTGTGGTCAGGTTTGGTTTTCCTTTACAAAAAAACCTTCAGGGAACCTTATTAAGGGCTAAGGGGGGATGTGTGCAATGTTCTGTAATAATTTATATCTTACTAGCTAGCACTTACTACTAAGTCCCGATCCCGTAGGAATATCGGGATAAAAAGTAGCCTATGTGTTAATCCAGGTCTTCAGCTATCTAGATACCGATTTTCATCGCAATTGGTCTAGTAGTTTTTGCGTGAAGGAGTTACAAACATACATTCATATACACACAAACTTTTACATTTATAATATTAGTAGGATTAATCTCATAAAAAAAAAGATTCATAAAAATTCGGTCCCGTAGTTTGGAATTTCATCAGAAATTAATATTTAGAAGTAAAGTCGTTGCCCGCACTGGACCAATTGATGTAAATTGACCAAACCAAATGGTAAATGTACCATTTGGTAAGATTGGTACCACTTTACCCTAGGTAGGTTGCGTAATCTTACATTGCAACCTCTTTTCCTTTCCCATTCGACCATTTCCACTAAGTCCATCAGACTGCGAATATAGCCTTGTTTACACGCTACATCCGCCCCGCCCGCCCCGGGCACCGGATACTGCCCTGGGTAAAACTACCCTAATTATATGTAGTTAAGGGGATTGAGACCAGTGGCGCGAAATTTTCACGAAAATAACAGACCTAATAGTAAAAATCGATTACAAATTGAAATCGAGTTTTTAACCGACGAAAAAAAATGGAAGAGGTTCTCAATTCGTAGCGTATTTTTTTATGTATTATTAGCGATTAGGTACTCGAAGACCGCTCAACCGATTGAGATGATTATTTTTTTGTGAAGGTTATTTTGTAGTTTGTAAATTTTAATCTAGTTAAAACGTACGTAAGTAAGTAGGTTATATTACGCTTTTAAAAATCATAAAATTAAAGTACTACTAGACCATCGAACTTGGTCCGATGGCGGACAGCGTACCGCGTTTGGTGGTACGGTGCGCTCTACGCAACAGACGATCGCACGGTCCAGTCGTTTTTGAGCGACCAACACGGACGGTCGCCGGTCATGGCTCCAATATAAAAAAAATATAAAAATAAAAATGGCGCTGGTATTGGCTACAGCAGCCACATCTGCTGCCAATAAAAAAGCCCAAAAAAAGAAAAGAATGGGCAAAATTTTACTTTAAACACAAAGAACAATACAGTCTTATGAAACTTATTAAAGACTTTTAATTATATCTTCGAATGAGCCCTGAATTATATATGTTTTCTCCGTAATATTGATGTCTTGTCGCTCGGACGCTGCCGCCGTTTCGAGCAAGAGGTGTCGCACACTCGCATCAAAATCCAAAATCTGACAGAAATCTAGAATTTCTAAATAATTACAACGAAATTGCATAAAATCCAAAAATCGCAATCCAGGCCAGCGAACTACGATACGTCAAATAATTTGACAGTGACAGATTAGACAGACTACAGCGCCGAACGGTCCGGTGCGCCGTCCATACGATCGAAATTGGTACGGAACGCACCACGTTCGATGTGAAAACCATCGAACCGACCGCACCGATGCTTAATAATAATAATGTGCGGCGGACTGCTCTACACACGATCGAATATGGTACGGAGCGTACCAAGTCCGCTGTGCGGACCGGACCGGGTTCGATCGTCTGTTAATACTATTATAGTGCACATAAAATGAACGGTTAGTTCAAAAAATCTTTCCGGAATACTGTTCTATTATTTTCTATGAAGTCTAAAGTTCAGCGATAATAAAATGAACTCCTTTAGGTAATGTGATGATCTCTGTGGCGTGGTGGGAGAACTTTCGAATGCGACGCAGAAGGTTGCAGGTTGAATTCCCCCAGACTAGACGAACCTATATTTGTTTCTGTACACAAAGTTCACACAGGTGGTTCTGTATGTAGGTATGTATTTATTTATAAAACAAGGTTTATAAGTCTTCTACTCGTTGTCTGACTGCGAGATAACACAAGCCTAAAGTTACTAACTTAGAGCTAGATGGCGCTGTGTGCATACACCTTTTAAGGCTTTTACACACGTTACGATTTGGTCGTCCCGACCAAATTGACACAACCAAATTGGGTATCGATACACACGCTACGATTTGGTCGGATACTATTCAGAGAGTACATTGATACACATCGTGGTCATTAAGTAGTTTCTGGGGTTCCATTCCTCAGGGGGAAAAACGGTTACTATTACTAAGACTTCACTGTCAGTTCATCAGTCCGTCCGTCTATCAGTTCCATCCGTCCGTAAATCCGTCCGTCCGTCTGTCTGTCTGCCTTTCTGTCCGTCTGTCATCCGGTTGTATCTCATGAATCGTGATGGATAGAAAGTTAAAATTTTCACAGATTATGTATTTCATTAGTGTCGCTTTACCAACAACAACTAAAAAAAGAAAAAAAATGAAGTGGAGCTCAAATACAACATGATACGGAACCCTTCGTGCGGGAGTCCGACTCACACTTGTTTGTTTCGAACACGAAGTTGGGTCCGATGCGTACACACGTCCCGATTTGGTCGGATACAACCAAATTGGGTGGGCGTATCCAATTTGATCAATTAATAATAATTAAGTCTGCCCGACCACGATACACACGTCCCAATTTGGTTGTACACCCGACCAAATTGTATGTCGGACCCGACCAAATTGGGACGTGTGTAAAAGCCTTAATTGAATTTCCCGACGCACCGGTTCGCAATCATTAACTTTTGTTTACATTTTCTGTCCTGTAGCACTTTTAGTTACCCAATGTTATGTTTTAGTCATAATAAGGGTTACATAAATGTTTATTTTAAAATTATTATTTTAAAGTTTATTTCAAAGTCCATATTTTGGTTAGTAAACCGTAGCCGAGCGAGAGAAGCGTCTCTGCTTAAGGCTGCCTGTTCACTGGAGCGGAGCGAGGTAGTGGAGCGGTGAGCGAAGTAAAAATATTAATATACCAATAATATAATAGTTGAGTTTAATAGAATTTTATATAATAATAGAAAAAATATATATTACCTCGCTCCGCTTCTGTAAACAAGCAGCCTTAACCAGCGGCGTAATTTGCTCCAGATGTATTGACGAGTTTTTTTTCTATGTGTATGGTCGACTAAGCTGAGAGGGTGGCGTAAGCACATAAGGTGTACGTGCTTGGCAAGCCTACGGCAAGCGTACTCCATTCTCATGCAAAAAGAACCCAGCAATTGAGAATATATGTGGAAAAACAGATCGTATAAAAATACAAGGAGACTTCTGAATATCTTCGCCGTGTTAGATCCGATTCTTCTTGTTCATCTTAAGGTGGCCTGGAGGAGATTGCTTTGAGCAATAAGGCCGCCCTTTGTAACACTTAGACTTTAGCTTTAACTTTAAAAATGGTGTTTCAAATAATTTATCGATCTATCTATTTCTATAATATTTTTTTATTATAAAGTTAATAACTTCTAGTCGATTTCGTAAAAGTCGAACAACAAGCAAAGGACAATTCAGACGGTAACAAAATACGATCGAAAAAAAAACCTAATAAATCGTTAGCTTTGTATTGTCCAATTAAGGTCAGGATATTCGAGCTCAGTAGGGAGGTACCTACTGGTCAATATTTATTTTTTCCCCTCGGGGTGTGGAGTTTTATCATAAACTAGCGACCCGCCCCGGCTTCGCACGGCTATATTATGCATGTATTACACATATAAACCTTGCTCTTGAATCACTCTATCTATTAAAAAAAACCGCATCAAAATCCGTTGCGAAGTTTTAAAGATTTAAGCATACATAGGGACAGACAGCGAGAAGCGACTTTGTTTGATATTATGTAGTGATGTCGATTGTTGCCAGTTATCGGCGCAAGCGGCTCTCACTGCGCCGATATGTCGACACAAGTTACGGCGTAGGTAGGTAGGTATAAAAAATAACAAGAAAACAAGGTTTACTGTTACGTGGATATATTTCTAAATGGAATGAAACGTAAAATAAAATTATGAAGCATTACGCTAAAGCTGACAGAAAAATCTTGCAATAAAAGTATCATCAAATATAAGACAGCAAAGAGAATTAATTATTAAAATAGAGATGACATCTCTTCTTTAAAATTCACATTAAAGAGAAAAAGACATCTCTGAAATCTACGAGAGCCAAGATTGTGAAACTTCGCATGAGGTTTCCTTTTGGAACGTAGGCGAACACTAAGAAAGGATTTTCAAAAAATTAGACCTCTAAAGTCAATCGAAGTATCGACGTAACAAACAAACAAAGTATCAGTTTGTTTGTTACCTCTTCATGAAAAAACTACCAGCTATTTCAAAAATGAAAAAAAAACTAAAAGGCAAAATTCCAGTTATTTAGCTGCAATTTTGCCTTTTTTTTTCTATTTCTTCTATCTAATTTTGGGATATGGCGAGCGTCCGACCGATTATTGGCAGTTGCCGTAGGGATGATAATAATCCCGATTCTGGGATCATTATCCTCCTTGTGTGAGTGGAATGTTTGTTACATCTTCACGCAAAATCTACCAACCGATTGCGGTGAAACTTAGTACGAAGTTAGCTGGACCCTTGGCATAATACATAGACCCTTCATTTCGATATTCGTACGGGATCGAGACTTACCAGGTGCAACTAGTACGTTAATTAGGATCTTATTTATCTACTAAACTTTTTTAAAACGAAATAAGTATCACTACATAGTATAAAACAAAGTCGCTTTCTTTGTCCCTATATCCCTATGTATGCTTAAATCTTTAAAACTACGCAACGGATTTTGATGCGGTTTTTTTAATAGATAGGGTGTTTTAAGAGGAAGGTTTATATGTATAATACATGCATAATATAGCCATGCGAAGCCGGGGCGGATCGCTAGTTATTATTCATAAAATAGTATCATGAACATGGTGCTTGTAATACGAAATTTAATAAAAACAAAAATATATAATAAGTATTCCGTTTAAAAACTAAAGTATTGAAAACAACTATGTTAATTTGAAATTGTATATCCTAACTCCGAAAAAATTCGAGAGTTTGTTTATTCATTTGTATGCTAACAATATTTCGCTAGGGAATATGCCAGATGTGGTTCGCTAAAGAAAATGTTTATAACGTCTTCTCTATTATTTTACTTTAGAATAAATTTAACCTCTTTGGACCTATAACGTTTTTACTACTTATTTTTCCTCTTTATTTTAAATTTATGTCAAATAATAATATAATAGGAAATAAAATATCTGCTTTAAGAAAAACTGTCGTGTATTTATTAAGCTGTTAATAAATAAGGGTGACATGACTGAGATTGTGCTTAGGTACAATTAGCTTTACTTGATAAATACTATTAAATTAACGGGTAATATAAAATTCAATCGCAGGTGCTTTTTTTGACACTTTGATGTGTGTTTCTATCTAGCGGGCTCCCGTTAGCTACAGTCATGAAAGTGATGAAGAAGAATTTTTAAGAGCTTATATTATTACATTTTGTTGTGCAAGCGAATCTTAATACAGCGTAGTAGAAAACATGCACGATTGTCGAAGTTGCAGTCACAATATTAAGACTAAGGTGGCGATTGGCTTGTCTAGAAGGGACTCCAACTGATGGACCAAGGCCATCAGTTGTCTGTGACAAAGGAGGTGACCACCTGCCTGATGATCAGATGTACAGCAGCAGCCGGCAACCACAGGATTCGCACAGCCCTATAAGCACAAGACGAAGCGTGGTAGCGCAGTTGAAATAATATACTTGTAGGATTTATGGGATAGGGTGTTATTACCTCTTATCTCCGTTGGTAGTTAGCTCTTCTCTTCTTGAAGATAATCACTCTCCGACTAAAGAATCAGTTCGTTTTGTGAAACTCACGCGAATGTGACGACAAAGCGTTCTGATTCTAATGTCGGGGATGTGCAATCTTCTATTCTTCCTTCTTCTTGTTTCCTCATTCTTTGTGTCTTCTTTCAATTGATTAAAAAAAAATGCAGGACAATGCATACAGATCTCTAGCTCCAAGCAAAGCAACTAGGTTTGTGTTATGGTGACGAGATGTCATTGTGTTCACATAAACAATAATTTAGGTAAACTTGTACGATGGCAGGAATCGAACGCGAAACCTTCATATCGCAGGCGGATGTTTGCCCACCGACTGTAGAAGTCCGCAGTAACTTATAAAACTGTTATTATTTTCCCTCACGCTCGTAAATTGTTGATCGATCGCAATATAATTAACTAACCGTTATTTAATATATTACGTTCCGTGAGTGGAAATTAATTAACTTTATTGTGTTATTTACCGTTACTAATAAGCTTTATTGATGTTGTGGTGTTTTTGTTGGTTTTCTTTAGATATTTCTGATACGTAGTTTCTATTTCGTTTATTTTACTATAAGCGGTTTTTGGGACGCATTTCAATGCCTAACATATAGGATATGTAATCATTAAACTTTTTAAACAACGATGTGTATTCATAGTGAATTATATTCCCGGGTATAATCGCGTATTTTTATTTATTTGTTTATTTTTATTTACTTACGTATTTTACTCTTATCTATACTTATATTACAAAGCTGAAGAGTTTGTTTGTTTGAACGCGCTAATCTGAGGAACTACTGGTTCAAATTGAAAGTTTATTTCGAATTGAAATTCTTTTTGTGTTGGATAGTCAATGTATCGAGAAAGGCTACTTTTTATTTTGCTATTAAGACAATAATTACTATGACATATTGTAAACATTGGACATCTATACTTTATACTAGGTACTTGTGATATCAATAATCTGAATATCTTTATTTAATTATAACATGGTTGTGTTACGAATTTACGCTAAATTGGGACCATTATGTTCGGCGAATCTACCTAAAAATACATAAATATATGAGCGACGAATTGAAAACTTCATCCAAAGTCGGATAAAAATGAAATGAATTGTGAAAAATAATATGGGTACCTATGAAAATTCTAATAATGAATTATTCGGGATGAAACGGGAATAGGTACTTTTGGGATGAATTGAGTTTTTTTTTCTGTGGAATAAAATTATGTGGTAGACGTATGAACTGGAATTAAATCAGTAGGTACTTACCTACCTAAAAACTTAAAACTTAAAGGATGGGATTAGTGTTTTCTAAATATATTAGGTACCTATATCGAGCTTATTATTAAGATTATTCGATTATTTTATGGGTCAGTTGACTAAAAGGCTTATAAATAAATTACATGAATAAGATGATAAATTGGTCTTTATTTAGCTAGGAACGAAACAGCTTTAATATTCTAAATATTTGTAAAGGACATCGTTATAATAAATGTATGGGTGTTGACATACTCCGATGTTAATTTTTTAAATTTCTTGTCGCAATATAGGACCTATAGAGAACATTACAACAAACAAAAAATATTCAGTCACATTTTGTCCTAAAATGTCACGTTTCGAAGAAGATTCGGAATGTAAAAAAGAACCCTTATTTTATTTGACTTCAAGAAAAGGGTTATGTTTTTTTTCAAACTTATCTCGGTAACTATGTTTGTTTTAATTATTTAGTGGTTCAAAACTACGAAACGTGATACTTTTTGATATGATGTGACGTTGTCTTTTTTGTTGTTCTATTATTTTCTCTATTTAATAGGTCTCATAATTTATGCCAAACAAAAATTAAGATCGGATTATGCCAATTACTAACGACTAAAGAACCGTACTTATACAAAGCTGAATTAAGTTAGGTTTATAAATATAAGTTACCAAATTAAACATAGTGAAACAATGTTTTAGAATAGAATATTTTAAACACCATTCCCATTCATTTATTGTGTTTTATGCGAAAAAACCCGTATTAAACAAAAAAAAAATGTTTAGGAATTTCATAACTTAAAATAATTTAGACAACTATAAAATAATTAAAAACATAGTTAAAATTCTTTTACACAGCAAAAATATATAGCGAACAATACCTTATTTCAATACAAATAATTTATTTCTTCAATAAATATAAAAAGAAACAAACTTAACATAATAATTTGAAACCATCTCAGTTAATGAACAATTGTGACCTTTGAAGAAATTAAGTTTGGAATAACATCACTTTAGATAATAAGCCAGATTACGCCCACCGCCAAATGCCTGTCACCCTCGGCTGTCACCTAATTTAAAATTCTTCGGGTTAGTGCCGGAGCGACCCGATCCCCGAGCGACCCGTAATCACCTTCATTATTTCTTTAAAAAAAAATTAACTTATATTCTTTTGTTTATACCTTGTATTCGTAAGTGAAATATGCGACAAGCATTACGCGATTATAGGTATTCCTTTCTCCATTCAAATATTTTTCTCACAAAATTCTCTGTACACTTGCCTAAAGAAAGCACTTCTAAGATACAGATCAACAAAATAATCCCAAAACATCCGTACCGTAAAGCCCTAATAAACAAAACCCTCTCATTAAAATGGTACGGTGACATCACTTGTGACGTCACTCAACTCCCGCCATCCGGCTTCAGAGTCCATTTCACGGGGCTCCGAGCAAAGTGTCGTCACAAAATGGCCGTCTGGTTAGCGTAAACGATATTTTTATGCGACGGTAAGTAAATAACAGCTTTGGGGACAGACAATTTGTTGCATGGACTTTGGACATGTTGGTAATTTACCGTGATGACAACTTTTTGGTCGGACTTAATAAGGGTCAGTGTAAACTGCGCACTGTCATGCTTATAGGATTGATATATTGTTATGAGTGTGGGGTCCAACTATTATGTCCAAATAAAGGGTGAGCCTGGCTATCCAGAAAGGAGATGCCGCCAGCCTCTTGGGAACGATGCCGCGTGGGGATGCTCTGGATCTCTAGATGTTTCATGTTGTATGTATTTATTTCAGTTATAATTGTTATTTTTTTAAGTTTATTTATTTGGATTATTGTGTTAATGGGATAAGCCTGCTGAAATATGGGATTATAAATTTATGGTCCAACTAAAAACAGTTTGACCACGGTCCCTAATTCTAGTAGAGCCACAAATTGAAATTTAAATAAAAATTGACCCGCGATCAAACTAATGACGACTTAAACTAAAACAAAACACGACCTGAACTAAAACAAAAGACGACCTGAACTAAAACAAAACACGACCTAAACTAAAACAAAAGACGACTTGAACTAAAACAAAAGACGACCTGAACTAAAACAAAAGACGACCTGAACTAAAACAAAAGACGACCTGAACTAAAACAAAAGACGACCTCAACGAAACCAAAAAAACGATTGAAACAAAAACAGAAGACGATGGAAGCAAAAACAAAAAAAGGCCGAAACTAAAACGAAAGATACCAGTATTTATTATTTTGTTATTTTTGTTAAACAGAACATTACCCTTCCGTGGTCGGGTAAAAAATATACCTCGCAAATGTGTCAAAGTCGCAGACCCACCGTAGAGCTCCAAAACTGCTTTTATTGGAATGTTTTCAATTTAAGCAAGATTCTAAGGTCTTGCTCGAGTTCAAGTTTAAAATCTTTCAACTCATGAATTTATTAGACAAATATTATTAGAATAAAAACAATCCAATAATAGTAATTTTAGAACTCTACGGTGGGTCTGCAGTTCTGACTCCGCCCGTACATAAAAATCCGTTAAATAAGTACTGCTGGAATAATAGATCGTAGGTCTTAAGTATATTATTAACTTAACTACGTCTAATTACCTATATCTAATTTAATAATTAACGATAATTTAGAATATATCAGCTTTTAAATGTGATAAGTTACTATAAAGCGTTATTTTTAACCTACGGTCTTTTAATCTTTTAGTTAAATTAAGGAACTTCTTCGTTAAATAGTATTGGAACTTGATTGTACTGGAGTTATTAAATAAAATATATAAATGGAGTAGGTACTTGTGGGTAGTGAGTGCTACCTGCCATCTTAATTAAAAACGAAAAATATTTCGTAAAAATAAGTAAAATTACTTTAAAATAGATCATTAGATAAATAATAGCTTTATTATTAAGAGGAAAGGGTACCGAGGACTCTCTCCATAAAAACGTAGTCGACTGTTTTCTCCTTGGATAATGACACTAGAGCAAATATGTTGAATAAAACTTGTAACTGCCATGACCATGCCCCTATGTTTTGTTTTATTTTTAAATATTAATTTCTATGATAATTAGAAAATGAAAAGAACCAAAACATACATAGGGCATAGTCATGGCAGTTTGTGTTTTATGGCAAAAAAAAATTTGTGCTAGTGTCATTATCCAAGGAGAAAACAGTCGACCACGTTTGTATGGAGAGAGCGTCGTCGGTACCCTTTCCTCTTAATCTGAAAAACAATTCATTTGTTTATTTTCATGTTATTTTGTCACAAATATCAAAATTTTCAAAAACCTTTTAGTGACCCTTGTTAACCGGTACCTTATTTGTAAGTCACTTTACACAGTGCCATAATAATAAAATCATAAAGCGACAGGCATTTTGCATTTGACTGCTTTAAGCCCCTTGATTTAGGATTCCAAGAAGACACTTCATTATCTTTCGTTCATTTAAATCAATTACAAATATACCATTCGATTATCCACCTTAATTATAAAAATATTAAGTTCATATTTCACTGCTCGAAGGGCGTCCTTAATTTCACCAAAAAGAAAAATTTCTAATGATAATTTTACCTTATAAAATAAGTTCTAATTTTGGAATAATTGTATTCTTTGCCTCTCTGAAGACATTCCGTTTGAAATTGTCTGGTCTAGGCACTGGTTTGATTAATTATATTTAATTTAGTATACAGAGTGTGAAAAAAACCTGGTTACCCTTCCTTGGTAATAGTCAGGCAAAAAATTGCAGATTCACCGTAGATGTTTAAAACTGCTATTAGCAGAATGTTTTTCAACTCTATCCAGATTCTATATGATTTTTTTAGACAAGTGTTATTAGAATAAAAACTTTCTAATACTTAAATAATAGTGGTAGATACTTCGACTTTCATTCTGAAGGTCGTGGGTTCGAATCCAGGCCGGCCGTGCACCAATGTATTTTTCTTAAGAAAAAAATTATGAATATTAAATTATTAATATACATTAAATGCTAATTGACATTGCTCTTACGGTGAAGGAAAACATCGTGATGAAACCCGCGGCTTAGTTGGCTCCAGAAGTATTGACAAGTTCTCTCCTCTGGACATGGTCGACTAAGCTGAGAGGGTAGTAGGTGCTGGGCAAGCCTACTCCATCTTCACGCAAAAAGGACCCAATTAAAAAGGGTCTAATAGCGGAAAAACAGCCTGTACCTATACAAGTACAAGTACTTAAATAATAAGTTGCTACTTTTAGAACTCTACGATGGGCCTGCTATTGTTTTGCCGACTGTACATGTAGGTACACCTTGCCCACAAAACATTCAAAATAATTAAATGAACAATTATTTTACATGCATTTCTTTCCTGGACCTGGGCGAGGGATAACAGGGTTCTAGTTACACACTGTATTGTAGAATATTTAATTAAATACGTTTTTATGGAATAGCATAAAGACGGTGTTTAAGATGTAATATGACCATTAATAAGGCCCCGTACAAACGCGGCGCGACCCAAAGTGAACGCATGTCACGTCACGCGGGTCAAATTAATGTCACGCTTGTATGTTCGTGAATGATTTAAAATACATCATAAATTATGTCTATAATTTATGATGTATTTTAAATCATTTTAACTATAAAGGTGACTTACTACATTTTTCTTTCAACATGCTCGGATTGTTTTTTTTTTAGATACAATTAAATATTATGCTTTGTACCTACGATTAGTATTATAATCTATATTATATAATTAAGAAAATTTTTGAAAATTTTTTTTAGTGATTAAAGCGTCAATTTGTGAACCAGAAACAACTAGAATTATTTTTATTCCAACCAAAATATCATTTTTTTGATTATTATGAATTCCACATTTTTAAAAAGTTTGGAAAATATTGTAATTCATCAAAACACCAAAATATCATTTTTTTTATAAATTATTGATTCCACAGCTTTAGAAAATATCAAAATAATGGTATGGGTTAGGGTATTATTGACCGAAAAAACATTGACCGACAAAGATTGACCGACTAAACATTGACCGAAAAAAACATTGACCGACAAAACATTGACCGACAAAACATTGACCGAAAAAAATATTGACCGACAAAACATTGACCGACGAAACATTGACCGACAAAACATTCACCGACAAAACTTTGACCGACAAAACATTCACCGACAAAACATTGACCGACAAAACTTTCACCGACAAAACATTCACCGACAAACATTGACCGACAAAACTTTCACCGACAAAACATTCACCGACAAAACATTGACCGACAAATCTTTCACCGACAAAACATTCACCGACAAAACATTGACCGACAATTTAGAACACAAAAAATATTCGACCACCATCTCAATGCTTTTGTCGGTCAATGTTTTGTCCGTGAATGTTTTGTCGGTGAAAGATTTGTCGGTCAATGTTTGTCGGTGAAAGTTTTGTCGGTCAACGTTTTGTCGGTGAAAGATTTGTCGGTCAATGTTTGTCGGTGAATGTTTTGTCGGTGAAAGTTTTGTCGGTCAATGTTTTGTCGGTGAATGTTTTGTCGGTCAAAGTTTTGTCGGTGAATGTTTTGTCGGTCAATGTTTTGTCGGTCAATGTTTTTTTCGGTCAATCTTTTTTTCGTTCAATGATTTGTCGGTCAATGTTTTTTTGGTGAAAGCCAGTGATACGATGGTATGTTACAAAATCCTTTTATTAAATAAAACAATGGAATCTTAAGGTTCTTTTAATTAAAACAAAAAAGTTAAAAAAAACTGTTTTTTCTAAAGATTTAGGTTGTTTCTGATTAAACAACGTCTCGTAATTAAGGATAACGCTCTTATTAATAAAATAAGGTAGAATATTAAAATATCTGCCTTTAGTACAAGAAGCGGATCGTGTTGGACTAATATAGGCGCTGTATCGTCAACTGTCGAGCAACCAAGTTTAAAATCACCTCACCTGCTTAATTTGTAACAAGTTTTTGGAACGAAGTTCCTTGTCGCGGGTTAGCGAGAAACCTAGCCGAGGAAAAATGTTATGCGTTACGGAAACGTGAAACGAAAAACCGTAAGAGAAATTAAACTCTCACATATAAAATTAAATATAGAAAAAAAAGCGAAAACAAAAAAGGTAAAAGGATTTCGTTCGGAACGCGGGTTCAGTTTTTTTAGTTTTTAATTACTTTTCAATAGCTCTCTCTATTTATTCTGTACTACCCGCAGCTTCTCCAGTTTTCCCGTGACCACGATCAGTGCAACTCAATCGAAACGTCGTGCAAATATTTAAATTAACTAGTAGTTATAATGCGATGGCAACTTGTGTTTATAGAATGGATATTTATTATCGCGTAAAAAAACGATTTTATTCCCAATTTCAAGTCTCCAGATGAATTTTTTCCTTGAAAATATTAACGAAATGTATTTTCGAATTCCACAAACTTTGGAATCAGAACAAAAATGTAATTATACTCAGTCTAACTCATCCCCACTGAATAATGTTCATCAATAAGCTTTACCATACAAACAGAATTAATTAAAACAATATTGACGCATGCTAAACGGCTTACTTCCGTTATCCGTATTTTCAATGGAAAATTAGATTTGTAAATCGATACATTTGTCTGTATGTTAATTATTTTAAACTAACAATTCCCCACTGTTTTACGCGAGTCTTTATACAATATTGATAATACTTAGTCTCAACATGTTAATACAGTATGCGTCATAAGTCCACTAGCAGTAATACTATCAACAAGTATTGGACTTACGACCTTCATCTAAGCGACGTTACAAACAAACATAAATACTTGAATTAAAAGTACCTACCTACTCAGTGTGATTATTATTTTTAACATGTTAGCTATGTCTTTAGTAGGCCGAGTGGTATAAGCCGCCACCCGCTACACCAACCGACGTGGGTTCGATCCACAGGTTACGTTGTTATAATGTTCAAATAGTGCTGCACAGGATTGTAAACGTTATAGTGCGAGTGGACTTCTGAACGTTAATTGTAATTTTAATGTAAAAGTTATGGCTGATGTTAAAAATAATTAAGATTGGAAAACGCGGGGCAACAGCTAGTTATTGTATTTAACTCTGTATTAAGATGATTAAGGAGATGTGATTTTAATTTTCGACGACGAAGGTTTACTGATATTGTCGGAACATGACATCTTTACTTTCTTAAATATGTTTACGAACAAATTAATTATTATAATTTTTGTTACGTATTTTGCAGGAATTTTAATAATCCTTGAATCAATAAACTTTTAAGCTAGGAACTAGCACAAAAATATTACCATGTCAAAACGTAAGGCGTTATTCCATGCCACGCATGTGAAATGAAGATTTAAGAAAGCCTAATCTTTTCTAAACTATTTTTAAATCTTTCTATAGATGGCACTAACTAGTAGGTAATTGTCTCTGGCCAAGCAGCCAAGATATTCAATTGTTGAATTTAGTATTCTAGCCACCATAACACAAGCCCAGTAGCTTATCGAAGATAGATGGCGCTGTGAAGTGTTTTTGCAATATTTATTATTAAAAGTTATAGTCTCAATAAAAACTTTTTTTGGTTATTTTTGCGACAAGGTTCAGATGAAATTATGAATAAATGAGTATTTGATATGTCTTGAAAAATCAGAGCTTGAGGTTTCTTTTAGAATGGAAGGTTAAACTTTTTTGGTCATATACATTTTTCAGTTTGTTGTTTCCCTCGTATTTTCTAAGCAGTGCCACCTATATATGCATGGAGCTAGTTGTTGCACGAAGACAAAATAAACCTTTTACCTTAGTATTCAATTGTTGGGACGAAATTCGCGAGGAAAACCAATATTTGTCGATTGAAATAGCTTTTTCAACTCTAATCTATGTCTGAATAATGCATTGGATGCATTTAAACAGCTGAGCGATGAGCCGAGTGCAGTAAGCAACTAGGTCACTATTTTATATATAAAAGGTAGTATACTTCAGTGCAATCAAATCGTATCATGTTCTGGTATGATCGCAACCATAAGCATAATCAAACTTCTGAGTCGTTTGATGCGCGAAAACATGTAAACGATGTAAGTATATGGTTTGTTAGTAAAATAACCATAACAATAATAATAAACTACCCATTTATTTTAACAGGCGAGGTGACATGGGGAACTGTCAAATTATCGAGAATTGTATGACACAGCATTTCTCACTTTCATTTTTAGCTTTCACAGTGACATCGATATAAGCCGAACACGCCATTTTGTTTATTAAATAAGGCTGCAGTGATATGAAGGTATAGATAGATTCTTTATTTCTATGCGTAGGTATTAATTAAGCATATTTATTTTTGTAACTTGTAGGATCGAATACATTTTTGAGGTTCACTAGCAATATCTAGTTATTCTTAAAGTTCTATAGCCTGACTTGCAAACAACGCACAGACGTAAACTTAGTATTTTCTAAGTTAACCATTCAGAAAATACTCAAAAATTATTTATGTAGGAATTCAGAGAAACAGAGTGAAAATTGTTATTTCAATTTGATTATAGACATAATCAAATTATGTCTATAATCAAATATGACCGACCCAAATGCTTTAGCCGTAAGTGGATGGTTCGGAAAATAATACTGTTCCATTGGAAGTGAATTTTTAAAATATATTCGTCTATTTTCATGATTTAAAAGATTCAATTGAATTGTGCAGATAAAATCGGTTTGTGTAGACTAGATTGACTCGATAATATTAAATTATTGTTTGAATTAAGTTATAGTTAGAAATTATTTATATTATGGCTATTCAACCAGAATTAAAGCCTACACACACTGAGCAGGTGACGCGACTTCATGGCATCAACGTGTGAAGACTTAATATTTGGATTTTCAAAATTAACGAAATAAATAATTTACGAAAATTAACTTAACAATTACTTAAAATAACAGCGACATGTAGGTACTTACATGATATTCTAAGGCGTAAGGCATACAAAAATGTAAGACATATTATTTGTGACATTGCCTTTGATCTACCGTTCTGTGTGCCTTACACTTTAAGTAATTATACGCTTCATTCATTCATTCATTAACTCTGAAGCCTTTTAGAATTTATTCACTAAAATAAATGCTACAAAGTTGCACTTCTTAACGAAATAAATCATTCTATTACATAATATTATGTTCATAACACGATTTTTAATAAATTTAACATTAGGTTACCAAACTTATTAAAAACGGGATATTTAGATCATGTTTTTGTTTCATGGTGCTTGATATTTCGATGATGCTATCTTCTGCATACTTAGCTAGCTACTGTCCTTGAATAACATTGGCTAAAGAATTGCATAGAAATTAAAGATCGTGTTAAGAATTAAAAGTCTGAAATTAGGCTGAATTTAGACGGACGGTCAGCGCGCGATAGCCACCGCTGCAATCAGGACCGCGAGCAGGGCTGCGGTCACACGCGACCGGACCCCGCTGTTGCACTCGTCAGTGTCGCAGCAGAAAGTGCGAGCGCCCCACCATTCTGAAACAAGGGAAAAATATTAAACGGACCCAAAAAAACCTAAAATAAAATTAATGCCAAGTCTCGCAACAGAATGCTCGCAACTCAATCCTTCCACCATAAAAAGTTGTAAGATCCTTATGTAAAGCCAAGTCAGCAGCTTATGTTTTCAAGCAATATTAGACATTTTTATTTCTGTAATTTTCTAAATAATGCCTCTGTTTGCTCCACCAAGCTGCCCCACAGTGGGGCAAAGTGGAATCGTTAAAATTTTGTAGTGTCGTTTGCCCCACTAATATGATTCTGCCCATCAGGGTTGGCACCTTGTTGAGAGTTTGAGAATTTTCGTGTCATCTCCAAAGTTATGAACCATCACGGTATGTTACAAATTACAATAAAACATGCAGACTTAAGTTACTTGTGGTGCCATAATCTCGAAACAGCTATGTATGTACAGACCATTAAATAATATTGACAAGATCTCCATTTCAAATGTCAGTTGTGATGAATGTAACTGGGTTGGTAACCTATGGAGTGTGTATAAATAAAAGTACAAAATGAAAGAAAGAAAATGATTATTTGAAACGTTAACTTCTGAAAGAATCTGGTTATAAAACACAAAATAAATTACAGGACTCGTTACAAATAAAATCTTTGCCAATCTCAACATACAATAATTAGTCACTACTAACTGTAAAATAAAAAAAATTTAGATTGATTAACATTTGACTAAGTTAAATGCAGTTTTACTGATTAAATAATAAAAAACACCATGCAGAACATACAAACCGTCACGCAAAATATGAAAATTCTTAGAAAGACCAAACCAGTTTTATTTGGTAGGCATATTCGTAGGTAACGGTCTCGCCGGTTTTCTTGTTATGTGACGGTACGTTTTAAAAGTTTCCCACATCCGTTTTTGCAAGTGTATACATTACATGGTGATTTAGGTAGCTTTCAAGAAACAACAAATATTAGTGTACGCTATTATGAGTAAAAAGTCAACCTATATCAAAATAGGTTACCAACCCAGTTATATTTATCACAACTGAAATTTGAAATGGAGATCTTGTCCATATTATTTAATGGTCTGTACATAGCTGTTTCGAGATTATGGCACAACAAGTAACTTATGTCTGCATGTTTTAGTGTAATTTGTAACATACCGTGATGGTTCATAACTTTGGAGATGACACGAAAATTCTCAAACTCTCAACAAGGTGCCAACCCTGATGGGCAGAATCATATTAGTGGGGCAAACGACACTACAAAATTTTAACGATTCCACTTTGCCCCACTGTGGGGCAGCTTGGTGGGGCAAACAGGAAGCACTCAGAGCAATCATTATATTTTCTTAAAACCATGGTTTTCTGTACGTAAAGGCATAATAATTAGGTATAGGATTTAGAACTAACATGGTTCCGATTTTAATAATTTAAGTGGAATAAATGGGTGCAGAAAATTTATTTTCAGGGTAAATAGCAAAATATATTCTTATTAATGTTATTTGTATTTTCTCAATTCGAATGATTCCAACTTAATAAATAAACTTTTGACTTTGACTATGGAGAAAGTAATACCCGTGTATGAACACTTATTTAAGTGTTTCATAGTAACAATCCGTTCCGTTCCGAAAGTACATAATCTAATTTAGTTTTGAAGACGTATCAATGTGATTTCATTCATGCACCCAAATGAATAAATTGACTTTGAATCAACAATCGCTCGATTTCACATCTGTTTTCTGTGTTCACCCTTAGTTCTTGAATGAATACACTTTAAACCCAGTTATCTTAATAATATAATAGTAAAATGCTTACAGTCATCCCTTTTGATCTCTATTCCGAGATTTAAATGTAATTTCACATCAAAGAGATAGGAAAGTATTTGTGAAGCACGTTTACAATCCGGTTGAGGATTTAATCCAATTTCATTTAGATAATGATATTTAAACGATTATAAGTTATCATATTCATATATTCATATTCATATTCATATTCATTTATTTCATAAAACATGGGTTAACAATGATGGTTCACAGTGGTGGTGGTGGTGGTGGTATCCGTTCATCTTTACTATTTGTCTTCTACCTTTATTATTAATGAAGTATGAAGAATAGACAAACAGTGTAGGTACCTACCTATAGACTCTTTGTCTATTCCTTATTAATTTAAAATCGAGTCTCAAACTCTTAGAATAAAGTAATAAAACAATATTCATAGTTTTTAAAATTCATATCTGTCTGTTTGTTTTCTACGCCATTACTAACTATTAAAATCTACGTTTTCAGCATAGTTCTATAATCGAGGAAGGTCGTGGTATTACTTAACATCAAAATTAACTAAGGAAAATAAATAAATAATCATCAAAAAAAGAAAACGCCACCGCGATTGCGTTTTCTTTTTTTTCTGATTTTCCAACGGGTTCAGGACAAACTTTTTGTTTTTTGGACTTTTTGCTAAATTTTGAATTTGTAGACAGATCCAATGATAAAGCAAAAAAATCAAAGTGTATTACGTATAAATCAATATTAACGGATATTTGATACAGCCCTTTACCATCATTACTCGCACTGTTCAATTCGCGCGAATCGCGCTTCGCCAGGATGTCGCGCTTCGTTTGTTTAGTGCATTATACGACAAACACAGATCTACGGACTTTTAGATCGGATGACCGCGAATACTGTAGTTTGAGTTCACCCTTATAAATAAATAAATAAATATTGCAGGACATACCACACATCGCCATCTAGCCCCAAGCTAAGTAACTAGACTTGTGTTATGGGTGCTAGACAACGGATATACTACTTATATACTTTTCTTTTGTAAATATATACTTATAATACATAGGAACAACTAGACCACAGACAAATATCTAAGCATAAATACTTGTCTATGGCGGGAATCGAACCCGCAACCCTGTGTTTGGCAGTCCGGCATGGTGACCATTGTGCCAACTGGGTCGTCATAAAATAAAATATTATTATAACCTCTGCTTTTTTCATCGTTTGTCCTATCGAATTCAACTCCAAAACAATAGTTTACTCAAAATACAAGGCCATAGACTATTATTTTACCATGCAATAAACATAGACAACTCAAACAACAATAAATAAGAAACCAACTATAACTAAATAAATAAAAAACTAATTGGTACTAATATTATCCTCATTCAAACAAAAATGTAAGAAATATGTAAGAAAGTTGGCAAGTTAGAACAAAACAATAAAAATCTATATGAGAAATATTATTACATGATAAGAAAGAACCAAGGCTCTCGATTATAGAAATAAAACAGCTATATTAATATAGAGAGACATCAAAGAAGGAAAATCCGGAGGCGCGCCACTCTTACATTTTTTGAAAATTTGTCACGAATGATTGGTCATTTAACTGACCAAACTTTTTTGCTGTCAATGGCTGTCAAACGTTAAAAAATTAAACATCAAATGGGCAATACTATCACAATCCGCCATTTTATTGACACATTTTTTTTGTTTGTTCGCAATTCCTGTGGATAATCGGTTCTAAGGAGTGTCTAACTCTTAGCCACTTCTTTCTTACTGAAATAACTTTTATTTATAGTTGATTTCTGCGATTCCAGCCAAAACTCCGACGACGTTGTCAGTTATTTGAAACACTTTTACAGTTACTTTAAATGCAGGGCAAAGTTAATACTTGGGTACTTATTCACGGATTATAGACAACGTTTGGAAGTACTCTCTATTGTAGTAGGTACGTATTTTATCTCTAAACCTTTAGCCAATTTTGGCGAATGACTTTTCTTGGAAATTCTAACATGACATGTGATGGACAAGAAGGAAAAAGGATATGGTCTCTACTCCCTGCGCCCCGCGGTTTCATCCGTCCCTGATCCCGTGGGAACATCGGATTAGGAAGCAGCAATATGTAATAATAAAAAAAATGGTTGTCTGTAAACTCGGCTTACGGACGGATTATAATTTTACGTGATAACGTCATAAGAACTCTTCTGTATCGTTGACATTACCATATACTTCAATACGTTGCTATGGTTAACTTGGCAATAACGTAACGTAACGTATGACGTCACACTTTTGTGTAAATGCCGGTGTTCGTCGATTTAGAAGATGTTATCACGTCAAAAAAGCGTATATAATTTTTTCTTGTACACTATCTGTGCCCCGCGGTTTCACCCGCGTAAGTCTCCACCACGTGGGAATATCGGGATAAAAGTAACCTAACATACACAAAGGTTACTTTTATCTCGGTTTCTAGCTATATATATATATATATATAAAACTCGGTGAGTTTTATTGCAATTGGTTCAGTAGTTTTTGCGTGAAGGAGTAACAAACCGTCACAATTATAATATAAGTTGAATATTTGAGTTTAACTGATATAGGACACCTAGCTATAGCCTAGCTACTAGCTGCTGAAGAAGATCAAAACAAAAACAAGAAATGATTGAAACAAAAAAACAAAAGTCGATAGAAACAAAAACCAAAGAACGCTCGAAGCATAAACCAAGAACGCTCGAAGCAGAAACAAAGAACGCTCGAAGCAGAAACAAAGAACGCTCGAAACAGAAACAAAGAACGCTCGAAGCAGAAACAAAGAACGCTCGAAGCAGAAACAAAGAACGCTCGAAGCAGAAACAAAGAACGCTCGAAGCAGAAACAAAGGACGCTCGAAGCAGAAACAAAGAACGCTCGAAGCAGATACAAAGGACGCTCGAAGCAGACGCAAAAGACGACCGTGATTTTCAAAAAAGATTGGTCGCTCTTTAGATGCGTATTCCTATGTACGAAAAACGTTCGAATAATCCCCGATGCGGGTTACACGTTCAAATCAATTCAGAACAAAAACAATAGATTCGTACGACTTTATGCGGGTAAATCCGCGGGGGGTAGCTAGATTGTACTATAAATCCAAGGGTTAAAGACTCAAAGAGGCACTCTCGGAATATTTGCGTAGTAAGTGTACAGTACAGACACCAGGATCTCGATATAAACGTGATTTGCGAACACTGTCCGCCCCTCGGGAGGGTCACAGTGGTAACAATACAGAATGACTAGTGGAAATTTACTGGAAATTCACGCGGGAAAAAGGTATCTAAATGCGAAAACGTTGGGGACAAAAAATGTTTTATTATTTATATTAAGGTGACCCTACTCGGTGAAAACAGAAAGGATTTTTTTATTGTTAAAAAGTAATTATGTATTAAGGGAAAAAGGATTGATCTAGATATTTAGACAAACAACTTTTTGTTGCACGATTTTTGAAAAGTCGAACTTTTTTTAGGGGTTTACATGGTAAAGATAGTTAGAATTTTATTAGTGCAACACAAGAAGGAACATATAACAGAACACGATATACATAATGTAAAGTAATCGCTAGAAAAGTATAGGTTACACAAATAGGTGGCCATATCGCTGAAAATAATTTCTTCCAGACAACTTTTGAGCTTTGGCAAGCAAATAACTTATTAAGCTTTTATGGTAGGTTGTAAATTAATAATAATTGGATAAATAAACATAAATTTTATAGCTCGGGCCTAGATGGTGCCGTGTACAATGTAAAGTGGGAATCGAACCTGCAACCTTTTGCGTCGCAGGCGCGTCAATAACGCCGTATAATATTATATACCAATTACATTTTATTTAGGTACAATAGATGTTACATTGTCCGACGTCACCGAAAAAGCAGCCACATTAAAGTGGAACTGGGCCGGCCATGTCAGTCGCATGCCGGATGAACTTTGGGCTAAAATAACAACCTTTTGGATCCAACCAACAGAAAACGACAACCCGGCAGACCACGCCGAAGGTGGCGCGACGACTTGGACAAACTAGCAAATTTGCAATCCGTCGCAAAGATCGCGATCAGTGAAAGGGTAGAAGAGAGGCCTTTGCCCTGCAGTGGGACACTACAGGCTCATAATTAAAATAATATAAAAAAGATGTTACAATAGGCATACAAGTTCTCACATGAGCCGTCTGCCGGGCATTGCAATAGCGTGTGGTGATGTGATTAGTTGTATAACTGTATTGGTACTTAGACTGTGGCACCCACAGAGTTATAACACTTTATTTATCGGAACACCCTCTTACTCTGTAACCGACAATAGCGTGAAAGTGCTGCATAAAAAACCCATCTTGCAACCCACTCAATTATCATAAAATCTTTACAAGGAATGTTAACGGGCCGTTTGCAGTTCGCAATTCAGACTGTGCCCGAGGCAGGGCAAACGTACAAAGGCCTTGGGCTCTTTGCCTTTATATCAAACTAGCTGCAGCCCGCGCGGTTTCACCCGCGTAAGTCTCGATCCCGTGGGAAGACCAAAATAAAAAGTAGCCTGTAATCTTCCTCAATAAATGGACTATCCAACACGCAAATAATTTTTAATTCGAACCAGTAGTTGAGATTAGCGCGGTCCAACAAATAAACTTTATAATAATAGAATAGATGGTTAATTATTGCATGAAAACTTTTTATTTTTATCCAAAAATTCATTTGTACAATTTGTAGGTGATACCTTTTTATTTATAACCTACTAGCTTTTGCCCGTGACTGCGTCCGAGTAGGAGTGAATTTTCCAAAATGTTTAGCAGATGCCTACGGACTACGGACTTAAACAGCCTTACAAATAAACATATTATGATTCATAGTCCTGACTGACTGGCTGATTTTTATTATCAAAGCACAGCTCAAACTAAATCGGGCTGAAATTTAACTGTTAGACCAATAAAATTATCTTTCTGTAATATTCAAAGTGACTGACTGGGCAGAAGCTAGCTTTGGTCTTTACAATAAAAATATTTGCCATTAAAACTGACTTGGAAAGCATATTACTAAAATAATATCATTTATTTAATTTTATTTAATAAAATTCATCATAATATAAATCAAATATTTCCAACCACACTTTTTCTTCACTTAATTTTTAACAAGTTTTTTTTCATATAGGTATACCTACCTAGATTTTTAACGACTATGGATTTTATGATCTTGAAAAATAGAATTCTTTAGGCGTGTAATTGTTTTTTAACGATTTAATCGTTTATTCGATTCGTTTTATCGGGTTTTATTGGGGTTGAGACTTGATACTTGGGTCATAAAGTTTAAACCAAACGCAGACAATAGGATCGATCGGTCGATCGTTTCATTTGATTGCAAAAAAAATCGTCTACAACAAAAGGTCAATAATTCTCGTAAATAGATAACTTGGAACAAGTTACATGCAATGTCATTTCGATTGCATTTCAATACAAAAAAATAGCCTCAAAGTAGCTCAAAATACCCTCAATGAAGGTATTTCTTGTAATCAAAGTGCAATCGGAATGATATTAGAATGTAATTTGAACAATTTTATTTACAACTATTATTAGAATGTTTTCAACCCAAGTAAAATTCTAAGGTCTTGCCTATAGAATTTAGAATTACCTTAGAATTTTGAAGTTGAAAGCCTTAGAATTTTACAGTGAAGTTGAAAGTCTTTCGACTCATTAATTTATTAGGTAAACAATATTAGAATGAAAAGCATTCAAATAATAGTAATTTTAGGACTGTACGGTGGGTCAATTCTATTGCCGACTAACTATGATTGAATAAGTATATTTGCCACGAAAATGTATAAATATTAAACTTAGGCATCCGCTAAGAAAGGATTATGAAATATTCAAACCCTACGCGGACAAAGTCGTGGAGTAGCCTAGTTTTCCATGAAACTTCGTTAATACTGCTTTACGTCATCAATCTCGTAGCTGGGGCGGTTTAAATACTCAATACTGTACGTTTGATCGAATGCGTAAACAACTTGTGGTAAGGCCGCTGCTTTCATACCGAACGGTCGGGAACTATCGGTCGTCATAAAAGTTGATGATCACCGTTTAAATGTTAGTTTACTCTAGATTATGAGGGCAATTTTATGTGTTTTACTGCTGAGTGTCGTGAAATAGAACTACCGAACCAATCTAACCTTTCTATACGAGCGTACTCTTACTAACTAGCTGAGCCCCACGGTATCACCCGCATAAATCCGAGATCAGTAAAATTTTGGTTTAGAAACAACAATAAATATAATCTAGTTTATTTTTTTGTTATATTTAGCAACCAGTTCAAGTCGCAATAACATTATAAAATATACTAAATAAATACCTATTTAGATATTATTCAGATATTCCCACCTAAATATAACCAGAAATACCAAGATATGATATGGTCATTTCACTAGAATCCACCGACGAGGCACCACCGGTTTTATAGATATTTCGTTCTCCCTTTCAACTATTTGAAAGCAAGAAGTGGATTTAAATTAATCATACATATCCCATTCCTTTTTGATCCATCACTCAAAATCAGAGGGTCTCGCAGCTCCTATATTATGCTCCTGCACAGAAGTGTGCACAGGAGCAGCGGGCAAGAGCGCCTTCTAAAGCTTCGGAAAGTACACAAACAAACTCCTAAACTTTATTATTTTAGGTGTAAAGAATGTATGATTGTTGTTAAAATGATAGTATAATTATTATTGTTACCTTTTTCATTGCAAGTCGGCACGCAATCGCGGACTACGGTCAGCTCGCTCACGTATTTCTGTAACAAACAAAACAACTTTATCATCCATATACCTCAGACTACAAGAACTAACTTTTAGTCTGAGCCATATACCTATAGGTACATACCACAGAGCGAGCAATATAATAATAGAGAGCGGACAATCCGGTGTGCAAGGATAGATAACCACACTATCGAAATAGATGCTACAAAGCGCCTCCAATGAGTTTTCTGCCCTGAGGATTATTTTGTCCTTTCGAGACTTATATTTTTACCCTTAGTATTCACTCCTTAGGAGTGAACTTCTAAGGAGTAAACTTGTAAGGCGCGACGCGCTGATTTCGTCAAAAGCTTTCCAAATTTTTTTGAGAATCCACATCTAGGGGGAAAATTTATGGAAGAGCCGGGCAGGTTCTGCCCCTGACAAGTGAAACCTCACGCAAAAGGGAGCCAACTAAAAAGGGTTTAGTTGCGGAAAGCAGCCCGTATACAAGTACAAGCACAGGGTTCGAATTTCGTTCTTGGTCCAAAGGATATTAAAAGTCCAAGCTGTATTAACTGGTAAAAATTTATACATCCTTCGCTGTGAGGACGAAAAAAAGACTTACTAGGAATAATCAACAAAATACCATAGTTCTATTTTGTCTTGCACATATTGTACTAGACCCCTCCCAGCCTATTCAATAAACATATTTTATATTGGCTCACAATTTTCATAATGAGACAGTCCCGCGCCGTCTGCGTTTTCTTGTCACCCTAATTTATTATTATTGTAGGCATTTGTACAATACAATGTGTTACTAAATACGAGGGTAATGTAATCTGAAAGGGGGGTTCTATAAGTCTAAACAAACAAGTTTTGTTTTACTAAGTTTTATAGTAAGTTTCATAATTAATAGTACAGCAAGGGAATGAAATCAGTTGTCTGCGTCTGTCTTTCCTGACGTGTACAATTTCAAGTCGCGTGTGAACGGGTATCTTCTAGGAAACGTGCTACTGATTCGTTGCGGCTACATCTTAGACCGCATCGTCACCATCAGGCGGATGTGATAGGGGTTATCGCTGGACGCTGACTTATCTTTTTTTTTTAAAGTTATGAAAAAAAAATTTGATGGACTATGTAAACATTTAAAAAGGTATTAAAAGTAATAAATGTTGTCAAAAGGCATAGAGGTAGAGGAAACCTTTAACATTTGCTCAAAGAATAATTAATTCTCTTTGCCAAAAAAGAATTCCAAATGTATCTAATGTAGATTTTATGTAAAAGTGTTTAAATAAAACCTTATCTATCTTATCTACCTATCTATTGACGACTCAGTTGGCACAATGGTCACCATGCCGGACTGCTAATCATAGCGCTGCGGGTTCGATTCCCGCCTCAGACTAGTATTTATGCTTAGATATTTGTCTGCGGTCTGGTTGTTTCTATGTATTATAAGTATATATTTACAAAAGAAAAGTATATAAGTAGTAAGTATATCCGTTGTCTAGCACCCATAACACAAGTCTAGTTACTTAGCTTCGGGCTAGATGGCGACGTGTAGAATGTCCTGCAATATTTTTTTATTTATTATTTATCTATAAATATAAAATAAAATGAGTGTGTTCTTGAGGATGGCCAGAATTGAATATATTTACAACAAACTATACCCAATATTAATTACCTAATTGTTACGCCTCACGATCAAAAAGTTACTAGGTATTTGCTACTCGTACCTACCTGTATTAGAAAAATGTTAGTTATATGGAGTAGATTTGTTTTAAGGGTTCGGTTCCTCAAAAGTTAAAAAAGGAAACCTCATACTTAAGATTACTGTCTTGTCCGTCTGTCCGTGTCTCACCTAAATTTTCTCAGGAGTGGACTTGCTAAGGCAAGTTGAAATTCATACCAGATAATGAGGTCTATAGTCCCTATTAGGTGTATAAAAATCAAATTCCTGAGTCAACACGATAAAAATATTATGGGCGAATTTATTTCAAGTAACGGCTCGCTCACAAAACTTTTTTGTCAGCTGTTACAAAAAAGACCAAGAAATCGAAATGTTACAATTATTTGTTAAATACGCTTCTAACACATCATTCTCTACTCAATTATTCATTAGACTTTGAAACTATACCAAAGATTGAAATTGTCGTTTATGAATGACAAATAAAATATGTTATGTATGCGGATAATTTTAAAGCCTCAAAGAATTTAGTAGGTAAAAAAACATCATCTAAAAGCAAAATATAACTAGATTTGACATTTCAATTTTAGAACTCGGTAATTTTTAATTTTTTTTTTTTTTATTTGGCGAGCAATTAATAGTCTTAAGGCCAACGCAAGTACCTTTAACTTTCAGTTGCCGGCCGAACAACTTGTCAATAAAAAGCAGACACAAACACGACACACGATAATTGCACCTAAAAGCCGTGTCACAGGGTAACACGACCAGTCAACAGTACACCAATAATGGGCAGGCCTAATGGCCGGCCAATGTTAACAGTTGGCCGCCCGACCAAGTTCCAACAAATACTTCTTGTTTCACGGCACTTGTATAACATCGTTTATTAGTTTTTCTGTTCCAATACTTCGATATTAGGCCATGTAATGTTATTATTTTGGCAATAGTTTCAAAATATATAGCAGTATATAGGTACTTAGCGTTCTTATTACAAGTTGTAAACACAGATGGTCTTTGGTTTGATTGTCAATACTCGTTGTTTATGAGAGTCTAACTAGTGTTATTTAAATAAACTAGCGACCCGCGCCGGCTTCGCACGGCTATATTATGCATGTATTATACATATAAGCCTACCTCTTGAATCACTCTATCTATTTAAAAACAAACCGCATCAAAATCCGTTGCTTAGTTTTAAAGATTTAAGCATATAAAGGGAAATATGGACAAAAAAAGCGTTTTTATTTTATACTATGTAGTAATAGTGATGATAAGCAACTAGGCTTGTGTAATGGTGACTGGATAATGGATAGAATCATAAAAACGGTTTCTTTATAATAGTTATCATATTACTTGTACGCCCACCACCAAGATCTAAAGACCATAACAAATGCTTACTTTTTTTGCAGAAACAAACAACCATACAAAACAACTTGTCCGTAATTATCATTTTAACTGAAAAACTACTGAACGGATTTTTATAAGGCTTTTACCAATACATGGAGTGATTCACGAGGAAGGTTTCTTGGCTGAAATATGACGATGCTTTTTAAAGATGTCGGAAAAAATCATGCCGACTGCGAATTTTACTGACGAACGCCGCGTAAACTTAACAACAGAAATAATTTATCTGTAAAAAATTCAACTGCCTAACGAAATTTTTACAGATAAATTATTTCTGGTGTAGGTATCTCATGAACCGTGATAAACTGTCTAACTATAGATAGATAGATAGATAAATTCTTTATTGTAAACACCAATTTCAAATAACATTAATAGTAAAATTTAAAAAAAATTAAAAGCTTAAGTCACTATCACGATTCATGAGATACAGCCTGGTGACAGACAGAGAGACGGACAGTGGGGTCTCAGAAAAGGGTTTTTACCCTTTGGGTAAGGAACCCCAAAACTACTTAACGCATTTTCCTTGGTGTCCCCGTGTGAAGCCGGGGCAGGTCGCTAGTTATAGCAAAAATAAAACACAAGAGCGCGTCACGTTTTATGATTCCAACCAAAACTTCCATTAAGTAGTCCAGTAGGATCAGAATTGTTTGCGTAAACTAATTATTATTTAGCCTTATAGAGGATGTTATTGTAATTAAATTAAGTTAAGGTAAACTAATTTAAGTTTTGTTTAAGTGGTTTTAGAGGTAGATGTTAATTTTGGTAAAGACTCTCAATATATTTACTAGAAATAGACCGGCCAATAGTATAGATGCTGGCATAGTATCCGCAATGCATGGAGGACAACTTTGCTATCAAAGGGCCCTCGCCCGATACAGTCCCAATGCGGTCGCTAGCTGTTTGCCCTCGCCCACACGAGCGCGATGCAAACGCGATATTGTCGAGCTTCTTCAGTAACGGCACATCGTAAATAGCGCGTACGTAGCGCGTTTGCAGAATATGGCGTTGCAAATGCGACTTACACACGTTAGTAGGGAAACAAAAAGTAGCCGTGGGCGAGGGCCCTCAATAAAAAATGCTATGTAACAATAAATTGTAGACTGCCAGGTTAGCCTGTTATTTGAAGTATCTGATCTATGTGACTCTAAATCTACGTTAAAAAAATAATTTATGAAGACTTGTTGTTTTTTAATAGGAAAACCTAACGCCCTTCGAGATTTTATTACATGGCATTTGTTGTTTATATTATTGTACTCTATACATTGCCATGTTATATTTGAAAAGTGGCCGCGTAACCCGAATTAAAAAATGGCTGACTGTTTTTACCTACTATGCCAAATTGCTCCCCGCCTTTGGTCTCATTTTTTTTACTTGCTACTTTAAACAAAATCGCTCAGTTTAATGAGAGTTTGCATTCTGCGCAGGGGTGTTGCACAGTGAAGGAAAAAAAGAACTAAGTTTTATTGTGATAATTGTCATAATGTGCAATTGTGCACTCTATGGATAGGTTTAATCTCTTTGCTATTGTTTGGTTAGGTATTCTAGGATGATAGATGTGAAGATTCTACTAATACCTATACCTAATGGTTGGTATGAAGGTTATTGAAGGTCCCATAGAAATTAAAAAAAACTGGACAAGTGCGAGTCGGATTCACGCACGAAGGATTCCGTACATTTAAGCAAAAAACCCTAAAAAATATTGAATGTCAGACGAGGCTGTATAAGTTAAAAGTCTTTTGGCTGCCCTTTTGGTAGTATAAATAACAAAAAAATTTAATAAAAATATTAAACATGAAAATAACCTAAAATTCTTAAAAACATTCTCAAAAAATTTACTTTTTTCTGTTTTTAGTAGCGATAACAGAAATATATCATCTGTGATAATTTCAACTCCCAAGCTATGGTTAATGAGATACAGCTTGGTGACAGACAGAACGGACGGACCGGACAGTGAAGTCTTAGTAATAGGGTCCCGTTTTTACCCTTTGGATACGGAACCCTAAAAATCTAAATAACGCCAAATGACTACGTCACATCACAGCCCACACAATTATTCACAATGACCTTTTTTGCAATAATTAAAAAAAAACTACAGGAGATGATAATTTCGGGACACCCTGTGCATCAGATATCATTAACTGAATATGTCACACAGACAGTAATACCACACATAATAAAACGTCATAATAATATACTTTTATATCGTCGTAAGTAGGTTTATATTGTTTACTTAATGGGTTTAATATACCTAATATAAGAGGGCCATGTTCATTGTCGTCTTGCGAGCTTTGTTATGTTTTCTCTAGGGTTAAGGTAGAGTTTAGACTGTTCTGTTGGCCGACTGTTGGTTGATAATAATATTATGGTAATAAAAAATTGAGTTTTCGATGCGCGGCGCGAGTAGGTATTTTCAAAAATGACCCGTATCGTGCGATAGAGAGAGTTTAAGTTCGGACGTAATTGCCTTCATTTTGCTTTCAAATAATGTTGCGGGCCGTAACGTTTTTACCCCCTTTATCCTTTACAAAATGAAATAAATTTGGTCTCATTTAATTCACTGCATCTTATTCTAGGTTTATACGTTTATCTTTTTTGGTAATTCAGTTTAATCTATTAAAAAACAATTAAAACGCTCGATGAAGTTTTTAAGTAAAAAATATAGATATTCAGATACTAGTAACTTTTATCTTAGGCAATATTTCTTTATAATAAAAACGGTTAAACCTAGTTTTCCATTAGAACTAGAACATTTTCAAAAATTATCAAAATCGGGCTTGGTTTATGGGGGGAAAAGTTACCGCTTTTTGTATGGAAATTTACAGCCTCACACTGGTCTTAATTAACCGACGAAAAAAACGGAGGAGGTTCTTAAGTCTACGCGGTGTATATTTTATTTTTATTTTTATCTATGATTAGTATGATCACCGATTACTTGAAGACGGTGCAACCGATTAAGATGATTATCTTATAGGGTTGCGGGTTTGATTCTCGCCTCAGACAAGTATTTATGCTTAGATATTGGTCTGTGGTCTGGTTGTTTCTATGTATTATAAGTATATATTAAGTATGTACAAAAGAAAAGTATATAAGTAGTACATCCGTTGTCTAGCACCGATAACACAAGTTTAGTGACTTTGTTTGGAGTAGATGACGATATGTGGAATGTCCTGCAATATTTATTTATTTATAATTTATATATTTTTTAATTTATTAATCAAATTAAATAGACTATTCTGTCGGGCGACCGTTGTTCGAAAATTATTATGGTAAACAAAAATCACTATTATTTTATTTAAAACAAAAAATAAGTGAATCCCTTAATTATTGCCAACGGCATTTAAATAGGCCTTTAGGACTCTGACCTGGGGCCTTATTCTGCTATTTGGCCAACCATTGTCATTATATCGAGACTCTATAGATATTATATCGAGATTGTGACTTTATTTGGTATTCTGCTAAAGTTTTAATAACATCGCAATATAATCACTATGGAGTCTCAATGGTATGGTAATATTTACCTTGCAGGTGTTGCCTAGCAACATGGTATATGTTGCTAAGCAATATACCGTTTTGACAACTATCGAGATTCCATTAAGCCACGATTGTAGAGCAGAACACAAAAGTGACTCAGTAGTGTGTCAGTGGTGTCTCGATAGAATAGTCAACGTTAGGAGAATACGAATTTGACATGTAATGTCATATTTTTGACATTAAATTTCTATTACGATTATATCGACACACTATTGAAATACAATTGTGTTAGCAGACTTAGGCCCCTGTTATATTGCTTTTACGGAAAAAATAGGATGTAACTCGTAACTTTGTCAGCTATCGACGTATTGATTAAGTAGTTCTTCCTCGACACTGTCAACTAAGCGGAGAGGATGATATTATTAAATATTTTCCATCGACTACATATCCTAGGTACTAAAGTGCCCTAACGTCTTGAAGTTTCTGCCGTTGTATAAATCATTTAAAAATATAACCCTCCCTTTTGGCTTCGCCGTAGTCGGTTAATTAGATTTAAAGGCCAATATAATTTATTCCAACATTCCAGTCTGGATTAACACAGGTGAAACCGCGATACCCACCTAGTTCAAGACAATATAAAAAAGTACAAGTAAAAGTATATAAGTAGTTTATCCGTTATCTGGCACCCATAACACAAGCATTAAGTTACTTAGCTTGGGGCTGGATGGCGATGTGTAATATGTCCTGAAATATTTATTTATTTTTTTATTTTTATTTAATATACTGTCATTATTTCAAAACACATTACATTTCCCGTTGTGAAGATAAAGTTAAACGAGTGGAATAAAATAATAACTGCAGACAACTGTTTATCGCTTCCCTCTGTTTTCTATCTCACGGAATAAAATGTTTTACTCGACCTTTATGAGCTTTATAACTAGCTTTGGGTATTGTTGGCCTAGTGGTAGATACCACGACTTTCATTCTGAAGGTCGTGGGTTCGAATGCCAGACATGCACTAATAACTTTTTCGAAAAATGTATAGGTAGGTATGCGTTAATTACATTGGTCTTATGTAACGGTGCGCGGGAAACATGGTGATGAACTCTGCATATCTATATCTATACTTCTATACTAATATTATAAAGAAGTAAAGTTTGTGTGTTTGTTAAATTGTAAGGGGTAATCTCGGGATCTACTGAACCGATTTTAAAAATTCTTTCACCAGTAGAAAGCCACATTATTTCTGAGTGTCATAGGTTATATGAAAAACCGAAAAATAAAAAGGCTTTTACGTGGTAGTCCGTTTTGCAAAGTCATCATCATCATCATCCGAGCGATGTTCCCGGTTGCATCCCTCTCGGGAGCCCGGAGTCCGCTTTCCTACTTTTACGCCTCCACTTCGCACGATCTTCGGCATCCTGGTTAGTAAGGCCATTTGCACGCATATCACCCTTTACGACGTCAAGCCAGCACTTCTTGGGTCTACCCAGTCTGCCACGGCCTGGCGGAGGCGCCATGGCAAGACATTTGTTCCCACGTAATTAGCCGGTTTTCGCAAGACGTGACCGTACCAGCGTAGGCGACATTCTTGCAATTTATCTGCAATGTCTCGGACATGAAGGCTGCCCCGGATGCGGGAGTTCCTGACGCGATCCTTTCGCGTCACTCCACACATCCAGCGCAACATCTTCATCTCCGTGACACGCAGCTTCTGCTTATGTCGCTCAAGTACCGGCCACGCCTCACTACCATACAAAAGGACAGGTCTAATGATGGTTTTATAGACCTGTCCCTTTAGTTTAACCGGCATTTTGGGGTCGCAAATGACACCAGTCACCTCACGCCACTTGGCCCAAGCCGCTGAAATGCGTGACTTGACGTCGCAATCGATGTCGCGTGAAGCACAGATCCCAAGTAAGTAAGTAGTCCGTTTTGCAAAGTGAATCGGAGAAAAAACGGTCGAATGAAAGCGTTTCTTACGAACGCTGCCTTAACTATGAAAGCTATATTTTTGAGTTCTATAGAAAAGATGTAGAGCTTAAAAATGCCTACAAAAAAGTCAACGACAGCATATGTCTAACTTTTATATTTAAGTTACAAAAAGTATTTTTTTTATATATGCACTAAGCATACAAAGGGACATAGGGACGGCGAAAAGTGACTTTATTTTATGCTATGTAGTGAGAGTGATATTCAATTGGAATCATTCGCATGAGATCACATTGATTTGTCTTGAAAACTAAGTTAAAGTTCCGTTAATCCATGCTATTCAGGGACATTATAATAGACACTTTTTTACATAATCATATGATAGGTCAACGGTCACCTGCTTGATGGTAGGTGACGATGCGGCCTAAGATGTAGCACGTGCATCTAGATAAACTTATGACTATTGCAGATAATGATAATACTGAATGAAATAAATGACTCGATAATTAAACACAAACTTTGAAGCAATCATCAATATATTGCCAAATACATATATTTACTTGGCAAATATATCACGCGACAAACACTTCTAACTTTAGCAAACATGAAATGAAACGACAAATAAATATTGAAAACCATTGATGTATTAAATAACTATGTGATTCCGGGATTTATCCGGCTCGGTTTCCGGGATTGGGGATAAATTGCTTGGATGTTACGTTAGCCGTAGTCACTTCACTATGCCGCACCAGTCGTGACAAACAAACTCTTTTTGTTGTCTATGAAAAGGAAAAAGAGATGTTTTTTGGGATTGTGAAAATACAGTTTTGTTGCGACTTATCACCGAAAGGAACAAAGGTATGATTTGGGCTACAACTTAATAAGGCTTTAAGCAAAGTCGTGCGAAGCCATTATTATCCACACCATCTACACTAATATAATATAGAGAAAATATTTTTTGTTTGTAACGAATAGTCTCCGAAACTACTGGACCGATTTTGATGAAACTTAGCATAAGGATACATTGATTCGTTTAAAATTACATAGGATATTTTTTATCCCGATATTTCCACGGGATCGGGAGTTACTAGTTAGTAATATTAGCCCGTTTTGTGCCACTGCAGGGCAAAGGTCTTTATCTCCATTCTCTTCTGTCTAGGACCAGTAGATCCCAGCCTGACACCAGCGAGTCAGTCTGCCTCAAAGACCTTTTTACGGAACTGATGCCATTCTGTAGCAAAGTCATTAATTAAGGTGAAAGGGTACCTGCGCTCTCTCTATACAAACGTAGTCGACTGTTTCCTCCCTGGATAATGACACTAGCACAAATATTTTTGTGCCATAAAACCTATAACTGTCATGACTATGCCCCTAAGTTTTTTTTTTTCATTTTCTAATTATCATAGAAATTAAAAAAAAAATAGGGGCAAGGTCATGGCAGTTATAAGTTTTATGCATTAAAAATATTTGCTCTAGTGTCATTATCCAGGGAGAAAACAGTCGACTACGTTTGTAATAGTTTGTATGGAGGAAGCCCCCGGTACCCTTTCCTCTTAAAAGAAAAAAATTCAAAGGACAGGTTCCCCATTAATTTTTGCTAATAAAATTTTACACTGTGTATTACCAGGTGATTATGAAACCCTTTAAAATAATATATAACTGTTACGGAAGCGCCCCGTCTGCTTATTTTAATAAAAAGTTATTATTCCGTTTTATATCCGGCACACAACGTGTTGACTGACTCTATAAATTAGGGTTTGCGTATGATATTTTTAAATTATAATCTACACTATACAGGGTTATTGGCAATTATAAAAGAAAGTGGTTAAGGGCTACTTCTATACACCTTAACAATCAACTTTTGTTATACGACTTTTGGAAATTCGAACACTTTTAAGGATTTTTTTCCAAAAAGTATATTTTTTATTAATAAATGTCATAAAAATTAAGTACATTCGATAAAACTTAAAAAAGTATAATATGAAGGTTCATGACTTTCCCATGTAATTACTAATTTTCGGATCAAAATAACCTAAAATTTTTGAAAAAATGTTCTTATTTGCAAAAGTCTGAGAACAAAAATAGTTTGTTTAGGTGCACAGAAGTGGATCTCAACCGCATACTAATATAATTACCAATAACCCTGTATAGAAGCCACGGAGTTCCTGCGAGCCGTGCACTACATACACCATGCTGAACCGTGTATAGATGGATATGCCCTGTATAACATAATTCTCTCAATAATACGTACGTATCTTGTAAACCCATTCAACTTTGCAATATTCCTCATATCTCGACCTCCACGTCAAGTGAACTTTCTTCACTTCAAACTTATTGACAGCACTTTACTTTTACTTCAAACTTATATTTTATACATATAAGTAGACTAGCTTTTTCCCGCGACTTCGTCCGCGGAGAAGCTGAAAATGCATAATTTGCACCACTGTTTTCACCTCCTAAGGGGTAGAATATCAGAAAAAGCTTTTTTTTCGTATGCCTACGTCATACACAGATCAGACCTTCCAAGTTTCAAGTCTCTACGATCAGCGGCTTAGGCTGTGCTTTGATCCGTCAGTCGTCAAACAAGAGGTTTGTTTACTAACACAAAATCGGGTTTTGAAATTATTTTATATGTATAGAAGATAGGTAGGTACCTACTTTGAAAGATTTACGGCGGATAAAGATTAATGACTTCAAATGGCTTATTCCCACCAGATCCACGATTTTTCCTATAGGCTCCATGGAATGATTCCAAATGAATAAAGAATTTAGATTTTGACTGTGTTCCATTTGGTTACAAATTAACCAGTTTTTCCTTCTTTTTCTATTTCACTGACACAGTAGTATAAAGCGAATAATATTATGAGTGTAACAGGATATTTGATATTGGAAGCGTCGATATTCTTTTATTAGCGCAATATCTTACGTCCGGATATTTCAATATCGTGGAAATGAATCCGTTAGGACGAGGTGTTAACGATTTCATAACGACGATAACGACTCGTTAGATTTTCATATTGTTTCAAATTGACTATGGTCAACTTAATTAAATTATATTAAATACAACCTCCCCGTACCCTGCCGCTATTATGTGTAACTTTTTCTTCTAGTTTTTGTGTTTTTACATATGTATAAGTTATTATTTTGTATGTTTTGTGTGTGCAAATGAAGCGTTTATCGATATATCTGTCTAATCTAACCTTTGTGGTTCGATTCCCGCTATCAAACAAATAAATCAATGTTTAAAAAATAAATCAGTGTTTATCTTTTTTTAATGTAGGTATGTTATTTACGAAAGAAAAGTTAGTAAGTATTCTATACGTTGTCTGGTACGTGAAAGAAATCGTGGGTAAATGAATGAATGTATTAATGATTATTTATTTAAGGTTAATTTGCCCATAACCTATTATTAGGTGGCCTGCAAGAGATCGCTTTGAACGATAAGGCCGTCCTTTGTAACACCTATACCAAAGCTTTGTTTTTATATTTAAGGTAATTTAAAATGGTGTTCAAAATTAAAAAAAATATCTATCTCTCTACGAGTATCATAAAATAAAAATAGATACAAAAAAGAAAAGCTAATTGGACATAAAACGCGGGCCAGGCAAAGACACAGGTAAAAACTAGTAACAAAATTAATCACATAATCGTAGTAAATAAATTATGTATTAACCGAAATACATAATAAGCATAATACAGAAGATATTCCTTGAAATAAATCATATTTTCCTTAACGACGAACGCAGACCACGAACTTTAAATCGGCCGAGAGAACTTTGTGAAGCAACTGTTAACGCTGCGGCTACAGCCACTTACTGGACTGGATACTGTATAAATAAGGTATTATACTTGTAGGTAATAAGAGCAACCTGCCACTTTAATTAAAAACGAAAAGTTTCGTAAAAATAGGGAAAACTACCTAAAACAGGTCATTAGATGAGTATTTGCGTTGTTGGCAATCTGAAAAATAATTCATTTGTTTATTTTCTTGTTATTTTGTCACTAATAACAAGATTTAAAAAAAAATAGTGGCCCTTATTACCCTTAAGATGTCTTAGGTACTTAAAAAAGAAAAAAAAAATGTACTTGAAGACCCCTAAAGTGTATACGTCAGGAAAAACAGACGCAGGTAACTGATACCATTCTCTTGTTGTAAGATGAAAAATGACAGAAAGGCGGGGTCGACCAACAGTTTAGTCGTCAGTCTGCGATCTAAGATTAATAGAAGCTCAGGTATTTCTAAGAGGTTTTCCTGGAAATTATTTTGTATCTCTCTCATTAATAATAACAAAGTCTTTGTAATGGGAATTTAATCATATATTATTTCAATGGAATTTAACTATAATTTTGTATCTACATACATAATAGACCTTGAGACAAAACATAATTATTATTACCGGTATTAATATAAGGGGATAATACCTAATAAACTATCTCCATTCGTTTTCTTGGCCTGATAATGTCTTATAAATCGATGAACACCGGCAGCACTTACATAAAAGTGTGACGTCATCGCTCGCGTTCCGTTATTGACAAGATAACCGTAGCAACGTCACTCACGATCCGGTAAAGTGAGGTATTACGTTGCTATGGTTACCGTCAATGTTTTCTTGTGACGTTATCACGTAAAATTATCATCCGTATGCCTACTTTACAGACAACATTTTTTTTAGGGGTTTAACTGATTTCCAGGTGCTCAATTTTAGATGTGTTCATTTAATTTTTCTGTATTTAGACTGTTTTTCAGATTTTTTTCAGAGGTTTTATTGTTTGACCGATGCTCAATTGTTTTTTAGATGTTCTCTGTTTTCCAGATGTTCATATTCATTTTAAATAAGTTATTTTTATTTTTTTGTGATAAGTGTTCAACAGTCCTCCAGAGTATTAATAGTTTGTTATATGTTTCTTTTCTTTTTCAGATGTTGTATGGTTTTTGAAGTGAAAACTTCTTATGGCGCGTTGGGCACTTTTGTGGGTGAGCATTTTCAGCCGTTCTCGCGACAGATTTCTCGCGACAGATGAGATTTTACACAGATCTACAGTTTTTTAATTTGGCTGTGAGTGTATTAAGACGTACATATGGTATTTTTTAACGGACGACTATTGACGGACGACAAATGTCGGACGACAAATGTCGGATGACTATTTGTCGGACGACAAATGTCGGACGACTATTTTTTTTTTAGTTTTCACTTCTGTCGGCACTCCCGGAGTGCAACCGTTTTTTTTTTAGATACCAACTGTTTTTTGAGTCTCTAATTTGTTTTTTTTTTGCCGTATATGCTACACAAGGTGATTGGGGTCCCAACCAGTCTTACTTTTTGGGCTATAATCGGGCCTAACACTACTAGTCAATAGTCATACAGTATTTTACATCTAAGATAGTGGGGTACTACGGGGCTAAGTAATCGTAGCACGCTACGGAGTTACGTAGTAGTAGCACATTAAGGAGTTACGTAGTCGTAGCACGTTACGGAGTTAGTTAGTCGTAGCACGCTACGGAGTTACGTAGTCGTAGCACGTTAAGGAGTTACGTAGTCCTAGCACGCTACGGAGTTACGTAGTAGTAGCACGGTGCGGTATACTACGATATATTTTTTCTTCTTCTGATCATAATAGCCAGTGTCAAGCTATAATTAATTTTCTTCACAATACAAAATAAAATACGGCATACACTAATATTAGAAAAAAGGGAAATATTTTTGTTTGTTTGTAATGTATATGTTCTGGAACTGCTGGACCGATTTGAAACTTGGTATGAGGATACATTGATTCATTAGATGTAATTTTAGGCTAATTTTTATTCTTATATTCCAAAGGGAATGAAACTCACGCAGGTAAAATCACAGTCCGCTGTTAGTTAGAAGGTATACGATAAATAAAGAGACAAATTCAGTGGTAAGGATTTCAGTATCTTGAATGACGTCATTTAAATTTATCTCATTGTATAAATGATATTATTTATCAAGTGGTCTTTGATTCGAACATTTCTGCGGGTTACTGTTAAATTTATCTTTACTGTCATGTCTGTTTCCCTTTGTATTGTTATCATTGAGATTTAATCATTATTTTGGTATTGCCATTGTTGGGTTAGGTTTATCGTGGCACCAATACGGTAAGGAAATTGGAGAAAATAATAAATAAATATTGCAAGACATTCCACACATCGCCATCTAGCCCCGAGCTAAGTAACTAGACTTGTGTTATTGGTGCTAGACAACGGGTATACTATTTGTTTACTTTTCTTTTGTAAATATCACTACATAGTATAAAACAAAGTCGCTTTCTCTGTCCCTATATCCCAATGTATGCTTAAATCTTTAAAACTACGCAACGGATTTTGAAGCGGTTTTTTTAATAGATAAAAGTGATTCAAAAGGAAGTTTTATATGTATAATGCATGCATAATATAGCCGTGCGAAGCCGGGGCGGGTCGCTAGTATACTTATGATACATAGAAACAACCAGACCACAGACAAATATCTAAGCATAAATACATGTCTGAGGCGGGAATCGAACCCGTAACCCTGTGTTTGGCAGTCCAGCATGGTGACCATTGTGCCAACTGGGTTTAAGTGCTAGTAGTCTTGTGAACAGTAGACCTGACGAGAGCGATGATTGCCTTGTTAGATACACCAATTAATGCACCAATTAATTTTTCACCATTTATTTTCCTAAAAAACCATAAAAATCCATTTTTTTGTGCGCTAATTGACATTGTATATGTTCATAATATATGTGTTTCATAACAACGGATAATGTTTTTCAAATTTTATACAGATTGATTTTTTTACATGGGCCTTAGTTTACATGGTCCGATTAGTCGGATAAAGCAATCGGACCAAGTGTTCAGAGGGTTCAGGGCTATATCCTATAAGAGATAGCGAAAAATGCTAAAAGAAGTTGCCCGATTTTGATAAAAACTAGAACTGCATCATTCGATTTTTGATCTACCTCTTATAGTTTAGGAAATAGCCCTGAAGGCCCATTTAAAAAATTCACCCTGTAAACTTAACCAGAAACGAAATGTCTTATTTTAAACTTTACGTTATTCATTCTTTATTCTGGTAAAATAAAGTATATTAATGCGGCACCAAACCATCTTATCTCTCTCGATAATGGATGTAGATTAACGAACCGATCTTGAGAGCTCCCAAGTGGATGTGATACGAATTTAAAGTTGGAGAATTTGTGATAAATATTAACCTAAACCGCCTATTACATGGAGCCTAAAGCAGTAAACTTAAAGAATGGAGTCAAATCTGTCAATAAAATAAAGCAGGACATTGCCCATGGCGCCATCTAGACGCAAGCTAAGAGACTAGGCTTGTGTTATGGCGGTTGACTTATATACTTTTTTTGTAAATACATACAGAAAAACTCAGACCAGAATCAAATATCTCTACCTCCATAAATATTTTGTTTGAAGTTGGAATCGAACCCACAACCTTCCGCGTTGCAGGCGGCTGTACAAAGCTGCTATGAAGGTTGTCAAAGAGGCAGAGGCTATGGCTTATTACGCTGATATTTCCACGGGATCAGAGCTTACGCGGTGGAACGCGCTAATTTTATCTAAACTACTTAAAACAGTAAGAAAGCGGAGTTGGCCTAATGGCTTGGTTTTTTCATTTTCTAATTAACATAGAAATTAAGATTTAAAAAACCAAAAAAGAAAAAAAGAGAAAACATAGGGGCATGGTCATGGTATTTATAAGTTTTATGGACAAAAATATTTGCGCTAGTGTCATTATACTCAATATCCATGGAGAAAATAGTCGACTACGTTTGTATGTAGAGAGTGCCCAGTACCCTTTCCTCTTTAAAATTTCATCTAGCTAAGCTTTTCGCCGTTGGCGGACACGCCATGGAGGACTTCACAGGTGCTGGACATAGTCTAATCCATCATCATGCAAAAAGAACCCAACGGAAGAGGACTAGTTGCGGAAAACAGGCCGTATATAAAGTGCAAGTAGAACAGTAACTTACGATACAATATTTAGCGGCAGCAGGACAGTCTTCGAGCCTGGTCGCGCTCCTGTTGTTGCAAGGAGTGATGGAACCGACGCCGTCGCTGTACTGGCCACACTTCCAGCATCTGATGCTCAGGGACGATGTCACCAGGGCCAGGAGGATGTACACAGTTGCTAGACGAGTGGAAGACATTATCTGGAAAGAGGAAAGAGTTGATGAATTATAGATGTTTGTTAGCCACTCGCGATGAATTCCCTTATTGACTTTTGTGTTGACCTTAAAATTCTACTGGGTTAGTGGCGGAGTGACCCGATCTCCGAGCGACCCCCGTCTCTGAGGTTCGTTCTTTCTAAATTCTCGACAAATTACGACTTAGAATAAATCTATATCACTACATAGTATAAAACAAAGTCGCTTTCTCTGTCCCTATGTCCCTTTGTATGCTTAAATCTTTAAAACTACGCAACGGATTTGGATGCGGTTTTTTTAATAGATAGAGTGATTCAAAAGGAAGGTTTATATGTATAATACATGCATAATATAGCCGTGCGAAGCCGTGGCGGGTCGCTAGTATTATATAAAAATGAATCCCTATTTTCCGTTGTCACGGCATCACGAGTGAACGGCTGGACCGATTTCGATAATTCTTTTTTTGTTTGTGTTTGTTATTGTCAAGAGAAGGATCTTACGAAAGAAAAAAATAAGAAAGTCACCCAAAAAATTATTACTCGGGTGAAACCGCGGGGCGCAGCTAGTTTTGAATAAAATTAGTGTCAGCAAGGAAGTGCTTAACCAAATTTTTGACGTGATAGCGTCTATTAAATCGATGGACACCGGCAGCACTCACAAAAGGTGACGTCATCTGTCCCGTTACCGCTCACGTTCCGTTATTGACAATGTAATTTACAGACCACTATTTGTTAAGTCTCGAGTCTCAAGTCACAAGCCTCCAGTTTAAATTATTTCATCAATGTTTTCTTATGACAAAAAATCTCAATTTTTCATCGTTTTCTTATAATGACGTTATCACGTAAAATTATCGTCCGTGAACCGACTTTATAGACAACCATTTTTTTAAATATAGGTATTATTATAATTGAAGCTTTTTGTTAATAATGACGACCCAGTTGGCACAATGGTCACCATGCCGGACTGCCAAACACAGGGTCGCGGGTTCGATTCCCGCCTCAGGTAAGTATTTATGCTTAGATATTTGTCTGTGGTCTGGTTGTTTCTATGTATTATAAGTATATATTTACAAAAGAAAAGTAATATAAGTAGTATATCCGTTGTCTAGCACCCATAACACAAGTCTAGTTACTTAACTTGGGGCTAGATGGCGATGTGTGGAGTGTCTTGCAATATTTATTTATTTAATTATACTAGTTATTTAGCCATCACATAACACTGGCGTCTTTCTTGTCTATTCTATTTCAGATTTATTTTTCATTGTTTCTCTTGACCGATATTAATAGTGCTGTAACATTAAAGATTCAAAACTATAAAGTTTTAATATCCTTAACATTTCTAGACGTAACAGAATCTCTTTGAATCTCCATATTATAATTTTCAACTACCGTCTTCGTATGGAACATCTTGAAGTTATCTCGAATGAGTTATATTCAAGTTTGATTTATAACGTACGACACACCCTCGCGCTCTAATCGTCTGACGTTTTCTAATGTTGGTAAAACTACTTAGAGGATTTTAACACTAAATGGTTATTTTCACGAATATTTAAAACAGGATTCAAATACCATTTTTAGAAGACGAATTTTCATATTATCCCGTGAAAAGGATGGTTGAAACAACATCGAAATTTCCTGGTTTAAATAACTTATTTTGAAAATACTTCAACTGTAGCTGTAGGTACTGTACCTAGTTAAAGATTTTGCCAAAATTTCACCAGACCTATTAAGCGGTAAACATAATTTAAGGTTAGTACTCAAGATGAACCCTTTATATGATATTAAAAAACGTTTTATAAAAAAAAACTGTTCAAAGCATATAAAAGCTTTCAACATCAAACAAAACATATCAACAAAATACAGCATAGCTATACCTCCTATGACTTAGTCCCATCGGCCCCGCTGGCTCTGCCCCGCCAGCGGGGCAGATGGGAAAAAGTGTTGCATCGGCCCCGCTGAACGCAGACGCGGACGCTAGCGGGGCCGATGAAACAAATTAAGTTTCATTTGCCCCGCTATAGGACTTACTTCCGTCGGGCCCGCTAGCAGATGGGAAAAAGAGATTGATTCATCGGCCCCGCTAGCGTCGGCGTCGGCGTTTTGCGGGGACGATGGGTAGGTACAGATCAAGTTACAAATAGAGGCAATCAATACTTAGGTTGCCGAAAAAGGAATGTCTGTAATTAAAATGGTTTGTATGTTAATCAGTTTTTATTGAGTGCTCAAAATACATAATATTTTAAATATAAAAAAATACACACAAGAACATCACATAAACATTTTTTAATTTTCATAATCATAGATGATAGTCACACAAATTACATTAATCAGTCTTCATTAATGAACATTAATGCCTAAACTGCTGACAGTTTTGTAAGATGAATATAATATTTTAGGTAAAGAACATAACATAAAAAATACAGTATTTGACAAAAAATCAACGAGAGAAAACATTAACATTACAAACTATGTCAGTGTTTCGAGAAAATGTCTACTGGTTATTGGTCCATTTACAAATTTCAAGATCAAAGTTATACCATTTAAATAATCAACAAAACAAAAAAAAACACAAATCAAGGACATTACTTAATAACTAGTTTCTTAATTTTTAATAGAGCCAGCCGGGCCGATGGGAGTAAGTCTAAGATAGTACCAAAAAGTTAAATGCAAACTCAATATTTTCTTTAATATTCTTATAGAAAGTCATACACTGCTTAATGGGACACATCACTCTTGATACATTTGCACACTCAAACTTCTAACTTTTAATAGTTTTTTCATAAATGGTCTAACTTTTACAAGAATTAGAGCAGGAATATAAACAATAATTCAGTGCTTTTATTTATGTAATTGTTATCTTGAACAAAATATGTTTATATTACGTAAAAAACAAAAGTCAATTTATGGGACACATCAAAATCAGAATTCAGTTTTTTTTTGAGAATTGCACAATATGTAACAGCTAAAGAGTGACTATCTCCGAACTTCGCTTTACTTTACTGCGACACAATAATTAGTAATTTCACGTTTACACGGTTGTCATGAATTTGACTTCGCGCTGTCTATAGACGCGTTTTGACTTGAGTTGAGTTGAGGTTTGGCGTTGGACCAAAAAGTTTTTTAAGTTTCTTAAGATGGACCCTTTTTTTGGTGAGAGAAAAAGGTGTTTGTTCGGTTCGGTTTGGCTGATTAATTTGACATAGTGACAGATGTCACTTTGACATTTGTCACTTTGACATCTGTCACTTTCCATGGGTCCATCTTAAGAAACTTAAAAAACTTTTTGGTCCAACGCCAAACCTCAACTCAACTCAAATCAAAACGCGTCTATAGACAGCGCGAAGTCAAATCCATGACAACCGTGTAAACGTGAAATTACTAATTATTGTGTCGCAGTAAAGTAAAGCTAAGTTCGGAGATAGTCACTCTTTAGCTGTTACATATTGTGCAATTCTCAAAAAAAACTGAATTCTGATTTTGATGTGTCCCATAAATTGACTTTTGTTTTTTACGTAATATAAACATATTTTGTTCAAGATAACAATTACATAAATAAAAGCACTGAATTATTGTTTATATTCCTGCTCTAATTCTTGTAAAAGTTAGACCATTTATGAAAAAACTATTAAAAGTTAGAAGTTTGAGTGTGCAAATGTATCAAGAGTGATGTGTCCCATTAAGCAGTGTATGACTTTCTATAAGAATATTAAAGAAAATATTGAGTTTGCATTTAACTTTTTGGTACTATCTTAGACTTACTCCCATCGGCCCGGCTGGCTCTATTAAAAATTAAGAAACTAGTTATTAAGTAATGTCCTTGTTTTGTGTTTTTTTTTTGTTTTGTTGATTATTTAAATAGTATAACTTGATCTTGAAATTTGTAAATGGACCAATAACCAGTAGACATTTTCTCGAAACACTGACATAGTTTGTAATGTTAATGTTTTCTCTCGTTGATTTTTTGTCAAATACTGTATTTTTTATGTTATGTTGTTTACCTAAAATATTATATTCATCTTACAAAACTGTCAGTAGTTTAGGCATTAATGTTCATTAATGAAGACTGATTAATGTAATTTGTGTGACTATCATCTATGATTATGAAAATTAAAAAATGTTTATGTGATGTTCTTGTTGTGTGTATTTTTTTATTATTAAAATATTATGTATTTTGAGCACTCAATAAAAACTGATTAACATACAAACCATTTTAATTACAGACATTCCTTTTTCGGCAACCTAAGTATTGATTGCCTCTATTTGTAACTTGATCTGTACCTACCCATCGTCCCCGCAAAACGCCGACGCCGACGCTAGCGGGGCCGATGAATCAATCTCTTTTTCCCATCTGCTAGCGGGCCCGACGGAAGTAAGTCCTATAGCGGGGCAAATGAAACTTAATTTGTTTCATCGGCCCCGCTAGCGTCCGCGTCTGCGTTCAGCGGGGCCGATGCAACACTTTTTCCCATCTGCCCCGCTAGCGGGGCAGAGCCAGCGGGGCCGATGGGACTAAGTCCCTCCTATGCTATGCCTCCTAGTAAGGGAGCTACCTATATTATTCGAGTGACTGTGTTGGTACCGTCTGTTTGTCATAAAAAATAATTGTTGGTAGTGCCCCAAATGAGTTGAGTTGAGAGAATATGTTGATTCCCAGAACATCAACGCTACGTCTGGTTATTGTTTTCGAATTGCTTCAGGTCAGCTTTTAAAACTGTATCTTTTGACTTAACTGAAAAAAAAACTGCCGTTTTGCTGTATCGGTAAATGTCCCACACAAGAGTATCAAGATCCAAAATTACAAAAATATGATTTTTTGGGACATATCTTTAGATCATGACAACTTTGCAGGTAAGTAAATAAATAAATAATGTCGAGGATGATATCTACCGACATATTACAGAGGGAAACGGTTTTTGGTCTGTTTTTGACTGACAGTTTTTTAACGACAGTTAAAATCAGTAAAGTTTCTTGACTTTGACCTAAAGAATGCGAAAATTATAACGTGATATATAGATAAAAGCTTCATTTGCACAACACACAAAACAGAAAAATATTAAGTACAAGTGTAACTAAAAAGCTAAAAGTAAAAGTTGCACAAATGGGCGACCTTATCGCTAAAAGCGATTTCTTCCCGGCAACCTTTAAATGGAGAATGGCTGCTTAGAACCAGCCGACTTATGGCACAATCAACATTGATATTTCATACCAAGCAGACGGTACGACACAGTCATACAAATAATAATAGGGAGCTCCCTGCAACGTATCACATTGTTCACGTAACATTCCGTTGTGCGTCAGTGTTCGTGTCAGATGTGTGACGTCATACGTCGGATGTTACATGCGGTTGTATTGCAAGAATATTGAACACTTGCTTCACACCGCACTAGTCCCGATTCTATGGTAAAATGGGAATAATAGAAAGCCACTCTCGGGGCACGAGCGGGCGCGCGGTCGCTGTTTTACGTTGATTGCACTTGATTTTCTATACTAAATTAAAAGTCCAAATGGGGGTCCCTAGGAAGTGTGCTCAAAAGGCTGGCAGCGTTACCACGTTGGATGGCGATGCTTATCCGTTGTCTGAGGTAGGAGCCAGCCCTTTGGTCACCCGAAGCTAAACCTAGTAAGTTTGAAACTTCTTTATAATTTTTTAAGGCGTCTGGACCCCAAGGGCCAAGTGTCTCCTTTGCAAACGGCAGAAATATGTAACCATCGCCGATAGAAGCATATTTTTTTAGCATATAAACGTTGTTCGTCTAGACATTTTATTAAAAACCTTTCACAAAAAGACGTTGTATATACGATGAACTGAGAAACCTCCTCCTTTTTGACGTCGGTTAAAAATAAAGCCGACTCTAATAATGAAAACGACATTTTTAATTTGAACGCTGCGCAGTGAAGTCTCGGAGTAGTAGTGTCAAGTGGTTACTAACAATGGAGTAAGCTATGATCACAGTGTGACTTGTTAGGCCCTTCGCAGGCTAAAGACTAACAGTCGGTCGACTGATCGCAGACTTTTACTAGAAAAGGGGAAATAATTACACATCTTAGGTAAATAATTTAATCTTCAGTTGGTCTTTTGAAAATTAGGTTCGGTATATCAGGGTCTCAGCCGCAGTGGAGTTTGTGTCACGTCGTATCTAAAGTCAAGACAACACAAGTCAAGATAACTGAAATAGCTGATCCAATCTCTTCGTTAAATTGGCTACACCACGACATCCGTTATGCGATGACATTACATCCGTTCCATTGACCTACTACACTACTAACCGGTTACAAAGACTTCACTTCAAAAAAAACATAAAAAAACTCAGAATCGACGCATAGAAGTAAAGCACAAATAAAAACTGGTTGCCTGTAAAGTCGGTATACGGGCGAAAGTTTTACGTGACAACAACTGTGCTCGAGTGGAAGGGACGCGTGCCTTTCACTTTTTATGTCTGTCTCTCTCGCTCTTAGGCGGGCTAACCATGCCCGCGTGCCTCTCTCCGCTCTCATTGTGAGCGCATAACGTCAGCGGAGCGTAACGCAGTTTCTTGAAGTGTCACCCGGCAAACCAATTTATAAAACGTTGTCACGTCAAAAACAGACAAAGTAGAGCAAGAGAGAGATCTTATAAGGGTTCTTTTTTTACCTTTTTAAGTTACGGAACCCTAACGAAATTTGCCTTTTAGAGATTGCCTTGTTTGAAAACAATGAATAATATTTGCAAGTAAAAAATATAAGTAAAATACTAAGGTATATTATCAGGTATATAATTGTTACTCAGAAATCACAAACCAAAATATTCCCTTTCAGCTTCGCCGTAATCAGGAAGAAAGTTAATCCCTCCCGATTTTACCCTACTCCATGGTTTTACGGATAAAATTGTTGTTTTTTTTTCAAAATAAATTGACTTGATTTCCCTTTGAAGTGCTTTGATATAGGTTTATTTAAATCGGACCCCCTAGAGGCATTATGCCGTATGTTTACGTTTGGATTACCTACTCAATTAAGTCCAGAGTTTTCAGAAAAGTAATGGCAAATGCAGATTATAAACTAAACGGTCGTCTGACTGCTCGCCGACCGTCTCACAAACAAGAAACCCTAAAAGAAGCATATTAAAATCGTTCAACTAAGAATTTTTAGACCCAAATTAATTTTTATACTTACCTAGAAAAAAATACAAAATAAAATGTTATCAAAATCGGGTACATCAGTGCTAAGCTAAGAGGTTAGGGTCCGGTAAAAACCCGCGCCAATTGAGGCAATGACGTTATGGTTTATCTTAAGTTTCGTGGATAATTTTATTTAATTAACTCTAATCTTAAAATCAAAATTATATAACACGTTAAAGTGTCTAAAAATAATACAAAACTACAAACAAAAAATAAAATGTTTACTGACGCTATAGCTTGATGATTAGTTGTCACTCGCTATACTATGAATATATTAGGCGAAGCCAAAAATAATGTAACTTTTTTAAATCACAGGACCTATCATTCAATTTCTAGTCCGCAGAATATATCCACCCTTAATGCTTAAAGGTAAAAAATATGTTTCAATTCCAAAACATTTTCCGGGAAAAAGAATGTGACATTTGGAAAATTGTTTTGTTGATTATTTTGGGTTTTAGTTCGTTTAGATTGAATCCTTATGAGTAACATACGTAGGTACTATAAGGGAACAAAATTGTAAAACCACTGACTGTTAACAAACTGTTGTGAGCCATTAGACACATAATTTTGTAGAATTCTTATTCTTGTTTTGCAATAAGACAATTTTATATATTTCGGAACCTAATAACTTACCGATAGGTATATCATTTTCATATTATTATGCTATATAGGGTAATCAATTTTTTATAATAAATGTGTCAGGGTTTGACCATAATCTCACATTATCGTAAGTGACGATGCGAGTTAAGAAATATGTGTGGTAATGTTTTTGTACCTAGACTGAGGTGACTGCGGGTTAATATAGCCTGCCACCTTAATTAAAAACTAAATATTTCATAAAAATAGGGAGAAGTACTTAAAAACAGAGAAGTATTAAGATGAATATTAGCTTTGACAGTCTGAAAAACAATTCTTTTGTTTATTTTCATAATAATTTGTCACCAATATCGAGGATTTTAAGGAACCTTTTAGTGTCCCTTATTACCTGCAAGTACCTTCAAGTGTTTCTACTACGTAGACATTTAATTAGTTCCGTACTTTTAATTTCTTTACACAAAATATATAAAACATGAACATTTTGTCCCCTGACAGTACTTTTCATCCCAATAAAATTATAGTGACACCGCAGAGTGAAGCCAGTACTCAATAAACAAGAACCTCACACAAAGCAAGTAGGTACCTAAACTAATTGAATATACATGTAACATTATCAACTGATACCACACACAACCACCAGCGGATACATTTATCATCACTATATCAATGTCGCGGAAATTATAATAATATTTGCTACCGATATAATGTACAAATGATATGAATAATTAATATTACCGATAAATAAACAATTTCAGTTTAATTTTGGTAATGAATTAGTCGGTAAAATAAACCAACACTAAATTCATTTTACGCCTACAATGCCCGAACTTACTAGCAACGTAACGCGGATTAAATAATAGAAAAGTAAGTACTAGGCAATTAAATAAATAAATAAATATTGCAGGACATTCCACACATCGCCATCTAGCCCCAAGCTAAGTAACTACACTTGTGTCATGGGTGCTAGACAATGGATATACTACTTATATACTTTTATTTTGTAAATATATACTTAAAATACATAGAAACAACCAGACCACAGCCAAATATCTAAGCATAAATACTTGTCTGTGGCGGGAATCGAACCCGCAACCATGTGTTGGCAGTCCGGCATGGTGACCATTGTGCCAACTGGGTCGCCTGGTGACCATTGTACCAACTGGGTCGCCCCATTCGGATTATTCGGACCTTAAATAAAGGTCTGTTGCTACTTAATTCGGGGTTGTAACAATCAACTAATGAAAGTCTCTGCCCACTTCACCGTAACATACCATGACCGTAATAGGACCGTGTCAGACAAATAAATATTGTTCTATTGAAAAGTATGAGATGATGTTAACTAAACCGTTCCGTTCCGTCACCGAACAACACCGTCGCGTGTCATGCACGGACCATTGACAATAGTCGTCGAGAATATTTTGCATGGCACGTTACGTTGGCAAACCAGTGCGTGCAGGTGGTGAAACTGTGAGTATACGGGTTGCCAGTTGCGACTCTACGGTAACTACGACAACTATGTATATTTGGTGGGTGTTGCATACGGGCATCATACGGGTTGCATAGTTCATCAACTGGCAGACAGATGGCGCCGTATTGAAATGTATGAAGAAAGCTGAGAGGATAGGGACATCAAACGGGATGTATATGGGCACAGAACGCCGTCGATCCAATAGAGATTTTTTTCTTCTTTAGTAACTGTTTACGAACTCCGACTTTGAATGCAGTCGAGCGGGTGTCAGTTTCGTGTTAGGAAAAAACCTCTTGTTAAGAAACTGGTTTCGTACGAAGAGGATTTATCCTTCTTTGGAACTGTTTCAGTGGGCATAGTAGAGCGTATCTCGTTGCTTTTCGTGTTTGACACGGTCCTATTACGGTCATGGTATGTTTACCATGTAATAGGCAGAAACCTTTAGCCGCCATGCCGTGAACAAGTTACAGCAGTTAATTTAATAATTTACCTATTCCTGTGTAGTCTGCTTTAGGCCTTGAATGATTTTGGTCTTGATTTTCCACCCTCTCTCTAAATTCCATAGATCTTCAGCCAGAGATAAAATACCGAACGTTCCGACATTAAACCATTGAACCACCGAACTTACAAGACATTCATCACGTGTCTACCCGCATCCCTCAATACCATTGACAAATTTCCCGAAGAAATCCTTTAAGACAGCTGCTCACTTCAACCAATCACACTTCCCAGGCTCTGTAAAACTATTTTGAACTTTAAATTGATGTTTTAAGGTTGTATATTAGGTGGCGCAGTTTTGGCGCAATGCCAGTATCGAACAATAAAAGCGATAGGGAGTTGGCGAAATTTTAATGCTTTGTATAGGGTTGTCACTGTAGGATTTAAGGCTTCTACTGTACTATTACTTTTAGAAATGTCGCCATGTCGCGTCTCTGTGTGAATTCTTTTACTGTAAGGTTTAAAAGTCTATTTATTTTTCACAACTTCGCCTGTCAAATTCTTTAGGTATCTCTACTTAATTACATTGCCATCAAAAGAGCCAAAGGAGCTCTTCTTTTGGTACAGTCTTCGTAGATAATCATATTTTAAGCTTTTTATTATTTAAAAATATGATTCATAGTTTTTATTATTTTTCATTAATTTTGGTTTTATCTCTATTGTTCTTTAAGTTTTTTTACGTAGTAAGTTCCCTTTACTCCACGTTCGTAACTGAAATTTGAATTTTGGTTAAATATTTTATTTAACTGTCATCCTAAATTATTGTATTGTTCATTCACTTAATAAATAGTGGTCTCGGGTGCAATCGTGGTACCAGCTAGTTAAATTGTAAAAAAGTGCAGTTGGCCAATAAAAGTTTTTGACAGCCCTACCTGTAAACTTGTGAATTCTCTCTACTGCCCGTACCTTTCAGTTTATGAATGATTAGCGATTTCTATTGTTTGTCGATTCAGATTGCTTCGAGGGATTCTCGACTTTATGAACATTGTTTACGAAGTGACTTTGATTAAAAATTAAGTGTATTTTCATTGTGATTTACGGCTGTTTGATTTTAAGTAAGATTTGTATCTAAAATTGAAAAAATAAACAGAGGGATTTTCACGTATACTATGTAAACGTTTGCATCTAAAATTGTAAAAACTGAGGGATGTATCTTTATGAATGGATAAATATGAATACACTTCTAATTAAGATAAATTACTAATATTAAAGATATGTGTTATTCACGGATTAAAGTCTTCACGGATTCTTAAATACAACTATGACGGTAGGTACTTGACTGAGTGGAAAAATATTTTCAGATAGCCCAGTGCAGGCCATGCACTTTAAAAAATAAAAAATCATCTATCTTTATTTCAAAACCAAATAGTATTTTTGTATATTGTGAACAACTACGAGTACTTACATCAAAATAAGATTTTTCATCCATTCCAGTAAATCTTTCTTCTTGTATTGTAACACGACGAACGTTTTCATAGTCCTACTTGTTTCTCCTCTGAAGCTCAAAAACGACTTTGAAAGGAGAAATAAATAAATCTATATATATAAAAATCAATTGCTGTTCGTTAGTCTCGCTAAAACTCGAGAACGGCTGAACCGATTTGGCTAATTTTGGTCTTTATTTATTTGTGGAAGTCCAGGGAAGATTTAAACGGTGAGAATTTAAAGATCGGACTTACGCGGGTGAAACCGCGGGGCGCAGCTAGTTAATAAATAAATATCGCAGGACATTGCATGCAGCGCCATATATCCCCAAGCTAAGCAACTAATTTTATGTTATGGTGGACAGATAAGTAATAAATATCGTATACCTATACTTTTATTTTTAACATAAACATTTAATAATATGAATACTAGCGACCCAGAATAGGAATAAAAATAAGGTGCTCACGAATACGAAAGAAAAACCCGATTGCAAAAAGAGTAGAAAATAAAAAAATATAAAGTGCGTAAAAACGAAAATTAAATAAAAACTGAAAAGATAAAAACAAGTGCAGGAGTATATCTATATTATATGTACTTATTATTGAATAACTGATACGGTGGCAATAATTTCGTGATCCATACACAAGCCGGTTTATATGTTAATGGGTCCCGACGACTTGTTATTTCTTTTCAGTTTTTATTTAATTTTCGTTCTTACGCACTTTTTAATATTCATATTTTTTAATTTTAAAATGTTTTCAATCAGGTATTTAAAAAAAATTTAAAGCCTAATTTTTCCGTAGTCGTGTTTTAGTTTAAAAACTTATCTTTTTTTATTTAAATTATTTTTAGTAATAACCAAGGTACACTTTGGCGAATGGACATTAATTTTAACCATCCCTATAGTACCTACACGCTTTCTTTAGTCTGTTGAAGTTGGAGGTGAGCGACTGCGCTAATAAGCGTTGCTTAACCCACACGAATACTTCAGGTAGCCTACGTTACTTTTGGGTCCTCAACTACCCATAAAAAATCATCTATCGGGGGAGTTGTTTCACCTGGATGAACCAAACCAGGAACAAGGGTAGTCCCGATCCCGTGTTCCAGGTTCTCAGCTAGTTACTTACCGAGTTTTTTTATTGTTATCCGGTCAGTACTTTTTGCATGAAGAAGTAATGAACAAACAAACATACTAACACCATTTTTGAGCAAATCGGTGAGCAACAGCTCGTACACTATATATCTTTTTGAAATGTGCTCATTAAGTCCTTTCATTTGATACCCCACACGGTACATTTTAATTATTATTTTTTTTTAGTCATGACTCTATGTCCTCTAGAGGGCGCCATGTTTAATTTATTGCGACGTCACATAGCCTATAACAAGCGAGACGTTTCTAACATATACCTCAATTGTTAAATTATAATAAGTCGTTTTGAAGTTGAACGTGGGAACAGATAACATACATATTATACCTACATACGGGTAAAAAACATAACCCTCCCTTTTGGCTTCGCCGTGGTCGGGTAATAATAATAAGGTATCTACACCATAAAACGGATAGGAATAAAAATAAGATGTCCACACCATAAAACGGATAGGAACAAAAATAAGCTAATATTTTTTATATTTTATTGAGCTAAATTGAATAAAATTATACTATTTAAAAATCTAAAATATTAAGTAAAATAAATTTCACAAAATACGTTTATTATTAAAAAATGATAAAGTATGTAAAACATTTAAGAGTTTTATTTATAACGTAACTAGCTGCCCTCCGCGGTTTCACCCGCGTAACTCCCGATCCCGTGGGAATATCGGGATGTAAGCTATCCTATCTCTCAAGTTGGATCGAACTGCACATGGTGTGCGAATTTTATTATAATCGGTTAAGTGGTTTAGGAGTCCATTGAGGACAAACATTGTGACACGAGATTTATATATATTAAGATAACGTAATATATACAGTGGTGGTCATATAATTAAGAACGCTGATATAAAAGGAAGATTTTTTCAAAATAGGACGCAAAACTAATTGCATGTATTTTTTTTTATTTCTCTCGGTATCGTAATACTTTTCCATAATACCACTGTATTTATTGATACACATGATTAGCTTAAAAATAAATAGACAAACTTTTTACACTACTTCTAAACATAGTATTCCTATTTATTGGCTGGTCACGTAATAAAGAACGCTAAATAGTGTATACCTTTGTTCAAAAATAGAGAACACTCAGTCGATTTGTTACTGTTTGTATAATTTTGGCGCCATGTAGTGCTGGAAAGATTAAAAGTCTTTCTTCTTATGAAAAAACCTTGCTTCTTGTGAAAAAACAATGGGAAAAAATAAAAGTTGTGATAAATCTACAAGGGAAGTAATAATAAAACTTCGCCGGAAGAATTGGTCTTATAAAAAGATAGCCGACCATTTTCAATGTTCAAAAACGATGGTTTTCCACGCTGTAAAGCATTATGCTACGTATCAAACTACTTCGAATGTTCCACGTGTACCTAAACAGAGAAAAACGACTCCTCGAGATGACCGAAACATCGTTCGTATGGCAAAACAAAATCCTTTTAAAGGGTCTAATGAGCTGAGAAAAGAATATTTTGGTGAAAACAACCCTTGAGCAATCTCAGTACGCACTATTCGAAGACGTTTGGTAGAAGAAAAATTGCACGGTAGGATAGCAAGAAAGGTACCCATGTTGAAACTTTGCCACAGGCAAGCCCGGCTTGCATTTGCGAGAAAGTATGAAAACTGGACTGTGCGACAGTGGAAAAATGTACTTTTTTCTGACGAGACGAAAATAAATAGAGTATGTTCTGATGGAAAACGATATGTACGACGTCCTCCGAATACAGCATTTGACCCTAAGTACACGAAAATTACATTAAAGCACGGTGGTGGAAATGTGAAAATTTGGGGGTGCTTTTCTGGACATGGTGTGGGACCTGTAAAGTTGATAGAAGGTAACATGGATCAGTTCCAATACAAAAATATACTGGAAGAAACAATGTTACCTTATGCTGAAGACGTTCTACCGGTTATTTGGACATTACAGCATGACAATGATCCAAAGCACACTGCACGCACCGTTAAGGAATTCCTTACAGCGCAATCAGTTTCTGTCTTAGACTGGCCAGCTAACAGCCCAGATCTAAACCCAATAGAGAATCTGTGGTTCGAAGTAAAGAAAAAGGTTTCAAATACAAAGTGTGGAAATTGAAGAGAGCTGTACGACGTTTTTTTAGAAGAATGGAACTCTATTTCTCTTGCGAAATGTCAAAAATTAATAGAGTCAATGCCTCGCCGGTGTAAAGCAGTAATTAAAAGCCGTGGATATGCTATTGACTATTAATTTTAGTTAAAATGTATTAAATTTCTTTTAAAATTTTCCTCACTACATATTATTGTGATTTTTTAAATGTAAGTGTCATACTAAACAATTTCCGGGCAGTTTAATAAATCGTTCTTAATTATTTGTCCAGCTTCAGTACTATTTGAATGTGTTACTTTAGTCAAATATATAAAATGTGTAAAAAATAGTTAGCGATTTTATTCTTTATTCATAAGCTACGTTGCTCTATTCATGTGGCTATTTTATAACGTAACTAGTTGCTTCTCAGAAGGTACAGATTTCTGTGTATGAGACGATTTAAATAAAAAACTTCTAGAACTTCAAATCGTTCTTAATTATATGACCACCACTGTAAGTACTTAATACAGCTTATCAATTAATTCCGATTATAAGTTTTTAATCAGCCTTGGAAACTTCCAGTGCAACAAACTGGTGATTAATTTAAATTTAAAAATGGTTGTTTGTAAAGTCGGTTTACGGACGATAATTTTACGTGAAAAATTGAGATTTTTTGCCTTTTTTTAAATTTATATTTCTTTTTCCTTTTTCTAAGTCTTCTATTCGTCACTCGTCACCATAACACAAGTGCAGATGAGCGATATTATTATTCGTCACGTCACCAGAACGTGACAATGACGTCACACTTTTTTGTGAATGCAGATGTTCATCAATTTATTAGAAGTTCAACTTATTTTTACTCGTAATCAATCTGGATGGTTTAACAAGTAAGATAATGTTATATCTCAACAAACAATAATATATTCATTCGCAGTAAGTCGTGTACAAATTCAGAATTTGTACGGATAGCGAATAGCGATGCTCCTGCCGGCGCCGCGCCGGCGCCGCCCGTGACTCATGCCACGTCATATACCGACCACCCATACTTCAAACATAACTAAGTTGCACGTCTGTTTTATCAATTCTAAATATAGCATAATATACTTACAGGATCAATTTTCCCTTTAGTCGCTGAGTACCTAAAACGCTTCGCTAAAACGGGCCTTCAGCCCTTCAGGGCTATATCCCAAAATTATAAGAGATAGCTACTTCTTCTACTTCCTTTGATTTGTCATACTATGTTTGTTTCCAGGAATTAATTTCTATCGGCAACACTGTCGATTGGTATGAAATATATGTACCTAATTATTTTTTTTGCAAAATCAACAGGTTCGATCCCTGGCACGGGTAATGAATTTTTCAAAAATCTAATGATGCTGTTTTAGTTTTCAGCATTTTGCGTTTTCACTACAAAGTCGCTTTCTCTGTCCCCATATCCCTATGTATGCTTAAATCTGTAAAACTACGCAACGGATTTTGATGCGGTTTTAATAGATAGAGTGATTCAAGAGGAAGGTTATTATGTATAATAGGTACAATATGCATAATATAGCCGTGCGAAGCCGGGGCGGGTCGCTAGTCTCTTATGATTTAGGATATAGCCTTGAAGGCCCACGGAATAAATTCATCCTGTACCGACGATTCTCACTCAGTCTGTTACGTCCAGTGCCTTTATTCACTAAGGGTCAAGTCGTCGGGCGCGCGTGATTAGGACGAGATTTCTATACAAAAACCGCCCCCCCTCCGCGCCTAATCACGCGCGCTCAACGACTTGAACCTTAGTGAATATAGGCCCAGTTCTTCCGAACATCGATGCGAGCTTAGTATCAGGATCATCGCTGACCAACGCGCACGCGCACGCATCACCAGTCAAGGATTATTAATAATTATTATCTAATTCAAAAGTGTTGTGCTTTGTTGATATAATAATCGACAAAATAATTACAAGTAAGTATTTTTATATAAAAATAATTATTTTATATCAGAAAAAATACAAAAGTTTTCACAAGGTCACGACATTAATTTTATAAGATAACAGTGAAATGACAAAGAGAGGATGATGTAACAATGGCGGAGTTATTGCATTTTGTTACCATACAAATAACTTGTCTTAATGATAATTTGGTTTTATTATAATATTGTTGAATTTATACATTCGATCAGGTAATATATAAAAGGTTAAAAATTTAAATCACGTTTGACAAGTAAAATGTGAAGACGAGTGAAGACAATATAATAATTATCACTACATAGTATAAAACAAAGTCGCTTTTTCTGTCCCTATTTCCCTTTGACTGCTTAAATCTTTAAAACTACGCAACGGATTTTGATGGGTTTTTTTTTAATAGATAGAGTGATTCAAGAGGAAGGTTTATATGTATAATACATGCATAATATAGCCATGCGAAGCCGGGGCGGGTCGCTAGTTAATAATAAATGTTACTGTAAATGATTTTTATAATTTTGAAATTGAAAATAATTTTGAATTTCAGGATCATGAGTAGATTGAAAGAAATCATCGGTAGCAATCGACGTTACAACGAAGTCATGAAATTGACGAATCTTCCTGTAGATCTACCGCCATTAGACCAACTATACGAAGTAATAAGTTGTTTTGTTTATATTTAACATATCTAATAAAATTTAGAACATTTCATGTGATATCTCTAAATTTAAGAAATTTGTAGAATTTTGTGAAAGTATTTTTAGTCTAAACAAAATGTTTAAATTCTTTTTAATTAATGCTTAATATACTTGTGTAAATTTTTTATATTTTTAACATATTTGTGTACACATATTTTCAGATAACTTTGGTGGATCACAATGGCAGACCATATGTATACAAATTAGTGCAAAACAGTTCGGAACCTGCATCAGGTACAAAACTATGAATACATATACAGGGTTACTGGTAATTATACTAGCAAGCCGTTGAGGGCTACTTCTGTGCACCGTAACAAACAGCTTTTGTTCTACGGCTTTTGGAAATTCGAAAAAAAAATGAAATTTTGAGGTTATGTAAATTCGAAAAACAGCAGATTTTTTTAAACAAAGGTCATTCAGACTAAAAGCAGTAGATAAAACTTATAAAATAAGTAAATTTTTAAGGTGAATGAACTCTACGTGTAAGAAACAGCTGATTTTCAGGCAAACCTAACCTCAAAATTTTCAAAAAAATATTCGAATTTCCAAAAGTCGTAGAACAAAAGTTGTTTGTTATGGTGCACAGAAGTAGCCCTCAACGGCTTGCTAGTATAATTACCAATAACCCTGTATATTTATGTAATGCATGCTCAGAAACTTTCAAGGTTATTTTGTATGTGGAAGTTAGCCGATTATAGATCTCCCTACTTTACCAACCACTTTACCACGCTAGTGCAGAAAGTATTACTTTATTTAACACTAGCGACCCGCTCCGGCTTCGCACGGCTATATTATTATGCATGTATTATACATATAAACCTTCCTCTTGAATCACTCTATCTATTTATAAAACCGCATCAAAATCCGTTGCGTAGTTTTAAAGATCTAAGCATACATAGGGACAGACAGCGGAAAGTGACTTTGTAAATAATATGTAATTTATAGTTTAATTCCATGAAAACTATTTTCATTATCACTTTCCGTACAATTTTGTTGCCTTTTACTGAACGTCTCGTCACAATAAAATTGAAGTCGACTGAAGCACCCACATACGGCGTGACATGAAACTTAAATTGTCGCTTATTGTGATCATGACACACGGCATTAAATGTTTTGACGCTTAGCGCAATCGCCATAAGCACGCCTTCGTCTCCCGCGTCAGACTCCCTACTTGTCTTTGTGCGCATGCGACATAACCTTAGGCTCATACCGCAATTCACGTCACGACTGCAAGAATGAGCCTTTTACATTCATGTCGTTTAGGTTTATAATGTCCAAATCTCAAAATGTCCAGAGGATGCAAATTGTCCATATCCCAGAAAGTCCTAATCCCAGAATGTCCATATTCATAAGAGTTTCTATTTTACTTTTTGAAACAAAATTAATTAAATACTATAATGATTGGCAACAGTGGTTTTTTAATCCACCATTAATTTTGTTTCAAAAAAGTAAAATAGAAACTCTGGTGTATGAATATGGCCATTCTGGGATATGAACAATTTGCACCCTCTGGACATTTTGGGATATTCCACGCAAATTATAGAATTAAAATTTGACCAACAAAATATTTGAAATGAATAAAAAATGTCTGAATAAAGAAAGTTATTAAATTAAATTTTAGTTTAGTTTTACGGGGCTGTTTCCGCACCTAGCCTTATTATTTGAGCCATTGTGCGTTTTAAATTTAATTTTATAGGAATAAACTTGCTTGGCGCACGTTTTGTGTTTCTGGGATTATATAAAACAGCATACGCATTAAAAATATAAATTAATATATGGCCACACATACAATCATGTACTAATTATACATTTTATTTTTAGATGCATTGGACGATACGATTGCGTATGAAAATTTATCAATTGATTTGAACGATATCAAAGAGAATTTTATGACATTGACTGATGAGCAGCGTAACATTATAATGCATATATACTATCAGTATAAGAAAATTATGAAGCAGAATGAACTTGGTGAAGTGTGTGATGCTAATCCGAAAATTATATTGCAAGGACCAGCAGGTACTGGAAAAAGTACAATAATTAATTTTATACAGAAATTAATAACATGGGAAGAAAATAAAACAGCTGATTCACCAGAAAAATTAAAAGTATTAAAATGTGCATTCACCGGCAAAGCTGCTTCAAATATTGATGGTGTAACATTGCATCACATCCTTTCAATACCACGTTACAAAACAAGAAATCTGAAAAAAAAACGCCTTGATTCGAAAAAAGAATTATTGAAAGATTGTATATTCTTTATTTGTGATGAAATTTCCATGGTTGGTAAAGGTTTAATGGAATCAGTGAACATGCGCTTACAGCAAATATTTGGAAATGACCAACTGTATGGAGATAGATTTGTTCTATTAGTCGGTGATTTATATCAAATTGATCCAGTAAAACAAAAACCTGTATATCCAAAATCCGAATTGTGGACATGCTGTGAATTCTATGAATTAACAAAGATTATACGTCAACAAGATGAGAAATTTATTAGAGCTTTAAATAATTTTAAAAATTCCCAAATGACAGTAGAAGACATTGATTTGTTGACATCACGCAAAATCGAAAATATTTCTCAAGTACCAGACTCAGTTATTCATTTATATTATCAAAATAATCGTGTTGATGATTATAATACAGTAAAGATAAACCAATCAAATGAAGAAGAAGAAATTGTTAATTCTCTTGAAGATTCGGACAAGTGGCAACCGTCTTATTTACGTGTGAAGATCGGTATCCGATACATGATTACGCATAATATGGATGTCGGTGATGGTTTAGCAAATGGTACAACTGGAATCGTTAAAGGTTTTGATTATGATAAAGACAACCGTGTAACCGTAATTTGGATGGAATTCCATTCAAATGCAATTGGTAAAAAAACTAGATTAGATTATTTCAAAAAACATAGTAAGCCCGGTTTTGAAAATTGGGTTCCCATTCACCGATCAAATATTGTCGTTAAATTAAAAAAATCTCCAAAAGTTAGCCGTACAATTGGTAATATGTTTCCATTGAAAGCAGCAGAAGCAATAACAGTTCACAAGAGTCAAGGTCAAACATATCACGACGGTGTTTGCATACACATTACTGACGATCCATATGACAAATTACGCACCGATAAGACTTTGCAATATGTCGCATTAACTCGTGTTAAACGACTTGAAGATTTATACATAATTGGAACCCTAAATTACACCAGTGTAAACAGTAAGAAATTTATTCGTACAGAAAATGAATTGAATCGACTGCGTACTGAAAGAAAACTGCAATTAGCATACGAAACATTTGAGGATAACACCGGTGACGTAATTATTTTTTTAAATACAGGGTCAACGTTTAATGAACATTATGAATTTATATCAACTGATAAGTGGTACGGCAATGGATCGCTGCTAATATTTACACAAACAAATACTATTGGATTAGACGAAATTGTAATACCGAATTTTGAGATTGCATATCGATCGGACGACGAAATTGCATTGAGATCTGGCAGTGGTATAATTTGCTACAAAGATAAAAGTAAATCTGTTGAAGTTGTTAGTTCAATGTCGGACGATGATAATAAAATTTATTTAACATTATTATTGTATGAAAAATATTTATATATTGTAACTGGTGTTAAAGGAGACTTAAATAATGATGATTTTAAGTATGCAATCAATAAATTTATTAGTCAGTATATACGTGATGGTAAATGTATTTTTTTCATTGGAAATTTTGATTCAAATACAACTTCTTCGTTAACCGATTTTCTTAACAGAATGAATTTTAGAAAAAAGATATCGTACGATTTATTAGACATAAATGAAGAGGGTCAATGTGACATGGTATTTACACGAAATTGTAATATTAACGAGAGTCAGTTTGGATTTTACGAATACATTCCATCATCTCATAAACCCATCTATGTTAAGATACCGCCAATGGCCGAATTGTTAAAAAGTCATGATGAAGCTTTCTCAGTGGATCATGAACAACTCGATAATGCACAACAATATAAGATACAGGAATTGATGGAAGTTGAGTAGATAAGTTTTTGAAAACTGGAATTTACAATTCTATCAGGTAGTGTCATGAAAGTAAATGATATACGATCGTCACAGTGACATATTAGAAGTATAAGAAATAATTAATATTAATAACATTTTATAATAAAGATACTGAATTTTTATCTTACGTGTTTTATTGTCAACCCATTGTTTTAGATTTTCATCCCTTTGTTATGATTTTCCTTTGTGTAGCTGCTGAACAAGCTGTCATTGGTATCAATAATTGAAATCAATAATGGAAATATTATATGTTTGTCCATCCAATGTACAGAAAATTTTAAGTTGAATTTGGAAATTTGGTTATTTTGTAAAATTCACGGTAAGTATAATTTTGGTATAAAACAAGTCGATAAATAATACTATACTGTAACGTGTTTATTCAGTATATTTTTGAGTGAATTTGTCAGCGAAATCAGTGAGTAAAATATAAATAAAGTTGAATAGAAAAATAACGGCCGTTTATCAAATAAATTGTCATTTATTTCATGACGGCCATTGGTTATTTAAACACTACAGATGTAATTACTTCCAATACGTAAGTATATTGTAAAGGTTACTAACAAAAAGATGAGCCCAACACCTGTACTAGTAATAAAGAATTGCACCTCTACTACCGAATATATGTATACCTGTACCGTATCTAAGTTAAATTTTATTTTTACACATGACAGCTGTCTCTCGTTGAGCTCTATATAGTTTTTGAGATACAGCCGTTCTAAGTTTGACTGCTGTCACCTGTCAATTTGACATCTACAGTCATTTCTGTTTCCGATCTTAAATGTATCCGAACGGAACATAGGAGCTTTTTAATCACACACGACTTGTACGATAGTATGACGATAGTACGCATTTTTCCCGAGTATCAAAAAAGCTGATGAAAGTACACCCCACTGACAACACCGTTCACCCAATTTGAGACTGAGGGACTCAAACTGTAGAGAAATTCACCGCCTCTGGGTGAATTTTTCCTTTTTTCAAATTAGTCGTTTAAGAAAGAGTTATTTTAGTAAGATGAAGCACGCTTTTCTAAGAATAAAATACCTACCTGTTGCCTTACTACTTGAAGACCTCCCAGTTATACACGTCAGGAAAGACAGACGCAGGCAACTAATTCCATTCACTTGCTGTACTATGGAATAACGAAGCAAAACGCTTAGTGCGGGTATCTGGCATCTCCACATTGAATCGGACTTAGTCGCTTTAACAGCTTTACATCAATTAGTATGACCGTATTCGAAACCTCTATCTAAAATAATCATCAAAAGCATATCATTATAAAGTTTGTTTAATCACTGTCATTAGGCGTTAGAATTAGTTAAAATCACGTAATTTGGTCGCAAATGTCAGCTAAAGACACGAGAACACATTTAACTTGAGCGTTAATGTGTTTAAAGGGTTTACTTGAGTCATTTGGTAAGTCTTTATTTTATCACCCAGAATTCACAAGAAGTTTATATGTCTCTATTTGTAAAAGTTATAACTAAGGGGTACCAGTCACTTCTGAGATTTGAACTTCTCTCCGTGAGATTTAGTTCTAGATTGTCCCAAACGTGACCACTGGGTGATACTAATGGAACAATCTCAAGGAAACTGGTCGCCTGGAAGAGATCGCTTTTAGCGATAAGGTCGCCCACTTTTCCATTTTAGTTTCTATTGTAGGTATTTCTGTTCGTAAGTATTTATTTAATAGTTTATAATGGTACAATAAAGTGTACACTTTCTATCTAGATAGGATGTAAAAGCCAAATTAAATTGAAACTAAGACGAGTCCATGTCTTCATAAAAAACGTTCAAAATACACAAAACTCAAGCAATATTGAAACAAACTCCCATACAGCTCGAGAACGCCAAGCAAAGACAAAAATGTTCAAGTAATTCTCACGCCAAAGTCCGGCGGGTTAATTAAAAGTTTACCCATTTCGACCTAATGTTTATGCATAAAGGAATAGTTTGTAAATTGACTGAAGTCAACTTTAATATTCTGGGTTGAATTCATCTCTCGTCGGATCGTAAAATTCAGGCAAATATTCATGTTTTATCATTAGGTTAATGAAGCTTCAAATATGTTTTCTTGAAACTTTGAAAGGGTCTTTTAGATCTTTGTTGTCTTCGATCATAAATGCTATACACATAAATACCATATGATCGAAGTTTGTTGTAATGAGTTTGGGTTTCGATCATTTACAACACGTCATAATGTATCTTATTTCCAACAAAAAATTTGTCATCTCAATCGGTCGGGATGTCTTTATTGAAATGTGCGCTAATTGACATTGCTCCGGTTATGGAAAATATCGTATAAAACCCGCGGCTTAGTTAACTCCAGACAGACGGACGGCTTAGTTAACTCCGTATATATAAAGCACGTTAAAAACCTCTATTGAGGTGGTTTTTACATTAATATTTTTAAGGTACCAAGATTTTTACTCAATTCCACGTCGTCGCGTCGTAAGGTTTTTAGCACAGGTTTATACAGTAGTGCCAGCAACTTTAATCCATGCTATTCAGGCGATTTATTTTCAAATAATAAAACATGGTGATCAAAATACATATAATCCTAGAATTTGTAACTCACAAAAACCGTAGTTTCAGGTTCAATTCATTATAAAAACTGAAAATTCGATTTGTTCAATCAACGCCAGCGTTCGACCGCAGTTAAAAAACGAAAGCCTTTTATTGGTGAACGATAGATTCCAATTTCGAATGTTGGTTTTAATAACGATTGTGGCGCCATCATGGAATTAAAGGTTTCAAACCAATTTCGACAATCACTCCCAAGTGGTTAATAGTAACTGAGAACAGTTTTTCTATTAGATTTTTGAAGGTTTTATGATCCCCATTGGTAAAATTGTTTTTTTTTAATGTAGTGACTTGTACATATTATATATTGTGTGGTAGTGATTAACATCGAGGTTTTCCGACCATGGACTGTAGAAGTGCTAAAAAAGAGCCAATGTTTTTTTTTTGTTCTCCACCTAATAAAAATAAAAAGCTATTGCATCGTGCGAGCTTCGTACAGTCGTACCATAAACATACACGTTAAGCTTACGCTCGGCCGAGCTACATGGTAGGCGGAGTGGGGGGTGTTAGGTTTTATTTTCGTTACGGAATTTCTTGATTCGGTCGTCGCGCTCAAAGCCCGCGATAAAAGCTATGCAATAGCTTAAAAACATTGTGATATTTAAAATAAATTTAAAAGGTAACTTAAAGATGTATAAATAAATTCATCCGTCACTAACTTTGCTCGATCAGCACTATATCAAACTTTAAAAAAACTAAGCTCAAAATATTTACCGATCTAGGTAACTTAAATCTACGTATAAATGTGCGCAAAATAACAGAATTTAACCCTGATTTACGGCTCTATATTGTGTACTGGGAATTTATTGCTATTTTTAACCGACTTCAAAAAAGGAGGAGGTTCTCAATTCGTCTGTATGTTTTTTTTTTTTTTTTTTTGTGTGTATGTTACGCGATCATTCGAAGACGGCTCAACCGATTGAGATGATTCTTTTTGTGTTCAAAAAGTGATACCTCAGGGGTGGTCCCATAAAAATTTGGTGAGGATCTGATGAGAATCTTCGGAGTGATGAACAGAATTGCACCTCGAGAGTGCAGAAAATTGCTCAGTTTTCGATTTCCACCAGTAGATTTGGCCCATAAACGAATAGTTACCGATAAATGGAATATCTGAAACCACCTTCTCATCAGAAAACTCTTCAATCAGTTACGATTACAGGTTACAATTTGAAGATTTTAGTCGAATTTAGTCGCCGGACTGGGTTTGAATGAATGTTGATAGAGAACCCTATCTTAAATGAAGTTCTGATGAGGATCTTCGAAGTGATGAACAGAAATGCACCTCGAGAGTGCAGCAAATTGCTCATTTTTCGATTTCCACCAGTAGAATTGGCCCATAAACTAATAGTTACCGATAAATGGAATATCTGAAACCACCTTCTCATCAGAAAACTCTTCAATCGGTTACGATTACAGGTTACAATTTGAATAAAATATTCGCTTTTGCCTCGCCGGACTGGGTTTGAATGAATTTTGATAGAAAACCCTATCGTAAATGAAGATCTGATGAGGATCTTCGGAGTGATGAACAGATCTGCACAGCGAGATTCAACAAATTGCTCAGGTTTCCATTTCCACTAATAGAAGTGGCCCATACACAAAAAGGATGAATGGGGCATCCGAAAACACCTTCTTATCACCAAACTCTTCAATGGGTTACGATTAGGTACAGGTTGCAATTTGAAGAAACAGTCGCTTTCGCCTCATGGAGTAGAATTTTCAGTGACAGTGGCACTAAAAATGGTTAAATAAAAAATAAATAAAAATTTAAAAAACCGACTTCAAAAAAACCTGAAAAGAAAAACAAACAAAACCTGAAAAAAAAACCAAAAAGTGAAAAATTATCCATTTCGGGTCACTAAGACAGCAGATAACTTAAACATAAGTACTTACTTGGAAGTCGGACTGGGTACCACCATGTTTTCTTTATACCTCTCAACATTCAATGTAACCCAGTCCGACTTCCAAGTAAGTACTTATGTTTAAGTTATCTGCTGTCTTAGTGACCCGAAATGGATTATTTTTCACTTTTTGGTTTTTTTTTCAGGTTTTGTTTGTTTTTCTTTTCAGGTTTTTTTGAAGTCGGTTTTTTAAATTTTTATTTATTTTTTATTACAATAAAACGCTAAATATTCCTAATAAATATAACTGCGCCCTGCGGTTTCACTCACGTCAGTCTCGATCCTTTTGATATATTTGCTACAAGCTGCAGAGCGCATTTTCGTACAGCATGTATGAAAAAATCGGTTTTAGTTTCTTGGGAATGTGTCCTCAAAGTATATAGGGCCATCTCTCCCGGAATTACCCTATTTAAAGTTAACTTATTTAATAATCAGTAAACTGATATATTTTTAAAAATATTTATAAATTTTATTTTATTTATTTACTCACAAATATTCTACAGTCACCTTGAATTCAGTGTCTAACTGAATATACGTAAAAATATCCGTTTTTTAAGTCTATTTAAAAGGTGAAATAAGATTCATAAACATAACAATATTGTATTATTACAAGAAAAGTAAGTTTAAAGTAGCTTAAATTAAATAATTAACATAAAATGAACCACTTAAAGTTGATTTTCCTTAAAGGAAATTTTTGCGTTGAAAAAGTGGTCCCCGGACTAAAATCGGATGTAATCTAAGGGACAAAATAAATCAGTGGCCGAGAAAGGGTAAGTATCAAAGAGATAAAATATTTACACTATGATAGAGGAAACATCTGAACATTTTCTTAAAGAAAAACAAGATGCTAAGAAAATGTACGACTCGGTTGCGTCACTGTCACTTTTGACGGGTTTCAAATCGAAATTGTCATAAACTTTTTAAACTCACGCTGATTTTTATTCATAGTATTTTCCCAATTATTTCGTACTAGCAGCGCTCTGCGATTTCACCCGCATAACTCCCGATCCCGTTCGAATATCGGGATAAAAAGTAGCCTATGGCCTTCCTCGATAAATGGACTATCCAACACAAAAATTATTTTTCAATTCGAACCAGTAGTTCCTGAGATTAGTGCGTTCAAACAAACAAACAAACTCTTCAGCTTTATAATATTAGTATAGATTGGTTAAACATAGTAATTTCTCCCAATTATTTTCCCTGGACTTAAAAGCATATTTTTATTTTTATTGTTCTTACCTCGATGTTTCCACTATGTAACAATAGTCATGGTCGCGAAGAGACTAGATCAAGTTGTCATGATGAAACAGACATGAAAAGATTGAATTGACTGGCTTGCGAGAGCACAGCTGTAACTTTCGGTCGTAGACCAAAGAAGAAGAACGTTGTTTTTTTGCGGCTAAGTAAAAAAATGGCGGCGTCCTTATGGTTTGTTTTTATTTTACTTGTGAAATTGAGTCAATTATACTTTCGGTGAATATTCATTTTTTAAATCTAATCGCTTAGCACTGACATTATGAGATAGATAGATAAATTATTTGTACCATATTATAACAGCTACTATTAGTCGTTATATTATTATAACTGCTTTATGTAGGTTTTAAGTAGGTATCTAACATTTTCTCGTTGACTTAAAACTCTACTAGTCTCTTTAGGTTTCAGTGCAGATTGTTGCTGGTATTAGATGCAACATGAATATATGAGAAATTTTGTGTACACAAATCGTGTGAGGATGATGATGATGATGATGATGATGAAAAAAACAGGTTCTGATGTTCTCTCTTTTCACTGTAAATTATACCTCTTTGGTAGATATACCTAGGGAGGGTAATTGGTAGGTCTCCGAGGGTAAATATGATTTTTTTGTCTCAATTGTTTTTTTAGATGGTTTTCTAAGCTTGATAGAGACTTTGAAGAAATTGTTTTTTTTGGTAAATGATTTATTGTTGGTTTAGTTGATATTCGTAGATTGTAGTCTGAAGTTTGATTGAGAGGGACATTTGTGACTTTGCTGGTAAATTGTGAGACACAGCTTGTATCAAAACTTGGAATTTTTTGTTTGAATTGAAATTATTGTTTGTTATGTATGATAGGCATAACTTTAAGCCTGGGCGCAAACGTATGTTTTCTCGAATGCGGTTATCGCATGCGGTTCCAATTCGGGATTCCGCTTGCGTAGCGCTAATAAGCGCTTCCTTTAATTATTCAACTTTTGTACAAGTAGATATTTCATAGCTGTTAAATATCAGAAGTATACGTAGAAGAAGAATTCTAGATCTAGGTTATCTATACATTATTCTATAAATAATAATGGGACTAGGGATTAAAAGTAAAAAAGATCCAAACGAAGCCAAATGACGCAAATTAACTTGATACCCCACTCGGGCATAGGTATCTGCTTACATTCGGTGTTTAATCTTGACTTGTATCTCCCATTACTTTCAGACAGCTAAACCGATTTCGTTTACAAACATAGCTAAGAACACTTGCGACTAATTCACCTTTCAAACAAAAAAAACTAAATCAAAATCGGTTCATCTGTTCGGGAGCTACGATGCCACAGACAGACACACACACTGACACACAGACACGTCAAACTTATAACACCCCGACGTTTTTGCGTCGGGATTTAAAAACCCAAAATAAACATGCAGAAAACTTCAGACCCTGCTTTGTAATACAAACTAACACTTTTACTTCATTGTGAAATATCTAAAACTTAAAATGAAAATGAAGTTTTCGCCCAGAAATTGAGTTCGTTTCAGTGGTCCTGAATTAATTTAACTCAGTGTACAAAACTTGGTATCAAATTTACTTAAAAACACCCATGGGAATTGTCTGGAGTTAGTAAGAAATTCTCTTATCATACTTAGTTTGGCTTGTTGCTTTATTAAAAATATTTCTACCTAGCTATCTAAATCTTCATTGAAATAACATTTTTAAATGAAAAAACATTTCTAAACAAAAGTAAAAAATATATAGTAATTATGTGGGTATGAAGAAGTATATTTACTAAATAATAAGGCATACATACTCTAAATTAGTTGTAGATAAACATAACATTATCATATTATATACGAGCGTAGGTGTTAAACATGGCTTATTTCGTTTACTTACGCAACGTAAAAGTAATTAAACTAATTAACAAAACTCCGAGCAACTTGAAACTTGATACAAACGAACGGAAACTACAATCAAAAGTTGAATCTAGGTCAATCCGCCACTCCGAAAGTCATTCCCGCGGATATCGCTTCATCGATTGTTTGTCTCGTAAGTCAATGCTTATTTACTCGACGATTCATTTTATAAACGGAAAATTGAGGATAATCGACTGTTTCTCCGAATATCTAACTATTTATATAAAAGAGAAAATGGCTTATCAAAAAAACTTTGAAATTATAAGAGCACGAGTCTGAAACATTGCCTGAACCTAACTGAGAACCTGAGGACGTAAAGGACTAAAAATTTTGAGAAATTTGACTTCCAAAGGGATAAAAAGGGTTGATAATATTTGTGGTTTTTAGTAGGTAACTATTATGTATTCTGTGTTTATAGGAAATTAATATCACGTTGACACCAACGCAGGTACAACAGCGAAGTGCACCTAGTTTTTTTGTATGTAACGAACGGGCTCCGAAATTACTGAACTGATTTTGATACAACTTGATAGGAGGATACATTAAATCACTGGGAGTAACATTGTTTACTTGTTATCCGCATATTTCTACGGGATCATGACCGCATGGCACTGTTAGTCTTCAATTAAACTAGACGTAAACTTCAAACTATACAATATTTAAAGAAATCACTGTGGAATTATTGACGTCAGCGCGAACGAGAAAATGTTAGAAATCGATAATTGAGTTTGGATTTTATAAAGTGTTACCGAAGTTATTCAATTTAAAACAAGATACAGGAGAGAGAGGCAAAATTACTTTTCTTCTTTAACTTAAATTGTTTATTATTGCATGGAAAATTGTTGTTAAATATTGTTGTGTCTATTTGTAGGTGAAAAACTTTTTATCGTTGTGCCTGTCTTGTTTTGTCTGTGTATTTCATTTAAATTGTGATAGAAAAACATACATACATCCGACTTTTTTTGAAGTCGGTTAAAAAGCGAGAATATTTCATTTTAAATTATATCAAAATTTACGAATAGAATTAACTTACACATAGCAACACTTTACAACAATTTTTCATGCAATCACTATCACTAGTCACTTCACTACATACCTAGTATAAAATAAAGTCACTTTTCGCCGTCCCTATGTCCCTATTTCCCTTTGTATGCTTAGATCTTTAAAACTACGCAACGGATTTTGATGCGGTTTTTTTTAATAGATAGAGTGATTCAAGAGGAAGGTTTATATGTATAATACATGCATAATATAGCCGTGCGAAGCCGGGGCGGGTCGTAAGTAATAAACAATTTTAGTGACAAGCATTTTGGGTTTGGCCCTAACGCACTCAAAATAAAGTTAAATAGATTGATTGCACACAATATGACCCAATAAAAAGCAAGTTCATCTCATTCATACATAATATGAAATAATTATATAAAAACTAAACTAAGATCACATGTTAAGACTTCATGAACGACACACGTCACAAAATTGTTATGTTTCTGACGTATCGGACAGCTTGTTCGAACTGCATGTACTTATAGTTATGGCCAAAGACTTTTGTGGGCGATAAATTTTAATTTAAAGCAATTTCCATTAAAGTTTATTGTAATTGTAACATTTACAATAATGTAAACGAAGCTTTACACCTGAGAGCTTTTCGGGAATGAGCTTTCTGATAATAAAAGTTTATTTAGTGAGCTACTCTAACTAAATAAAATAAAATTACCTGTGGTGTCCCAAAAGTACCTATCCCTCCTTTACCTTACATAAGAGGAAAATTTAATTTTTGTTTAAAGATTTCTTGTGAAAATAAAAATAATTCTAATAAAAAATAAAATAATTACTAAATTAAGAACATAAAATTTTCCGACTATTTAAACACAATAAGACTTTACTATCTTTACATAGTTATTTTTAATCACTACATAGTATAAAACAAAGTCGGTGTCTCTGTCCCTATTTCCCTTTGTATGCTTAAATCTTTAAAACTACGCAACGGATTTTGATGCGGTTTTTTTTAATAGATAGAGTGATTCAAGAGGAAGGTTTATACATGCATAATATAGCCGTGCGAAGCCGGGGCGGGTCGCTAGTTAATAATATAATTGAGCACCCTATCATATGATAGTACACAAATTAATATCGGATAATTAATTTTTTGGAAAATTACCAGGTTTGATTTCTGGCTAGGTCTAGGGCAATGAAATTTCCAAAACTCTAATGATGTAGTTTAGGTTTTTTTTTTAAATCGGGCATAGTTACAACTCCTTTCAGCATTTTTCGCTATCACTTATTATAGTTTAGGTTATAGCTATGAAGGCCCATGTAAAAAAATCACCCTGAATAACAATATCATCCTACTACTAAAGCCTTTATTAGGCTTGAAATGTAAGTTTTATTTTGAAGCCGTCAATAATAGTTAACTGCGCTGTTATTTCAATTTGAGATAGTTGTAAAGCATAATGAAGTATTTAGTGGTTGGATGAAATAATATTTTAAAGGCGCAGTTTACAATTATCTTTACATTAGCTCCGCCCTACGGTTTTACCCGCGTAAGTCCCGATCCCGCGGGGATTTCAGGATCAAAAGAATCCTATTTCAAGCTCTAACTCTCGCTATGCCTCTAAATCGTTCCATTCATCCAAATTGGTCCATTCGTTTGATCATGAAGAAGGAAAAATATACAAAACCAAATTTAAAAAACTTTAGGATTTATAATATTAGATAGGATTTCGAATTATAACTGGGTTATTTTTACAAAAAAAAATATCAATGTATTTTTATTTTTTTTAAAGTGCTAAGCCTGCACTGGGCTATCTGAAAATATTTTTCCTTAAAAAATATTTTCAAAAAAAAATATTTTTTTACAAATAGGTCGAAACACTCTTAATTCAATTATTGAGAAATCTTCAAAGTTAAAACTCAATCTCTGAAATACCTCGAACAAATAACTTGAAAACTCACAAACTTACAACATCCACTTCTCTCAATCGTTAAAACTTAATACAATGCTTTTCGAACAATGTGGGAAAATAACACGTTGAAGCCTATCGTAGATCTAGTGTCTATATTAATGAAACCTCGTCGAGGAGTTCTGAAATATGTTATAAGTTTTAGATAGCACTTGACTCACTTTACTTTGGCTTTACTTGATTTTACATAAATTGAAATTAAATTGTTATAAAATCGAAATTATCCAACTTAACTCAAGATATTCTTGAATAGACTACTTGTACTTGTATACGGACTGTTTTCCGCGATTAGACCTTGTTTAATTGGGTCCTTTTTGCGTGAAGATAGAGTAGGCTTGCCCAGCACCTACTATACCCTCTCAGGAGAGAAATTGTTAATACTTCTGGAACCAACTAAGCCGCGGGTTTCATCACGATGTTTCCTTCACCGTAACAGCAATATCAATTAGCGCACATAATTTTATCTTAGGAAAAATACATTTCTGCACGGCCGGCCTGGATTCGTACCCACGACCTCGAGAATGAAAGTCGAGGTATCTACCACTAAGCCAACACCGCTCTTCAATAGACTATATACATACACTAGCTTCTGACCGCGGCTTCGCCCGCAAGGTCCACAGGGAACAAATGACTTTTTTAACTAAATCACCATTTCACCCTCTCAGGGATGGAGTTTCGACAAACTCTTTCTTAGTAAATAGATAGCTACACTTTACAAATAAGATACCAGGCTTCCATGTTTCTAGGACCAACGAATGGTTTAAGCTGTGCGTTAATAAGTCAGTCAGTCAAGACATTAAATTTAAATTGACCGGAAGATAAAATATAAATCACAACAACAAGACAAGATTACTAGGAGTCCACCACCTTTGAACAGCGACAAAAAAAACCGGCATTTGTAATACTTATTTTAAGGTTGTGATTTAAATTGATCCTAAATTATTCTTTAGTAATTTTTCAATGGCACCCACCAGGATTCGTTCACGAAATTACCCCAACAAATTTGATTAAAAAATCGAGTTGAAAAACGGTCCCCAAGAACACATTTCCCTGGAATTCCAATTTATTGTCACCGTACATTCTTGCCTTTCCCCTGTTCTTTTGTATTTTTTTCATTAATGCCAAAGTGTGTGGTAAGGCTTGATTAAAAAATCCTAAATGTTCGAGGTTTACCGTAGATTTTAAACTGGAACTTTTCCAACTACTGTCTTAAAACACTCCATCTTCTTCTTCTTACTCATATCCTATTTATATGGGGTTCCCACAAAATGTGCAAAGTTCCGATCGCTCTGGAAGTCTTTGGGGGAGGCTTATGTTTAGCAGTGGACGTCCTTAAGGTGAAAGGGTACTGGCGCTCTCTCCATACAAACGTAGTCGACTGTTTCCTCCCTGGATAATGACACTAGCACAAATATTTTTGTGCCATAAAACCTATAACTGCCATGACAGTTTTATGCACCAAAAATATTTGCTGTAGTGTCATTATCCAGGGAGAAAACAGTCGACTACGTTTGTAATAGTTTGTACTTATGGAAAGAGCCCCCGGTACCCTTTCCTCTTAATGATCCTGTAGTGTCCCACTGCAGGGCAAAAGCCTCACTAGGTACTCCCCTTCCATAGTTCACGATCTTCTGCAACGGATTGCCAATCTGTCTCAAACTTGTCTAGACGATATGATGATAATGATTGCAAAATGATTTGGCAATATCTTACCAAATCATTTTGAAACACACGAAAAACATAATTATAGAAGAAAAAACACAACAATTGACAAGGACTTAAAAGAAAAATCATTAAAATTAATGAATGAATAAAAGGAAGCCATGTGCTATCCTAAGTTGGTCGACTATGAGCTACAGCAAGCCTACTTAACTGCGCTGATCTTCCGGCCCGATCCACCAATGATGTTGCTGATAAGTTTACCACAGCCACCTCCTGGAGACCCTAAGGTACGATGATCAGCACAACGTCCACAAATCCCTTATTCACATTCCCTAACACCCACGCGACTAGATTGGGTAACGCCACTCTAATCAGACAAAACCTATTTAAAACAAAGAAGTTTATTCAACCGTTAAAATCACAATCGAAAACAAACGTTGAAAAGTTAAAAACTAATCGAAATTCTATTAAAATATTGCGTGGTAAAGTTTTTAGGTGTTCGAAAAACTTTCCGATGGAAACGATCGTTCTGGTGTGCCAATTTGCAAATCGAATGGAAAAAAATGGCGAAAACGATAGCTTCATTAGTTTCGGTTGTTTGTAGTTTTGGTGTGGTGTAGTGGATTGCTTGAGTTGTCTGCTCCCTGCTACCTCCTCCCGAACTACCTAGAAAAGTAACTTAGTTCATTGTTCTAAAACCAAAAATTTATACCGATATTTCCAAGTATAAAGGTTCAAAGAGTAAAGTTGGGTACAGACTAGAGCATTTTCTAGTAACAGAACATAGAGTATTCGCTGTTTTCAAAACTCGAAGCACACTACACACATTACCTTCGATGTTTTTTATGCATTTGCCTGTAATCGTGTTTGGTTTTTGTTCCAATCATATTTTATTTTTGTTCCAATTGGACCAATAACACTGAAAAATTGCATTAGTTTGGTTGTTAAACTACCATCTAATTAGAATGAATCAAAATGTTCCCTACATGTATACGCAGAATGAGTAGATTATGAGTTCAAGTTGCAATAACCTTAGAAAATACTAACGTAATATATGCTTCCTCTGCAGTCCAGATAAGCTATGCAATCAATTTAAAATGCAAGTCAGTAATATTCATTACTCAACGGCTTAATTAAAAATATGTGCACACTAGAGACTGTATGAGAATAAAATCTCTTGAAAATTTTTAATGAATAGAATTATCTACTTTGATAAATGATACCTTAGGTAGTTAAATTACTGAGGACTTTTTAATACTTATCTTTTATTAGCTTTTTTCGTCCGCGTAAGGTTTTATATTTCTTAGATTTGCTAAGAAATATACCTACGTTAAAACAGCTATTTGTAAACTCAATTTTAGCCAAATCTGTCCATTGGTTTGACAGTCAGTCAGGACTTAAAACTCTATAGGTAATTGAGTCCAACGATTCAAACCTGGAAAAACAACCCATACAGCTGTAGAGATCCATTTCAAAACCTACGCGACAAATTCAAAACCTACGCGACTTCGTCCGCGTAGGTTTTGAATTTTCCAAAATCCTTTCTTATCGGATGCCTACGTCATACAAAGAACACACCCTCCAAGTTTCAGGGCTCTATACGATCATCGGTTTAGGCTGTACGTTGATCCGTCAGTCAGTCCGTCAGTCGTTCAGGACAAAGCATTTTATATGTATAGATAACGAAGACAATAACAATAATAATAACAAGTTCTTTTCCATAATATAAATATTCCTAAGAAATAATTATTTTCATAAAATTTTAGGTAATTATTCTGTATTTATTGTGAAAAAATAAAAACTACAAATAAATCCTAATTATATCTCCTTAATTAATTTTCAAGAGAATATAAAGGACTAAAGGTAGCAGAAGCAATATCTTCTGCGCGTTTATATAATGGTGGATAATTAGTTCTTTAAGTAAGGTAACTTTGTTGAAATTCCAACGAAATATTGGACAAAAAACTTCATAAGAAAATATTTCTAATAAAATTGGCAGGCATTGGATTACGTCAAAAACAAACAGAATTTGTACAAACAAGCAGAAAATAGATTCATAGGGAGCTCGCAGACAAAATTTATCCACTTTTTAAGTGACATTTTTTTTATTTTAAGAGAATAAGACTCATCACGAATCTCTGAAACTACAAGAGTTACAAGTCCGAGAAACTTCGTAAGGAGTTATAGGAGACGTAAGGGAGCACTATGAAAGGATTTTTGGAAATAAGACCACTTAAGGGGTACAAAGGGCTGTTAAAGTTTGTAGTTACTATGACGTGTCTGTAGTAAATTAAGTATCATTTTAAGGTCAGTCAACATAACAATGCGTCCACTTCACGACCACATTATAGAAATAGTAAGGATCGGCCAATAGCATGTCCACCGACACACATGTCATCACAAATTAAAACAAGTACGTAAACCTAAACTAAGCGCACATCATCACTACATAGTATAAAATAAAGTCGCTTTCTCTGTCCCTATTTCCCTTTGTATGCTTAAATCTTTAAAACTACGCAACGGATTTTGATGCGGAAAATGTAACAAGTGGAAACGTGTTTCGATGTGGCGTAGTGAACCCATATTAAACATAGAAAAGATAAAAAGTCTGTACCAACTTGGAAGCAAATTAAAAAGTCTAAGGTACTTAAAAAGAGTGGAACTTATTATAAAATATTAAATAGTGCAAAATACTTTTTTGATTTGATTGCAACACTAGCATATCAGTTGAAAAGCACAAATCAGTTTCGAAGTACTATATGGACAACTTTACGCCTCTAAGCTACATCGTAACTTGGGTAACTCTATCAGGTGGGATAGAGGTCAAACTCTAACCTATACCTAACTCTCCTTATCCCTATGGAACAGTACCACATCATACATTCAACCCGAAACCAAACTGGAAAAGAAAAATCCAATGAATTCTGTCACCAGAATTCACTTTCTGACCTTTTTTCACGTAAAATAAGCCTCTGAGGCATATAAAATCTCGTCGACGCAGTCGCTAACCCTTTCAGGGATGTTTAAAAATTCACTATTATTCTGAAAGGTGTACAGGGTGTTCCAGTTTGGATGTATGTGGACTAAAATGAGCATGATAAAGGCATTTAATGGTGCTTGTTGGTTTGACATAAATTATTGCTAGCTGAATAAAAGTCAATACCTACCCATTAAATTGTATCAATAAAGAGAGATTTTTTTTGTTTACCGGGTCCAATTGTGAAGAAAAATCGATAAACGAAAATATGGTAAAATAAACTTTTTGTCATTTTCTTTCACATTATTTTCTACACAAAGAAAAGTTGCTTAAAATTGTTGTGTAACGAATATTTTAGCATGGTTAATAATAATATGGTTATTCTACTCTAACATACTAACCCTACTTAACACACATGAAAAAATGTGGAAATCGGTCGAGCCCTTTTTGAGTATTTGCGAGGTTATATATCCAAATTGGATATCTGCTTTGCTCCGACTTTTAACTTCAAATAAGATATTTGGAGTGAATGCAAACTACGGACTTCGGCCGATTTCTTCTAAAACATCCGGGACGCAAAATTCAACTATTTTCTTTAGTTTTTCGTAAACAAGTTAGAAAACCCATCCTCATATTTCCAATAATTTCCACAATTTTAAAAACACAGGTTAAAACGTAGAAGATTGCGGGTTCGATTCTCGCCGCGAACAAATATTAGTGTACCTGATTTTTGTTTCTAATATAAAATTAGTAAAGTCACCACAGCGTTAGCTTGTCTGTATCCTGAGGGAGCTGCTTAGTAACCGACGCTTTCAGGTTAGCCTCCATACCGAAAAGAGTAGGTGGCGCTCCCAAAGGAACGGTCTACCGCAGGACAGCGTACTTGCACCAACACTTTTCAATATCTACACTAACGACCAACCCTGCTCTCGGGACACCCAACGCTTTATTTATGCAGACGACCTGGCTCTTACCACCCAAGCCCCTACATTTGATGTGGTGGAGGAGACTCTTACAGAGGTCCTTAAAAATTTAGGCCAGTACTACGTGGATAACGGGTTGCGACCAAACCCTTCGACGACGCAGACTTGCGCATTCCACCTCCGCAATTCACTGGCCAACAGGAGACTTAACATCTCATGGCAGCAGGTCAGAATCGAGCACTGTCCGTACCCTTAGTACTTGGGCATTACACTCGATCGATCCCTTGACCTACAAATCACACTGCCATAAAACTAAACAGAAGGTGTTCTCTAGGAATAACCTACTCCGTCGTCTCACCTCCACGGAATGGGGGGCCGCGCCACATGTGCTTCGGACAACAGGCATTGCCTTATGTTTTTCGGCTGGCGAATTCGCGTGCCCAGTGTGGCAACGATCCGCTCACGCAAAACAGGTCGACATAGCCTTAAACGACACATGTCACATTATTACGGGATGTCTCAAGCCAACACCTCTCAGCCTGCTTTAGCCGCTGGCTGGCATCGCGCCTCCTGAGGTCAGAAGAGATGTCGCTTGCTGCGTCGAAAAAAGAAAGCAAGAATTCGATGACCGACATCCTCTCTACAATTACGACCTGCCCCCAGCCAGGCTAAAAAGCCGAAAAAGTTTTCTGCGCAGCACACAGGCTTCAGAAAAAAGCCCAGCTGAGGAAAGGGTGGTGCGGTGGAAAATGAAACATCCCGTACCTCCAGCTTTTCTAAACACGCGAGAGAGGCTCCCTCCGGGTTCCGATCTGCAATGGCCTACGTGGCAGTCACTTAATCGACTCCGGACTCAAGCAGGCCGTTGCAGACAGAATTTAAGCAAATGGGGATATATTGCACCGACTGAGGAGCAATGCGAGTGTGGAGTCCCGTCGCAGTCCATGGTGCACCTTCTCCAATGCCCATTGTGCCCTAATACTTGCACATTGGAGGACCTGGTAGAGGCCAACGCCGCTGCAGTTGCAGTGGCTAGCTACTGGGCAGGAAAAATTTGACTGGTCGAACGTCACTGACACGAAAAGAAAAAGAAGAAGCGTTAGCTTAGCTAGACTGTGGCATCTATGCAAATTTAAAAAATATAAATGATGAAAACTAAGGAATCTACTCTCTACATGCGGACTTTCGAGATAAAAGCTTTTATTATTATCTACAGTCTGTGTTCTAGTTGGGTTGAACAAAAATATATATCTAAGAAAACAACTCTTGAATATTAATAAAATGCGACAAAAAGTTGTGCCAACACCAACCATATGGCTCTATTAAAATTTACACGAAACTTGAGCCGCCTGCTGTTTTGCATAATTTTACAACATTTTTCAGACGCTTTCAGAGCTTTGTTAAGTTTCGTAAACGTGACCACCGTTGTGTTGTGGGTTTTGTAAAGGGTTTACTCACTATTAAAGACATTTTTTTAATAATTTAATGTTTAATTTAAATACTTATCCTCGAATTTTGTCAAATAAATTTCAAATAAGTGCGTAGGTACAATAAAAGGTGAGTAGGTACCCCAAGAGTTTCTCATTGGTGGGTGCGTACCGAAGGCATAGGTACATCCTAACTTAGTTTTTAAGACGTTTTAATTTGATTTCATGTGAATTCCAAATGAATAAAGAAATTTTTACTATTAATAACTTAGATACAATTTAACTAGGGATTTAATATAAAGTAAAAAATAATGAGAACTAAATAAGTCTCGACGACGCCGAACGACGCTGCTGAAAATTAATAACAAAATAAAAAATATTGAGAAAGTTTATGTTTTGTTTTAAAGTTTTGGCTGTGCGCTTGAAACGATGTTTATAGATGTCCTTGTTCTCCTACTGGTAAGTGAGTAGAAGTAGGAGCTACAGCAAGCCAAGCAACAACAACTCAAGAAAGCGGATCCATATCCTATTCTACGACATCTTGAACTTTCATGATTATCATCATATCAGCTACAACACGTCCACTAAGACTTCCATCAGAGCGATCGGTCGCATGCTCTCTGCGTCCGACGACTTCCCGCGACCTTAAAATTATAAAGGGTTATTGGTAATTATACTAGCAAGCCGTTGATAGCTACTTCTGTGCACCTTAACAAACAACTTTTGTTCTACGACTTTTGGAAATTCGTAAAAAAATATGAAACTTTTGAGGTTAGGTTTACCTGAAAATCTGCTGTTCCATACACGGAGAAGTCCTTGTCCAGAGAAATCGGAGAACCTTAAAATTTTACTTATTTTTTAAGTTGTATCTACTGTTCTTAGCTTGAATGACCTTTGTTTTAAAAAATCAGCTGTTTTTCGAATTTGCATTACCTCAAAATTTTCATATTTTTTTTCGAATACCTATCCAAAAGTCGTAGAACAAAAGTTGTTTGTTAAGGTGCACAGAAGTAGCTATCAACGGCTAGTATAATTACCAATGACCCTGTATAGTCTGTCCATTGGGCTTTAAACAACTTAGAATAAAATATAATAATAAGCCCGCAGGGCACCTTGAGGCGAGGTGACGGGGAGTAACGACCCCGCGGTCCCGAGTTCTCCAGGGGGAAGTCACCGTTCCTCATCTCCGGCTTGCCTTAGTTGGTTGGTCGGAGTGAACACTGACAAGGAAGCGGTCCCCCGCCTCTGGCTTGCCTTCACCGGCCGTCCAGAGTGGAGTCGCAAGGGTAGAAATACTCGAATGATGGATGCCGAACGTCAGTGATGAGTTGCCCCGCTCGCTCGGACTACCAGCGATGACTTAAAATCCAGTGAGGCCTCTCCATCCTTCAAGCCACTCACGTTTCTGTTGCCCCCTTGCTGTAATTTACTCGGCTAATTAGGGTGGCCCAGTCTGAGAGTTGGTGAGTCTCCGCCTGCCATTTTTACGTGTTTATTGGACATTGTTACGGCAGGTGTCATAGTATCCATAGTTCCCCAGTATCTAGTCCACTACCATCCCATCACAATAGCTCAAGTAGTTTTGTCCTGTAGATTATCAATAGTTTTATCCAAACCGGAGGTTGTCCTTGGTTGCACTTTATAGTGTAGACAGGGATAATCGCCGGCTTAGAATCCACCCTATTGTTTGCTATTATACTTGTTATTGTAAAGGGCCTCTACGTGTTGGCTTCGGCTCCACGCACGCCTTCCAAAGGTCCGGGACTCCATAGCCCCGTGATACAGGACGTTTAACAGACATAATAATAATAAATCATTTATTTCAGGATACGAAGGCCCCATAGATACATACCTTATAGACTAACATACATATTTTATAATATAATTTGAAAGTGTTAATAGATAACTTAAAACTATGTTAGTAGCACTTCCAGGACACTACACTTAAAATATACCTAAAAGACTCAGAAATATTAAAATAGTCCTTCAAACTGACCTCATTTCATAATACCAATTACACATGATCTACAAACATTTGAAGCGATATTTACACCCGACTGATTATTACCCTCATGGTTGGATTGAAATGTTTATATTCTGTCAAATGAACCAGTTATACAATAAATATGCGGTTATTGTTATTCTGTATCATTTCGTATATATTAAGCTGAGTTTATTTCAACCCGTTTCAAGCGAGTGGAGTATATAAATGTTAAGTAAACAAGTAAATAGAAGTCCTTTTGCATCCTTTCTTTTTTGCTATGTTTTCCTTATGGTTTTTGGTTGTATTTTGTAAAAATATATGAATAAAATATATAATACGCGACGGGTTGAGACGACTCCTCCTTTTTTGAAGACCGTTAAAATAGCTGAGCAGTGTTGAGCTAGCGGTATATATTCCGAAATAAAAAATATGTGCGCTAATTGAATGCACTTACGGTAAAGAAAAACATCGTGATGCAATTCGCGGTTTAGTTAGTATTTAAAGTTGACGAGTTTTTTCCTCTGGACAGGATCGACAAAGCTGATAAGATGGTATAAAAGAAGAACATATCTCAGGCAGAATAGTATAGATTAAAGTTACTGGCGCTGTATAATCATTTAGGTTGGATACAAGTACAAAAGTCAATATTATTTCTGTATTTTTTTATGGAAATACTTAGCTAAATTTGAGAGGCTGAGAAAATCTATTTTGCTCATTATTTTCTTAACTTAATGCACCCAATCTTGCACGTGCAGAACCAAGAGAAGTTCTTAACCGGAGTCTTAACAAAGGCCTTCGGATTTACCCTTTAACGTGAAAATCAAATGTAGCTAAATGTAGCTGCAATTTCAATAGGTGGTGAAAGCTACATTGTCAGCCGGACGTTGCCGGATACTCTCAAAGTTTGCTGTAGCCTGAGGTTTGGTCACTTTGATCCAGATTCTTGGGGAGATGACGGGCTAAACGGGTCAAATTTATTGTTAAAATATTTTAGTGATTTTTTTTCTTGTTATTTGTAGGTACATATTTTACTAGTCCATAGCTAAAAAACTAGAAAAAAGTTTTTTCTTGCAAATATAAGTAGGTACCTATTAGTGCAAAATAAGAATATTCCTGACAAGAAAAATTGGAAAAGTTTTCTCATAAATTGTCGGAAAAAAGTGATGAACGTTTTTATGGAATTTTTCAATGAAATCAAACCACTCACGATTTAAACGAGAGGCTTATATTTCCATAGGATCGGAATGTACGCCGGTGAAACCGCAGGGCGCGAAAAATAGACTTTAATAATGAAGCATTTTAGTTTCAAACAACAGTTTGAGCTTCGAATTTCGCCCTGAATTTCAGCTATATGAGAACTTTGTAAGAACCAATAAATACGAGTTTCAATGTCCTACTTTGCTTTACAAATATGAATATGATCTTTGTGTTTGCTTACGTAATGTAGACCGAGACGATTCCAACTTAGATATGTTTATATAATTCTATATATTGTCGTTTTACAACTGTACTATTCGGTATTTACGAGTATTGTTATGTAGATATTAGTTGATGGTCAATAGAAATCAGATAGTGAAGCTACGTATGCACTATGCGGATCAGCTGGATGGGGTCAGCCGTCCGGTTGGCCGCAACCGAATTATATATTTAATTGTATATGAAAATCGTTTCTATTCGCACTGCAAAGGGCTGCCGTCCGACCACTTTGGTCACAAAAAAGCGCAACAGCCCGACGACGTTGACGGTTGGTCGGACGCGGTATCTTGTACACTTAATATAAAACAAATTCCCTCTGCCACGTCTGTCGTTTGAACGCGATTATGTCAAAAACCACTAAGCAGATTTTCATAGAGTTTCATTAAATGACGACGATTTTGTGTAAATTGGCTAAAGTATGACGATAGTTAAACTTGGTTCGTCTTGCGGTTAGCCGCAATCGCAACCGCAAATTGTGGTCGGCCAAAAGGCTTTTCAGCTACTGGTTTCTAAGTGGGTGTACACTTACTGTCGAGGCCTAGCATGTGTGCACACATACATATACACACATGCTCACGACCGGACTGATGGAGAGCAAACAGGTTCTAAAACCACGGCGCGAGGCGCGGCGCGAGCGCGGCGACCACTCGCCCAACTACGTTCTCATAGGACAGACAGATTGTCAAATTGTTTCCTCTGTACTTAAAGTCTATATTAAATTCATTAAATATTGTAATACCTATGGAAAGCATTTAATTTGATTCTACAAACCTAAGCTAATCTAGACCAGCTAGGCAGGAATCCCACATTTTGGTCCTATCGAACCGGATAATAACTGGAAACGGTGCGGCGGCGGACACGCGTACGGACACAAGACGGCCATTTTATCTTGAAGAAGACTTGGGTCAAAAGCCACGCGGAACCACGCCAACAACCAAACCAAATGAGGAACTTGATGACAATTTATCGGAAAAATTAATGGCCAGAAACCAGTACATCGTCTTTATGCATCGAGTATCATGGTAACCCTGGGAAAGTAGCATTGCTGTGAGTTCGTTCCAATTTTCTCCCTTTAAAATCAATAATCCTTTTCAAAAACTATATTCTTATTCACTTTATTTCACTCAATTGCTATTTACGCATTATTTCTCCACAATTTCTAGCTGTCCTATCAATTTCATCAACATAACCAAACCTTCGACGTCATAAATTTAGCCAATCCACTCAAATTATCACATATTTCAACATTGTTTGCTATTATTTGGCTAAATCATTAATCAATAACATCAAATTTCATCAAAATCATTCTCATAACCAATTTCTTCGTGAGTAAATTGCCCCGATCTGCGTATCTATTGTATTCATATGTCAACTATTTAGCTAATTATACCTATTTTATTGCATTTCCAGCGAATAGCATCGTGTTTCAAGTTCAAGGTTAGCATCAGCTGGTATCGGTACCTACATACGTGCCGCGTGGGCACGACCGCACCGCGTGCTACCTATCTACCTATCGCTCATCGCCATTTCATACGCTTTAGCTCGTTTCACACATTTCTCCTTCTGCACTGCTTACAATTTAAGTATCGTTACAGTTTTAATACTTTTATTGCTCTAAACTGTGTATTTAATCATTAATTTCAGTTAAAAATAAATAAACATGGATTTTAAATCATTGATTAAGAAACGCGGCAGTTTCAAAGCGAAATTAACTCAATTTAAAGCATATTTAGAAGTGATTAGTAGTTGTCAAAGTTTAACTTCGTTACAAATTAATGAATTACAAATTAGATTGTCCAAAATCGAAGAACTTTACTCGGATTTCGATTGCATTCAAACTGACATAGAAAATACGTGTGAAATTCCAGATGATCAATACAAGGAACGCGAGATCTTCGAAAGTCAGTATTTCGGAGCGATCGCCGCTGCCAGGGAAGCGTTGACCGGCCAGGAGACTGCTGCGGACTTCGGATCGGCCGCGGGTTCTGTTTGTATTGACCATGACAATAAAGGTGGGCTAAAACAAAGACACAAACTTCCAACCATTAACTTACCTACATTTTCTGGCCACTATCATGACTGGCTAGTATTTTACAACACTTACGTATCACTCATACATTCAGACAACACTATACCTAAAATTAGCAAATTCCATTATTTGCGCGCTGCTCTAAGTGACAGTGCTGCCGAGGTTATTCACTCATTAGATTTCACACCAGATAATTATGACGTAGCATGGGGGTTGTTGTGCGAGCGTTACAATAACAAACGGCTCCTAGTTAACAATCACATACAAGCAATCTTTAATATTCAACCTATATTAAAGGAGTCGAGCGAAGCCTATCGCACAACAATAGATATTATTAATAAAAACTTACGTTCACTTAAGGCACTCGGCCTACCTACAGAGGGATGGGATGTACTCATAATTTACACAGTATCAGAAAAGTTAGATTCTATAACAAATCGCGAGTGGGAGGCTCACCGAAGTGCACTCACTGAGCTTCCAACACTCCTTGATTTTACTAAATTTCTTAAAAATAAAGCAGATTTATTAGATTCGGTGAAACGACGTCGTCACAGTGATATCACTCACGTGCGACCCAGGTCGTTTGCTATTAATAACACCCCCCCTCAAACAATCAAGTCATTAACTTGTCCATTATGTAAAAATAATCATGCTATATATCAATGCTTGAAATTCAAATCATTTCCTATAGAGGGACGCATTCAAAAAGCAAGGGCTCTTAAATTATGCCTCAATTGCCTACGCTCAGGTCATAATACCCAAAATTGCAGGTTAGGTGCTTGTAAAATATGCGATAAATCACACAACACATTACTTCACCTTAACCAACCTAACAATACACACCAACAATCACAGTTGGCTTCTTATGAAACTCCACAAGGTAGTTCAACTCAATACACACCGACGACGACTAGCAACGTCGCACTCTGCGCTACTCAGCCAGACATTCATGCACATACATCCAATCATAACACACAGGACAATGTAGTTCTGTCAGCCGCACACAATCAGTGTGTGGTATTGCTGTCAACAGCACTCATTCAAATTAGTGATCACGATGGTCACAAACACACAATACGTGCCTTGTTAGACAATGGCAGTACATCAAGTTTCATCACTAATGAACTATGTACTAAACTCAAATTACCCACTTTTTCAAGTACAACTTCTGTACTCGGGCTGAATCATCAGTCATCATACATTTCTAAAAGATGTGACGTCACCATATCTTCACTACACAATTCGTACACTGAAAACATCAGTTGTTTTATCGTTCCTCACATTACACAATACTTACCGACTACTAGAGTCGACTACACATCGCTTAACTTACCCCAGAATATTACATTAGCGGATCCTTCATTCCACACCCCGTCTCGAGTAGACATGTTACTCGGAGCGGACTTATTCTGGAGTATACTACATCAAAACACTATTTCGCTAGGTAGGAAACGACCTACACTATGCGAAACTAAGTTCGGATGGATAGTGTCCGGACCCATACACACTTATACAAATACAGTCCATTGCAATCACTCCACAACACAAAACATTGACGAACAGCTGCAAGATCAATTGACACAGTTCTTTGAACTTGAAACTGTCGTATTACACAAACCCTCTTCGAAAGAGGAGCAGGAATGTGAAGCTCACTTCTCAAAGACTACTGAACGCGAAGCTGACGGCCGTTTCGTAGTCACTATTCCTCTGAAGGAATCGCCAGAAGTTCTAGGTGACTCTTATGAAAGAGCATTGTCGAGATTCATTTCACTAGAGCGTAAATTCAAACGCGATCCATCTTTCAAACAAGAATACACAAAATTCATCCAAGAATACATTTCATTAGGTCACATGACAGAGAATACATCTCCAGATCAAGACCAATTCACATACATAATGCCACATTTTGCAATAATACGTGAGACCAGTCTTACGACTCGTCTACGTGTCGTGTTCGATGCGTCAGCTGTAACCACATCAGGTATTTCATATAATAATATTCAAAGAGTAGGTCCCACGGTGCAGAGTGACCTAATTAGTATATTAATTCGATTTAGACAGCACAAGTATGTGGTTACTGCCGATGTCCAGTCTATGTACCGAATGGTAAATGTGAACAATAGCCAGCGGATGCTACAGCAGATACTCTGGCGTTTCGAACCACATGAACAACTGAAACAATACAAACTAAACACAGTTACATACGGCACAGCATCCGCACCTTATCTCGCAACCAGATGCTTAGTCCAACTCGGCAAGGAATGTCCTGAAAAAGCTGTTTCAGATACAATAATTCAGGATTGTTTTGTCGACGACTTAATTACGGGAAATAATAGTGCCTCTGAGTTGGTGAGCATCTGCAGGGGCGTTATAAATCACTTAGAGCGTGGCCAGTTTCACCTTAGAAAATGGCACTCTAACAATCCACAAATAACACATGAACTAGTGGGTGAAAATAGCAGCGAACAATTCCTTAATTTAAGTGAACACGAATATTCAAAAACTTTAGGTTTATTGTGGGCCTGTAAAGAAGACAAACTGCTATTTTCAGTCAACATCACAGAACACGAACACACATCAAAGCGCACTATTCTATCCACAATGACCCAAGTGTTCGATCCATTGGGGTTAATTAATCCATGTATTTTACAAGCTAAAATCATTTTGCAAAAACTGTGGTCACTAAAAATCAGTTGGGATGAAAAGGTACCAACTGAAATTCAGAACACTTGGAATAATTTCACAACATCACTATTAAGCATTAACAGTCTCAGAATTCCAAGAAATATAATATGTTATTTTCCTAAAATAATAGAACTTCATGTTTTTTAGTGACGCATCCATACAAGCATACAGTGCATGTGTGTATATTCGATCAATTACAAATAATAATACAATACATGTACATTTAGTAACAGCCAGGAGCCGTGTCGCTCCACTCAAGCCGATGACGGTTCCCCGTTTGGAGCTGTGCGGAGCTCTATTGGCAGTTCGTTTAGCTGAAAAGGTGAAACAATCCTTAAGATTGAACATACACAAATGTACTTATTGGTGTGATTCCACAATCGTCTTAGCATGGATTAAATCCAACAAACAAGACTCACTAAAACAATTTGTATACAATCGAATTCATGAAATCAATACACTTTCAGAACCAAGTACGTGGCGCTATGTACCAACTCATTCCAATCCTGCCGACATCGGGTCGCGAGGGGCGGACGCTAAACAGCTTAAATGCAGCGATCTGTGGTGGTCAGGCCCTGCATTCTTGACATATTCTGAAACTATTTGGCCCACTGAACCTACTCTCATGAAAGAAATTGACTTACCAGAAGTTAAAATTCACTCTCATCATGTTTCAGAGGCGCCATCAATAGAATTCATCAACAAGTTTTCAGAATATGGCAAACTTCAGCGTGTCACTGCCTACGTACTGCGGTTCATACACAATTGTCGTAACACTAACAAAATACATACAAATCACTTAACATTACATGAACTCAATTTATCATTCATTACTTTATGCAAAATTTCACAAAAACAAAGCTTTACACATGAATATCATTTATTAGAACAAAACAAACAATTATCTTCAAAACATACTTTACTCAAACTCGCACCATTTCTTCATTCAGATAAACTCATACGTGTAGGAGGACGGCTATCCAATTCCTACTACGACTTTGACACAAAGCATCCAATTTTACTTCACACATCTCATAATCTCACAAAACTCATTTTCAAACATTATCACAAAGTACTCATGCACGCAGGTCCTCAGCTACTGTTAGCAAACATTAGACACAAAATTTGGCCTTTACATGGTAGAAACTTAGCTAGGAAAACTGTACATGATTGTGTTGTATGCTGTCGTTTTTCAGGTAGAGTGAGACAACCCATCATGGGCAACTTACCTGTAGCGCGGTTGCATGCAGACTATCCATTTATAAACACAGCAGTAGATTACGCAGGGCCAGTCATGATATTGAGCAAAAAAGGTAGAGGTAGCAAGTTAATAAAGGCATATATATGCATTTTTGTATGTATGGCTGTCAAGGCAATACATATGGAGCTCGTGGCCGATTTGAGTTCCGATACATTTATTGCAGCATTAAATAGGTTCATTTCCCGTAGAGGGAAACCTGTCAACATTTTCTCAGACAACGGTCCTTGTTTCGTAGGAGCTAGCAATGAATTAACCAAATTTTTACAGTTAAATTCAGACTATTTAGGTTCATATGCTTCAGAGCTCTCAATTAACTTTAAATTTTCTCCTGTTTACAGCCCACACTTTAACGGTTTAGTGGAGAATAGTGTGGGACGAGTCAAGCATCACTTGAAACGCATACTTGCTATCGCTAACCTCACATATGAAGAAATGAATACAGTTCTTACACAGATCGAGGCTATTTTAAACTCACGCCCTCTCATGCCTCTATCCTCAGATCCTTCAGATCTTTCAGTCCTCACTCCCTCTCATTTCCTAATTGGACGAACAATAACAGTTTTGCCTTCTCCGCAGGTACTAGATGCTTCTAAGTTGAACTCGATTTCGAGATACATGAGAGTTCAACAACTGAAAGCCCATTTCTGGCAAAGATTCTATAAGGAATACATTTCAGAGCTGCAAATAAGACAGAAATGGCGCAAAGATGGAGGTGGACTGCAGCTGGGCGAAATGGTACTAGTCAAAGATGATCGAGTACCTCCAAACAGATGGTTACTCGGGCGAGTAACAGGCGTACATCCGGGACCGGACGGCGTCACCCGAGTAGCAGACGTGATGACAACATCGGGGACTCTACGACGAGCCTTCAACCGATTGTGCCCGCTTCCACTGCCACGGTCGGAGCTGAATGATGCTACAACTGAACCTGGCACAAACATGGATCCTGACTCCATCCCGGGGCGGCAGCATGTCGAGGCCTAGCATGTGTGCACACATACATATACACACATGCTCACGACCGGACTGATGGAGAGCAAACAGGTTCTAAAACCACGGCGCGAGGCGCGGCGCGAGCGCGGCGACCACTCGCCCAACTACGTTCTCATAGGACAGACAGATTGTCAAATTGTTTCCTCTGTACTTAAAGTCTATATTAAATTCATTAAATATTGTAATACCTATGGAAAGCATTTAATTTGATTCTACAAACCTAAGCTAATCTAGACCAGCTAGGCAGGAATCCCACACTTACTTAAGTGTTAATTCGTCACACGATCCGTCACCCGAAAAAATAATGGAGCTCACCGACAGTTTAATATTTTTAATTTTAGTAATGGCTTTGTAAGAAAAAATAAAAATTCAGAGGCAGCTTCTGTTTGTAAAACGTCTCAACTCTCATCTGACGGATGTTGGATGTAGTTAATCTAACTTCCCTTTTCTTAGGTATATCCGATGAAAAATATGACTAGAGAATATTATAAGCCCGTACTTAATTAGTACAGGGTGTTTATTAAATAGTTAAAAAACTGATCAAAATCTTTATAAGTAGCCGAATAATATCATAAATAAGTATTTAGTCCAAGAGGCGGAGAGTTAAATTTTTTTTACCAAAAATGATATCCGGACCAATCAAAAACTAACTGTTTTTTAAGCCGGGGCTTATTTGACATGAAGAATATAGACCTCAGTAGGTATCTGGTATAAACAACTTGCTTGCACGCGTTCGAACAGACAGACAGGCAGACGGAGAAGAGGGTGATCTTATTAAGTGTTGCTTTTTTTTACCTTTTGAGGTACGGAACCCTCAAAACGAAAACTAGGGGACTACCAACAATGGTATTTCATGCTACGGTACTATCAAGTCACTAAATCATCATAGCTCCCTATATTAACACTATCGGACGGTTTCAATCTGCTGCAGCCTATATTATGTGCTTAAATTACATACTTGACGCATTTTGCGTCACTTTGATTGTGCGATTGAAAAAGCCCTTTTGATCGCGAACAAAACGCTTCATAACAAATAAAATGACCAACGTACGTCATACCGTGACGAGTCATTCTATGTACCTATTAAACAAAAGTTATTGTTATTATTCAAATAATTCTATTTTCTAAAAATAATATTAACCTTATTCTAATTTATAGAGCGCCATTAACTTTTAATCCATGTTATTCAGCCAAACAAGATTCAGTTAAACAAGATTGCTTTGCATTAGCGATATCGCCAATCGACAGTTGTAATTGACATAAACCTACGGAAAGTCACGTACGATAGAGAAGAAAAAAATTTTGCCTATTCAAGTTTTATCCTAAGTCAATTTCATACAAAACTTTAAGTAAACATACAAAAAATTTCTCGTAGAGAGATATCGCCAATAATGGAAAGTAATTTTGTCTAAGGTGCTGTAGTGTCAAGGACATGTGTTACATGGAGTAGCCTTTCCCAAAACCTATACCACCTTCTCAGAAATAACTCGTCAAACGTCTGGAGCTTATTAAGCCACGGGTTTCATCACGATGATTTCTTCAGAACAATGCTGTAATGGCGCTTTTTTTTTCTATTGTAGCAAAACCGACGAAGATTCAACCGTGAAATAGTTAAATATTGAAAACCGACTCCAAAAAAAGGAAAAATAACTGCACCAACATCATTTGAACTTGGGCAGCGAAGCTACAAAATGGAACTATGATTTTGGTGCGGTAGTTTCCCCTTTTTTGTAGTTGGTTTTTTAATTTTTAATTTAATGCTATAGGTATTTGATACCTTAACGTAATATCCTCTTACACAGCTAATTAATTTAGGTAATAAATATTCATTTAGTACATTTAGTATTTAATGGTTTTGAGAATTGACGCAAATTATATAAAAAAGAAGAAAAAAAGTTTAACAAACTTTTTAAAATAGAAACTGCTTACCGCCAACTTTTCAGCACTCAATCACTCAACTATACAGCCAGAAACAACTTAACTTTTCTTTCGTAGTATTTAAGCTCGGAGGCTCACGCGACGTCCGACCTCTTTCGCGGTTTACACGGCACTGGGAAGGGTTTGAGGTTCTGGTAGGGCCACGGGGTTGATCAAAGAGATAAATTAAGATAATAGAGAGATCACATTTTAATATTTTGAAAAAAAAAATTTTAATCTTATTCTTGTATCTAAATCTTTATAAATAAAAGGGAAAAAGACTTTTGAAGAAAGCTCTGAAACAACAAGAGCTACGAATCTGAAACTTAGCATGGGGACTCCTTTTTAGGGTTCCGTACCCTAAGGGTAAAACGGGACCTGTCTATCTGTCTGCATGTCACCAGGCTGTATCAGAATCTCATGAACCGTGATAGCTAAATAGTTTGAAACACAGATGATGTATTTCTGTTGCCGCTATAATAACAAATACTAAAAACTAAAAACACAACTGTAATGGTACAGAACCCTTCGCAAGTCCGACTCGCACTTGGCCAGAACTTAGACGTGCACTAAAAATATTTTTTGGAAATACGTCCTCAAAAGGGATAAAAGGGCTAATAAATTTTGTAGTTTACAGTAATTATTTTGTATTCTGTGTTCAATATCACTTTTAAACAAACACTAACACGGGTAAAACTGCTGGGCGCAGCTAGCGTAATAATATAAGATAATAATTATAAATAAGTAGGTAACTTTATACGAATTTAACAGAATAAACCTGGGTATAAATAACATAATATCAATTTATATGAAAAGTGATAAATAACTCAAATGTGGTAAAACATGATTTAAAAATATAGGTTCAAAGTCATGGAGGAATAAAAACAAATCTGAGCGCAGAAATTGTTTCTTGCTTCATGTTCAAAGTACTTTCTTATGTCAAAATCACTTTCTAAGATTGATTTTGTTTTGAGCTATCGTTCTGGTGTAGTTATAGTCTATTTCAAAACCAGAAATAAATTAGGGTATTTTATGGTTTGCACAGCTGACAGATATGTTAGTTACCTATAAGTAACTAGGAAATGGTTCGAGGCTAATTTCAGAAGACTACAAAACATAGCTATTACCTTTGATTTACAATACTATGTTTGTTTCCAAGAACTGATCTCTATCAGCAACACTATCGATTGGTATAAAAATATAGGATCATTATCTTTCTGCAAAATGAACAGGTTCGATTCTTGGCTAGGGTAATGACTTTTTTAAAAATCTAAAAATGCAATTTTAGTTTTTTTTTCTTTAAAATTGGGCATGCAACTTCTTTCAATTTTTTTGCTATGCCTCAATAGTTTAGGATATAGCCCTGAAGGTCCACGTAAAAAAATCATCCTGTATATCCCAAGCTATAGGTGTACTTACAATAAATATCTTATCTTATACCCTCTGGAGATGATAATTTACCCATGTTTATCGGCAGGTGCTTTACTTGGGGTGTCGTAAATATACAGTGTGGTATAGTATACATGTTTGGAATTTTACGTGGGTCTACGCAACGGAAAGTGATGTGCCAGTAAGTACGATCGGCAGCATAATTGGTGGCCCACCGTAGAGTTCTAAAATGACTATTATTGAAATGAAATTCTAATAATATTTGTTTAATAAATTCATGATATAAAAGACTTTGGAACTTCAACTAAAGCAGGTGCCTAGAATCTTGCTTGTATTGAAAACATTCTAATGTTGGGTTTTATGGAGGTGGATGATTTAGAACACTGACTAAATTAATCTGAACACTTTATTAATATAAAAAGAGAGCTTACATTTTACATGAAAAAACTGTTTCCATATTCGAGGAAAAAACAAAGTAGTGACCGGACCACAGATAACTTATATTAGTGTTTGCATAACATAATAGTAGTGATGTGCTTAATGTTTTTCAGCCGTTTTGAAGCTCTACGATAGGTCTGCAATTTTTTAGCCGACTACCTTGGTAGGTACTACTGCTGGTATAATAAGGGCCATCTGCCACTTTAATCAAAAAGTAAATACCTATTTCATGAAAGTAAGGAAAACAGATACATAATTAGACAAATAGCAGCTACATTTATTATGTTAAAAGTTTTTCCAAGTTTTTTTTTGTATAGTCGTTTGTTCGATCATACCCCTTGTTAAAACGACGTACCGTTTCAGTAACACCCTGTATATATATTTTATTTTACTATCCGATGTGGATAGAATATTGATGTACATCCATTTTGTGATGAACTGTAAACTTTTATGCGTACTTTGGTGGTATAAAATCGTAGGTATATTGGGATTATGGTTGCATTGAGTTATTTATGTACACTTTTATGTACCTAACAAAGTAGTCAATAAGTACTTACAGTAGTTTCGGGACTATAGGTATCTTAAAATATAAGAAAATTGACCAAAAATAATTGAAATTAAATTAAAGTTCGTTTACTCAGATGTCAATAAAATAAACTGCATCATTAGATTTTTGGAAAAAACTTTACCCTAGCCAGGAATCGAACCTGTTAGTTTTCCAAAAAAAGCTATCGTCCATATTTTTGTAGCTACTTAATGGTGGTGCTTTTTGAAATGGTTCAAAAAGACTCATCTTTTTTTACATTCACTCATAATGATATCTATTCTACTATGAAAGAAAATCAATCTATTTCTCCTATTTCTCTAAAATATATCAAGAGTTTATTATTAGGAAAGTATATATATATAAACAGACGAACAGGACGGACTTCTATATTCACATGTGTACCGGAAATTACTTGAACTGATGACATCTACGTGTTTGCTAGATAGGGAACAGACAGATTGAAAAATAGAGATGATATTAGAACCGTTTTCATGCAAAACTTTACCGTTGTTTTTATTTAGTAGATAAACCTATTTCCTACTTTTTCGTTTTATATTTTTTTGTTTAAGTATTTTATTTTAGATTGGTATATGTTTACGAACATATATGGTGCAGAAATGAAATCCCAAAATGGTTTTACAAATTTATTTTTAACGACGTTTTTACAATGAGAAGGTTGAAGGGCAAGTGAGGTGACACAATATTAAACTAACATAAATTAAAAAATGCCTGATAAAAATATGAGAGCAAGATTCTTCTTGCGACTTATGTAGGGCGCGGTAAGGCGAAGCCGTAACATACTCCCGCCGGTTGAAAGTATTTCAACTTCTTCACTCTTGCAGCTCCTCCGCCGTAGGAAGCAGACAAAGACGGACCAAGGGGCGACGTACGCAGCCTTTGATAGTGTTCACATCTGCTACTCTCGTGACGCCGTCTGGGCCGGGAAAAAGACGTTGAATGCGTCCGAGTCTCCATTGTAATGGTGGGGCGTTGTCCTCAGCCAGAAGCACCATATCGCCAATATTTATTTTGCTGGAATCAGTTCGCCATTTTGTGCGTTGTTGTAGTTCAGATATATATTCTCTTTGCCAGCGTTGCCAGTAATGTTGTCTGATTTGTTCGAGTCTTTCGTATCGTTTCAGCTGGCTTTCCTTGAGTTTACTCAGTTCTGGTGTAGGTGGCGCTGTGAGCGGTCGTCCAATGATGAAGTGTCCTGGGGAGAGGGAGAGGAGATCGTTAGGACATGATGAGAGTGGACATAAAGGACGGCTATTCAGAATGGCCTCCACTTGTGAAAAAAGAGTAGAAATTTCCTCATAAGTTAGATGGCTATTTCCCATGACACGTTTTATATGGAATTTTGCCGATTTAACTCCGGCCTCCCAGATGCCACCGAAATGAGGAGCGTAAGCAGGTATGAAAGTGAATTTAATGCCTAACTGACTTGCAAAATCCAACAGAGGATCCTGAGTTTGATTTAAAAACGTTCCTATTTCTTTTGAAGCGGCTACAAAATTTCGTCCGTTATCGCAAAATATTTCTGCTGGTTTACCTCTTCGAGATACAAATCGCTTTAAAGTCATGACAAACGCATCTTTAGTCAAATCGCTTACTGCCTCCAAGTGTATGCATTTAAATCGTAGGCAAACAAATAAGCATAAATAACACTTAATTATACGCGATCCTCGACCTCTACGATTTAAGATAAAAAATGGACCAGCAAAGTCCAAACCAACAGATATGAATGGATAGTCAACATTAATTCTTTGAGATGGTAAACCACCCATTTTAGGTTGCAATGTTTTTCCTCGCAGACGTCTACAACGTACACAATTATTTACCGTACGTCGAGCGAGGCGACGACCATCAACTGGCCACACAGTTTCTCGAATCGTGGATAATAACAACTGTGGTCCAGCGTGCATGTTATCTATATGTTGTTTTATAAAATACAACTTTGTTATTTTATCTGACGCGTGTAATAATATGGGATGTTTCTTTTCGTATGGATATATCGAAGCATCTATACGTCCTCCTACTCTAATTAATTTATCGGAGTCTAAAAATGGGGATAATGATAATATTTTACAGTTGTTATTTAACTGTTTACCTTTAGAAAGTAAATCGTATTCTTTAGGAAACGATTGGCGCTGCGAGATACGACACAATGCATTGAATGAGTCACGCAGCTCGTTGACCGTTAATATACCTATACTACGCTTATCACTATTTCTTAAATTAAATATAAACCTAAGTATGTAGGCAAAAGTTCTATGCATTTTGTTGAATGATGAATAATTATTAAAGTTGAAAGATTGACTGGTAATTATTGTGTGAGATTTTAATTCTAACGTGGTTGGTTGATTGATATTAAGAATTGGCCACTCTGATTCATTTTTGTATAAAAAGTTCGGGCCTGACCACCAAATATTTAAATTAATTAATTGTTTTGCAATAACGCCTCTCGTTATTAAATCCGCAGGGTTTGTTTCCGTCGGCACGTATCGCCAGGCTAAACCGTTAGTAGTTTGGGTAATTTCTTGAATTCGATTACCTACAAAAGGTTTTAATTTACTCGGGTCACTATTTATCCAACTAAGTACTACACTGGAGTCGCACCAGTGATATATCTTATTAGGTGTAAAACGAATGGAATCTAATGTGGATTTTGATAACCTTGCCGCCAGTAAAGCTGCGCACAACTCGAGGCGAGGAATAGTAGTTGGTTTTACGGGACACACCTTGGATTTAGCACAAATTAAACAAACACTGACCTTGTTATTATGACTTACAGATTTAATGTATATGCAAGCGCCCATAGCGGACAAACTTGCGTCACTAAAGGTGTGCATTTCTATATAACTAGGTGAGTCGCACAATACCAACCTAGGTACTTGTAAGTTAGTTAAATATTTGATATTATTAGCAAATTTGATCCATTCGTCTTTGATTAATTGTGGGACAGGTTGATCCCAATCTAGTTTTAATTTCCATAGTTTCTGAATTAATATTTTAGGCTGAATTATGACGGGACTTAGTAAACCTAGAGGATCAAATATTTTTAATGAATTTGACATAATATAGCGCTTTGTTATTACATCGTTATTCAAATTTAAATTCTTTAAGGGAAAATGGAAAGTATCGGTAGACGGTGTCCATCCTAGCCCGAGAGTACTCGACGACTCACTAATGATTAATTCATCCTGTTTGTCTAAGATGAGGTTATCAAATATTTCTGGGCAGTTACTTTTAAATTTTCTCAAGCTGAAACAGCCAGATTTTAATGCACTTGTAACGGACTGTTGAATGTATTTTAATTGATTTAGATCATCAGAGCCGGTGATCAGATCATCGACTAGAAAATCATTTTGAATAATTGTTTTGATAAGCGCGTCGTGTTGTTCATCACCTACTTGGAATAAGCAACGAGTACTTAGGTAGCTAGCGCTTGCCGTGCCATATGTAACTGTTTTTAGCTTGAGTGTTTGTATAGGCTGGGACTCATTTTCCCGCCAAAGAATCAATTGTAAATTGCGATCATTTTCATGTACTAGCACTTGTCTGTAAAATTTAGAAATATCGCCAGTTAAAAGATATTTGTATTGTCTGGAGCGCAATAAAATAGAAAATAATGAATTTTGAATATTCGGACCTACTTGCAATATATCGTTCAATGAATACCCAGACGTGGAGGGGGCTGATCCATCGAACACCACGCGAACCTTAGTGGACTCGCTGTCTTGTTTAAAAACAGCGTGATGACACAAGTAATAATAGGGTTTCGTAGAAATATTTATATGATTATTTGTAGGAGATAAATGACCTAACTCTGCGTATTCATTAATGAACTTAGTGTATTCTAATTTTAGTGCAGCATTTTTTCTAAACCTTTTTTCTAAATAAATTAGTCTTTTCTTAGCTAAATGGTAAGTATCGCCTAGACAATCTGCAGCGTGTTTCATAGGCAATTTTACGCAAAATCGACCTGAAGGATCTCTAGTAGTATGTGTAGTGAAATGGTTTTCACAATATTGATCACTTTGACTTAAAATTGGTGTCTTGGAAACTTCTTCCAATTCCCAAAATTTGGTTAGCATGTTTTGAATATCTTCATTTTGAGCATCAGAAATAATTGCATGATTGCATAGTGTGACCTTGTGTGACGTCACTGAACTAATTGGACCTGATATGATCCAACCTAATTGTGAACTTCTTAACTTTGTACTATTATTGATATCGTCTAAAGAACGCTGTTCGTTGCCTAGCAAGTCCCAAAATAAATCCGCTCCTATTAGAACATCTATTGGAGCCGGTTGATAAAAGGTGGGATCGGCTAGTTGTATGTCTTTAGGTATATTTACTGACTTAATATCGATTAAGATCTTTGGTAAATGACCAGTTAATTCCTTTAGAACTAAACATGATAGTGAGACCTTGTAATTTTTGTTTAATGAATTAATTTGTATGTTGCAACTTTCTATAGCATGGTTAGAGGAAATGTTTCCTATTCCAGTTACTTGTATGGAACCAGTTGGATTAGAATTTAATGAGAGTCTGCACTTTAAGGACTCTGTGATGAATGATGATTGGCTGCCACAATCTAGAAGAGCGCGAACTTTGACCTTTTGCTGGGTTATAGTATTCGACACCTCAATCATGGCAGTGGATAACAGTACTTGATTTGATTGTTGATTTGAAAAATTAGCAACTACTTCACAATCCTCGTGCTGTTCATCTGTGGTGATGAGATTGCTATCAACAGAAGGACGGTGAAGTAGACTATTATGTCTACCCTGGCATATGCGACAGGGACCTAAGCGACACTCTCTAGTGGAGTGACCTGAACGAAGGCAATTTGTGCACAATTTGTATTTAATTGCGTCTTTGATTCTATCCTCTACTCCTTTGGATTTAAATGTATGGCAATCATAGATTCTATGCGGACCGTTGCAAATAACACATGCAAAAGTTCCTTTATTATTGAACTTGTTATTGTTTGAGCCTATAAACGATTTTATATTTGAATTCTGTACCGATTTTTGAGTGAGTGGAGGAGCATAACGACCTTGAGATGTGGAAGGAAATGAATCAGTGTTCTCAAGCACGTCTGCACGATCAGTCAAAAATGAAAAAAATTGTTTTAAAGTAGGTACATCCTCCTTTAAGATTTTACGATGTTCTTCCCATTTTACAAGGGTATTATGATCTAATTTAGTTGAAAATATGTATATAATGAGACCATCCCACATATCTGTTGGCTGACCTAAGCTAGCTAAGGCACGCAGATTCTTTGTTACATGATCTATTAAGTTTCTTAAGGATAACTCAGACTCACGAGTAATTGGCTTAAAACTGAGCAGAGATTTAAAGTGGTTTTTTATAAGGACTCTTTTGTTATTAAAACGATTACAAAGAAGATTCCACGCTTCAGTATAGTTATTCTCGGAGACCTCGAGGTTATCAAGGACACTCGCTGCGTCACCTTCTAAATAGGATAACAGATAGTGGAATTTACTGATAGGAGGTATGCGATCGTTGTCATGAATCAACCTAGTAAATGTATCTCGAAAACGCAACCAGTGGAAATGAGAGCCATCGAATTTAGCTATTTGAATTCGAGGTACTTCAACACCGGAATGGTGATGCTGATGTTGTTCTACACAACATGAAGTTTCATGAACAGAATTACGCCGTTTTTCGCATTCCTGTTTCTCAGTAAATGATTCGATTAGATTTTTTGCCTTGGCTATATTAATCACAATTTCTGTCTCAATAGTTTCACGTTCTTCAATTTCTGAGATAATATTTTCTGGATCTAAAACATCTATTTTATTCTGCAAGTCATCAAACCGAACAGATAAAGCCTCAAATTTAGCTAACTTTAAAGAAAATTCAGTTAGTTGAATATCACTTAACGTTTCAAGTTTGGAAGTACTATTCAAATAGTTTCTAAATTTAGTGATTTGACCTTTAATAGACACTCGTTTAGTAATTAATTCTTTATATAGTTTATCTTCCGTGGACATTTTGAAGCTATATCTAGTAAGGCTTTATAAAGATAAATAAAAAAGGAATAAACGCTCACGCTCCTCGTCTCGCTGACTCCTGACGCGATGCTCTGGAGGCCGGCGGCTGCGCCCACGATGCAGTCGAATGCACGGGGACCAGCTCAATGTTAGAGCTTGTACGGCAACCAGCAGCCGAAGCTTGCGAAGATGGATATTCCGACTGTAGGTATATCCTGAAATTGTCGGCAAGATGTGTGAATAAAAGACCAAGATGACGTGAGGAATTCTGGATGAAATGTGTCTGTGAATAGGGGGTTGTGATATTATCCCACTGCTAATTTATTTGCATTGATTTAAATGATTTTTTAGTTGAAATAATTGAAACTTGCCTATTTTTGTATGAAAATGTGGGTACTTGAAAAAAAAAATATATATTAATTATTTAAATGGGTAAAAAATTGGAAAATTTGGGAAATATTCTGCACAAAATACTGATTTGACAAGTGAATGCTATTTCTGAATATTGTTAGTAGGGATGGAATGTAGGTATATGGAATTTGGAGTAAATGAATATGTATGAAAGGAAGGACACTTATCTGATGATGAATTTTGCTGCACGGCGTGATGCTTTTAGCTGCACCACTGACCAAACCAGATCCTTGGGCGTCTCTGACTGCAACTGCATATGCTGGAACCTGTGGTTATGCCCACTGAATTGCTCCTGCCTTGATATTGTACCACGACGATTGCGGCGTGGCAATTTTTCTTCTTTCATCAAATTGTCTTCCCTTGTATATTCTGGTTGTTTCTTCGTATTACCATCCCCTCATGGGCCACCAATTTATGTTTACGAACATATATGGTGCAGAAATGAAATCCCAAAATGGTTTTACAAATTTATTTTTAACGACGTTTTTACAATGAGAAGGTTGAAGGGCAAGTGAGGTGACACAATATTAAACTAACATAAATTAAAAAATGCCTGATAAAAATATGAGAGCAAGATTCTTCTTGCGAATTATGTAGGGCGCGGTAAGGCGAAGCCGTAACAGTATATTATATAGTTTACAGTCCTGAAAATTATTACTTTCATTCTCTCTAGTAAAAGAGCACAAACGTATATAAATTATATCTATCTGGTCACCATGGCACAGACCCTGTTTGCTTAGTTTCGGGCTCTTCTTCTTCTTCCTTGCTCTTTCCCACTTCATGTGGGGTCGGCTCTCCTAATTTTTTGGCGCCAGGACAATCTGTCCTGGGTTGTCGGGTCGGGCAATTCTTCCTCTGTGATGAGTTTCGTCATGCTGGTCCACCATGTAGCTGGAGGTCGTCCTCTACCTCTCTTGTGTTCAGGCAGTTGCAAAGCCTTCTTAACAACGTGTTGCTCGTCTCTTCGCATCACGTGACCATACCATCTGAGACGGCTCTCTGTTAGCTTTTCCGATATAGGGGCGACTTTAAAACTACCACGGTTAGGCTCGTTTCGTACTTTGTCTAGCCTCGTCACACCTCCGGACCACCTCAGCATCTTCATCTCTGCTGTGTGCAGCTTTTGTACATGTTTCGGGCTATGCTTAGTTTCGGGCTATTTATAATTATTTATTAATTACTTTGTCTAATTTCGAATTTAATTTCATACATTAAAATGGCAAATGTAGAAAAGATAAACAAGTACTTAAAGTTATATTTTCATTTTTCATGTTGCCCCAAAGCTTTGAAACATGGAAGCTTTAAAACATAGATGAATTTGAGCATTTTGCGTCATACTTCATCAAACGTCTACTTAATTATATTCTTCACCTTTAAACCTTCTATCCTATTTATAAAACTTGCCTATCTAGAATTTATTGTTGTCTATTTACCAACCAAAATAGTCAGAATATTAGATAAATATCAAATAGGTACCTAAATGATATGTTGATAGAAATATATACTTACTGGTTACTGTTTAGGCCGGTATTGAAGTTTCTACATCGATACACTATAATCGAACGATATACTTACTAAATCTATTCGAATAAGTTATTTCCACTGGTTATAGGTACCTACCTAATCGGACTAGAATCCTCAAAATGCAAAAAATATGTACCAATCATCATCATCATCATCATATCAGCCCATTATACATCCACTGCTGGACATAGGCCTCCCCCATACGACGCCACAAACAGCGGTCCTGAGCCGCCTCCATCCACCGACTACCCGCGACACCCACAATGTCGTCGGTCCACCGGGCAGCTGGTCTCCCAACACTCCGTTTCGCCTTGCATCGCGGCCGCCACTCGAGAACCTTTACTCACCAGCGGTTGTCAGTTCTGCGAGCTATATGACCTGCCCATTGCCACTGCCGCTTACCAATCCTGAGAGCTATGTCGGTGACTTTGGTTCTTCTACGAATTTCCGTATGTACCAATACGTATAGTCATAATAGGTCAACGTTTAACCACTATCTTCACACGATGGTAAATGACGATGTGTTCTAAGATGTAGCACGCTTTCCTAGAAGATACATATACGCTCGTGACTCAAAGACCCTCAAATAAACGGGGCTTTCGAGGGACGCCAGTCAAGGTAGGAAATCGGCAGTGGATTAATAGTACATTGTTACGCTAGGTGTGAAAGTCACTCATTGAGTCCCGAGACGGAGTTTGGCGCCCGAGCGTAGCGAGGGCGCTAATAGTTCGAGGGACTAAATGTGTCTTTCACCCGAGGTAAACACTGTGCTTTTCATTACAAATAATACATAAAATTCTTCCTAACAACGAGAGTGAATGAGAAACTCCATACTACCTGATCCTCTTACAAGGTTGGGACCAAAGAGGTTATGTACATGTAGTGTTATTCTTTGGTGTTACTTAAAGCAAGGAGGTTAGGTTTTTGAAGTTCCTAATGCGTAATGATACTGATACTGACAACATGCACATTGCACAAGCCGTGCGAAGCCATAATTTGACATGACAGCTGTTAGTGAAAGCGATTTTCCCTATAGCTGAAAGTTTTATTTTCTACACGCTCTTCAGGCATCTTTAGACCTACTTTCGGAGTATGAGTAATGAAAAATCTTTTCCGACCCGTCCTCCTTTTGTGGCTGCACCGGTTTACGTATCGGAACAGAGTTAGAGAGTCTCGCAGAGTTAACGCTAGTGAAGAAAGGATCCACTGAACTCCCCCCCGTGGGTTCCCGCCTTGTCGTGGCGGGGGGGCTTAGTAACCGTGGCCTAGCCAACCACGGTGAAGCCAAGAGGAACCCAGGGCCGGGCCAGGCTGGAGGAGCTGGCTGACCCGAGAGGGACCTCTCCACCGACTTCCCCGCAAGTCCGGTGTGAGCGGTACGAGAGGTAGGTCGCAGTGCTGTATGGGCGGTACTGCGACTGAGGCGGGTTGCGGTGTAGTATGGGCTGCACCGCAACTGAGGACTAGGGGCCACGGCGGGAGAGGGTTGCCGGTATTGCGGTGAGCCGTTTCCCCTACCTTCCGTGGCACTGACGGGGCCGCCACCGTTGGATGGCGGACGCGGTGGGGGGGTTGCCGCTTTCCCTGTCCTCTGCGACCGGAGTGGCTGGCGATGGGGCTACGTATCTGACCCATCGCAGGGGACCAAGGGCGTCCAGACATGGGGCTGTCTGGCGACCATCCGCTTGGTCCCCGAGAAGGTGGTTGCGACGTGCCACGTGCTCTGGTACGTCGCAACAAGCGGGGAGGGGCGAAAGCCTCGTAAGAGGAGGGTCCGTCGGGGCTACTGTTGTATGCGAAAGCTTTCCCGGTAGCCCCGACAATAGGCATCGAGACGGAGCACCCTGGGGTTTTAGTCGGTTGGAGCCCGACATAACCACTTCGTTGGCCCCAACAACGGAGTGGTACCAGACCGGGTTTCCCCAGGTCAAAAAAAAAAAAAAGGATCCACTGAACTTTCCTCACAGAGTAAATCGAACTCACTCGCCACTCGCACCATATACGTGTTCCTTCTGTATTTAGTTCTCCGTCTAGGTATATGTATCAAGGAGTTATGCCTAAGTCTAGACCTCGGTCGGTGGGTAGGTATTTTGTGTTTCTACGAAATCTATATCACTTTTAAAGAGACAATAGAGCAAGTAAAACCGCGGGGCGCAGCTAGTAAGGACATATAGTAGTAACACAGCACATCAGATTAAATACACAGGAACATTGTGAGGGGTTGGGATCGAGCCAAATTCCCATACAAATTGCTACGTTACAATATTCATATCCATTAATGTCATTTGCAAGTGCAGCTGCGGGAGATTACTAGTGTATTTTGTTAGCGGTTACCCATTTTGTTAAGTGCGTATTTATTGCTAGTTACGCCCCGTAGATTAATCCGTTTTTTTTTATATTATTAAAATTACCTATTGGTCAGCGTTTGACCACTATCTCACACGATGGTAAGTGACGATGCTGTGTACGATGTTACACGCAGCCCTAGAAGATACCTATACGCTCTTTACTCAAATACCCCAAACCCTATCCTATCCTACTAATATTATAAAAGTGAAAGTTTGTGTGTGTATATGTATGTTTGTTACTCCTTCACGCAAAAACTACTGGCCCGATTGCGATGAAACTAGGTATCTAGATAGCTGGAGACCTGGATTAACACATAGGCTACTTTTTACGCGGGACTTGCTTTTCGGGACTTACGCGGGTGAAACCGCGGGGCGCAGCTAGTAAACGAATAAAGACGGCAGTGGAACAAACGCTTTTCCGAAACGTTTCTCTTTTTTGGCTGCATCCGCCTACGTATCGGAACACGGACAAGTCTCCTTGGCGATAAGACTTAGGTTAAGTGGAACACAAAGTTGAAATAAACCCTTCGATGGATTAGAGTGGAAAATAAAGTAGAAACAGATCCTTCAGTAGATTTGATCACGGGATTGAAATGGAACAGAGCCAAACATTTGTGTAATCGTTTATTACTCTTTCACGCATAAACTACTGAACCGATAGCAATTAAACTTAATTAGTTGATAGTTGTAATCCTAGACTAAAACAAAGACTATATTTTTAGCTGCATACGCAGGTTAAACCGCGGGACGCTACTAAGTAGGTAGCTAATTGTGATATGAAGGAAGTTAGAAATTTTCACCAACAATAATTTTCACCTTGAACTTTTCATCTAATCAAATAAAAACCTTACTAAGAACTTCCTAGAACGCAATCATTATAATTGCCCGACTTTGAAACATTAGCGATCTCAGACGAGAGATTATACGGTAAGCCGATAGCTTTAGGGTCATTGTTGTGTTCTCGAATACTGTAGCCAAATAGAGACAAACAGGAAAATCGAGGACAAACTGGAATAAAATACCCTGTGTTGTGCAGTGTAGTAAATGAAACCTTTTGTGCGCGAATTAAAGATTTTTTGAGAAGCTATTCACTGCTTATCACTCCGAAAATCTTCATCAGAGCTTTACTATATTATGAGACCAATTTAAAGTTGCTTTCAAATAAAAAAGAAATGATCGAAATCGGAACTCTTAAAGCGGAGATGTCTTTTGATTAAAATATTTTCTTTACAATTGTTCCTGCCTCTACATACTCTACTGACAGAAAAGAAATACCTATGTTTCATACTTTAAATTATCGGCAGATTTAAAGTCATCAGTCTGCACCCACCCTAACTGCAACATTATACCGATTGACAACGGAACCGGAAGACTATTTAACAAAAGGTTAAGCAACAAAGTCAATATAACAACTTTTAATTATGTAACCTTGTGAAAAAATGATCATTATTTTTTTTAAATAAAGTTTGAATTCGAAAAACAGTTGTAAATATTTGCAATTGAATGAAATCGATAGGAAAAATACCTGCAATTTTATTATTCCATACAAACAATCAAATCTTAAGTAGGTATAGATAATGCTATAAATACCTACATGCATAGGTAGGTACATATTATAACATAAGAAAGTCGCGTTCAGACAGACAGACGTGGATCCGGGGTCATTTCTTTTTGTCCCCGCATGCTGTACCCAAACAGGAATCGAAATCTTTGCATGTCTCCGAATTTCATTTGATCGCAAAATATCGATCAAATAAATTGAGATAAGGCATACGTTTCGGCAGAGCTATAACTCCCGTAGTCGCGAGTAGATTGGAGCGGGTTATTATAAAACCGGCCAAGTGCGAGTCGGATCGCACACGAAGGGTTCCGTACGAATCCTACGGAACCCTCGTACGGTACGATGTTAAATGGGAGCCCCACTTAAATGTTTATTTATTCTGTTTATAGTAGGTTATTATACCTAGCCGTCACAGAAATACATAATCAGTAAAAATATCAACTGCCTAGCTATCACGGTTCATGATATACAGCCTGGTGACAGACAGACGAACAGACAGCAGAGTCTTAGTAAATAGGATCCCGTTTTTAACCTTAGGTTACGGAACCCTTAAAACTACCGTCATTTTATGGTAGTTATTCGAGTTCAAATAGCATTCGAATACAGCTTTGAAGGCTGAACAACATTTATAAATACAAAGGAACCCTTTCCTAAAAGAAATGTTCCAGTTTTCACGTGACACTGGCTAAATGATCGGTCATTTCTCTAAACATTGTCTATGACATCGAGTGGAACGGGATTAGTTGAGTGCTTCCTTTTTGCTTGGAAAAGTAACCTTTCGAACATCGAGGAACAAAGAAGGTAGGTATTGTTATGTTCCTTCAGGAAAACACTATGGAATAATTCCTTCATTTGCAGTCTTGGCACTAAAAAGCATAAAGAAGGGAGTTACATTCATAAAATTTTGAAAACGCTGCATATCTCGGATTTTCATGGAGCATAACTTTTATTTTTTCTGAAGCGGCACAGTGTCCTCTACCCGTAGGTAACCGTTTATGTATTCATTCGGAACATCCTGTATAATATCGCTTTTAAAATAGTTTGGTGTTATAAAAGATGATTAATAAACAATAATTTTAATAATTATTCCGTTTTTGTTTACTATTTTATTTAAGTTTCATAACCAGTAATACTAGCAGGATTAGAAGATTGACGTTGAAGCATTCCTGAAAAAAAAAACATCACTAGGTAATTAAAAAAAACTTTAAATTGGTCACTAGCAGCGGGCCGCGGTTCCACCCGCGTGGAAATATGACGATTAAAATTATTATATGTTACTTTTAAGGATATATCTTTATACCAAGTATCATCAAAATCGATCCAGATTTTTTGTTTATAACGATAAACAAAAAATATTTCCTCTTTATAATAATACATTAGTATCACCCCGCGGTTTCACCCACGTAAAACCCGATCCCGTGGGAATATCGGGATAAAAAGTAACTTATGTTACTGCCAATGAATCGATGTATCCTCATACCAAGGTTCATCTAAATCGGTCCAGTAGTTTCGGAGCCTAGTTAATTCTAAAAAAAACAATCAAATAGTTCATCTTTATAATATTAGTAACAAGAAGTAAGATAAGATGAGTAAAAAAAACACAGCCTAACTTAGTTTTTAAGAATATTCAAAGTGGTCATCTGCAAATTGTATGATACCAAATGAATAAAGACTTTGACTTTTGACTTTTTGTAGTTTATAATGACGTCACTTCCTCTATAGGATATTGCTATAATAGTTACTTTGGTCTCACCTGATGGTGGTTGTCCATTATTATTCAGACTATCATATCTCACAATGATTTGACCTGAAACATAACCCGGTCAGCAGAAAGTTAACTCAGCTGGACTACATAAAAACATAATGAGCAAGTAGCAAAACCTTAAGTTTATTTATGTATTAGAATAACTTTGAAATGACATTAAACTAAGCCTTAACTCGTACCAGATAAGTTGATTCGTATATCAGACAATTCTAATTCTCAGGAGCAGGTACTTATAACAAAAGCTTAATAATAATTAGGTAGTTTAATTTAGTTTTACAGGGCTGTTTTCGCACTTAGCCTCGGATCATTTGGGCCATTGTCCGTGAAAAAAATCTACATAGTATAAAATAAAGTCACTTTTCGCCGTCCCTATATCCTTATGTCCCTTTGTATGCTTAGATCTTTAAAACTACGTAACGGATTTTGATGCGGTTTTTTTAATAGATAGAGTGATTCAAGAGGAAGGTATATATGTATAATACATGCATAATATAGCCGTGCGAAGCCGGGGCGGGTCGCTAGTAATGTATATTATTATGGTTTTGTAACATCACTACAATCCCGTTAACAAGATCGCATCTTTTACCCACACACACATCACATTTTATATTTTGATATTAAACGTATTACCTTTGGAGACTAACTTGTTATATCTAAATAAGAAATCTTTTTAAATTATTTTAAACTGACTCACCATAAACATTCACTAATGAAAAAATACTTAAATCAGTAAGAAACTTTCCCTTCCTACAGTACCAAATATCATCATCACTACATAGTATAAAACAAAGTAGCTTTTTCTGTCCCTATATCCCTTTGTACGCTTAAATCTTTAAAACTACGCAACGGATTTTGATGCGGTTTTTTTAATAGATACAGTGATTCAAGAGGAAGGTTTATATGTATAATACATGCATAATATAGCCGTGCGAAGCCGGGACACCCGTCCCAGCTTCGCACGGCTTCGCTAGTTTAAATTATAAAATGGGACAAGTTCAAGGATGGAAAAGGATGGACTTTCGATGCATTTTTTTTTTTAGATTTGACATTATACTACAGGTACCTTTGATTTAATTTTATTTAGTTTTGTATGTTATTCTACTTAGAATAGCACCTCAAAAGCCTCAAAGAATAATATAAAGGGTGTAATATGTTGAACTTTATTTTATGTGACATCCTTTTACTATAATTTCGAGCATGACATTCACATGAATTTAAAAAAGTAGGTACTGAACGGCGTATCGCCTTAACTAAATCTCAAGTTATCATTATCACATCATAGGTACTCTACCTAGCTAAATGTAAGTAGAAAACACTTACCATCAATATTGTGTATTTTAACGTTATGTTTTCTTTGAATTTCTGAAAAACAACAAAATATTACTTAGTTTTCATCAAACTTAGAACTTGCAGCGACCTGCGGTTTCACCTGTGTAAGTCTAGTTCCCGGAAAATTATCGGGATAAAACATAAGATATCGATTAAAAATAAAAAAATAGGTAGTAAGTACTTTGGGGAATCTTAAGGATACTTTTACTCGCCTCGGAAAAAAACTAACTTTGGAAAATAGTATGCTATTATTAGAATGTTTTCAATTCAAGGAGGAGGCTCACAGCTAAACGACGCTCGCTGATTGTTTACGGTCGTTCAGGTTACGCCTGGCGCGGTCATTACATCGATGGGTAGCCAATTAGTAGTGTGGCAAAAATGTGTTTTCGTGAGCCCCTCCGTGCTTCGGAAGGCACGTTAAGCCGTTGGTCCCGGTTGCTACCTCTAGTAGCAGTCGTTAGATCAAGCTAGAGGCCTTAAGCGCGATCTGAAAACTCTAACAATAGGTGAACCACACCACTATACGAGAAGAAGAAGAATTCAAGCAAGATTCTATAAGGTCTTGCTCGAGCTAAATCTTTCAACTAAAGAATTTATAAGATAATAATATTAGAACAAAAACATTTCAATAATTGTAATTTTAAAACTCTACTGTCTCTGTGGTTCTGCAATTCTGATTCCGACAGTATGTACTCTCTTTGAAAAATAGTAAGTAGTAAGTAGGTAGGTAGTTAATTCTTTATTTTGGAAAAATACCTAAGTACTCGCTTTAGAAAAATAACTCACTTTAGGAAACTACAAATACGGTATTTGAAAAAAGTAGATGAGTAACTACTCATTTTGGAAAAAGTACCTACTCACTTTGGAAAATAATAAGTTTGATAGGTTTTTTGCATTTGACCTCATCTCACCTGATGGTGTCGCGAAGATGAGGTCGAGGAAGTAGCATGCTCGCCTAGAAGGTACCTATTCACTCTAGACTTGAAGACTCCAAGTTTAGAAGGTAAATAGAAAGAAAGAATACAATATGTACTTGGACAAGCACACACGACATAAGACAATCATAAAAGTAGTAAGTATCTAACAAACATAAAAGCACTGACACAAAACAAAAGTTTAAAAAATAAATAACAAGAGAATACAAAAAAAAATAAAAAATAAACGAGCCTTCCACTATCTTTAATTTAAGTCCCTAAATTAAAGCTTTAGAATTTGTAATTTTAACCAGACACTAGAATCTGTTAGGGCAAAGTTGCGTATAGGTATACCTACTTAACTATTGGTAAACACACTTAAATATTATTTCGGTAATGTTCTTCTTTGTTCTTAGTAGGTATAAGTGTGTGTTACTGTTGGTGTAGGTACCTAATAAATAAATAAATAAAATCTAAATACTTACCACGGACAAGAGGGTCGACGTATGGATCGAGACTGGTATCTTTACCGTGTGTTTTCATCAGCTGCCTTATGTACGCTATCAGCTCTCTCTCCCATTGTGGCACGTATCTCTTTGCTAACAAACATATTCAATGTGTTTCAGAAAAGGGGTTTTAATACGAAAGTTATTCTGGAAGTGTAGGCAAACAACTTTTGTTCTACGACTTTTGGACTTTTCGAAAAGTCGATCGTTCTGTTGGAATTTTTTACTTGAAATTCAGCTGTTTCATACAAAAACTTCGAACGAAATGTTCAAATTTTCAAAAGTTGTTCGCCAAGACGTCTAGACCCTTTTTTATTAGAACCCCTTTGCTGAAACACATTGTATAGGTACTAGCAGCCCTCCGCGGTTTCACCCGCGTAACTTCCGATCCCGTAGGAATATCGGGATAAAAAGAAAACAAAAAGAGTTTTAGATGAAAAAAAAAAAATAGTCGTCCGACATTTGTCGTCCGTCAATAGTCGTCCGACAAATAGTCGTCCGACATTTGTCGTCCGACAAATAATCGTCCGACATTTGTCGTCCGTCAATAGTCGTCCGACAAATAGTCGTCCGACATTTGTCGTCCGTCAATAGTCGTCCGTTAAAAAATACCATATGTACGTCTTAATACACTCACAGCCAAATTAAAAAACTGTATATCTGTGTAAAATCTCATCTGTCGCGAGAAAATCTGTCGTCTGTCGCGAGAACGGCTGAAAATGCTCACCTACAAAAGTGCCCAACGCGCCATAAGAAGTTTTCACTTCAAAAATTAAAAACCTGGATTAACACATAGGTTAATCCAGGTTTCTAACTATCTACATACCAAGTTTCATCTAAATCGGTCCAGTAGTTTCGGAGCCTATTCGTTACAAACAAACAAAATCTTTCCTCTTTGAAATATTAGTGTAGATGTATATAGACTAGCTGTTGCCCGCGACTTTGTCTGCGTAGGGTTTGATATTTACAAAATACTTTCTTATCGAATGCCTACGTCATACAAAGAACACACCCTCCAAGTTTCAGGTCTCTACGATCAGCGGTTTATGCTGTGCGTTGATCCGTCAGTCAGGAAAAAGCATTTTTAATGTATAGAAGATAGATAATAATTATTGATTAAGTAATAAAAACCAAAAGCGACGAATTAAAATTCGGCTTTATGTAATGGAACGTACCTTTATACTACGTGACCCATTATTGAGTAAAAACTTATTTAAGCGCGGTACGCATATTTCTATATGAGATAAAACCTCTGAACTCGCGACACCGTTACGAGATGCAGCTACAGTATGTGCATATATGAATGTACATATATTTTGTAGTTGTTTAGTAAATAAGTTTAAAAAAAATAACTCTTGAGTGTTCTTTTTTAAAAATATTTAATAATACATTATTATTATGTAGGTACCTATTTATTATGTAGGTAAGTACCTACTTATGGGAATGATTCTCAAATACAAACTTACGTGGGCGGCCTCGCATCGGATTTTTGTAAAGGAATCCTTCGGCTGAAAATTGAATACCAATATTGTACTTACTCAAATCTCTACACACATCCCAACTTAGTTTTTAAGACAGTTTAATGTTATTTTGTGCGATTTTGACTTAGAAAAATACAACTCTCTTTGCAAAATTTTCGGTAGGCATGGTCATGGCAGTTAGAAGTTTTATGCAACAAAAATATTTGTGCTAGATTATTCAGGGAGGAAACAGTCGACTACTTTTGTATGGAGAGAGAACCGGGGTCATCACCATCATCATGTCAGCCCATACACGTCCACTGCTGGACATATGCCGCCTCCCCCATACGACGCCACAAACAGCGGTCCTGAGCCGCCTCCATCCACCGAATACCCGCGACCGCCACAATGTCGTCGGTCCACCGGGCAGCTGGTCTCCCAACACTCCGTTTCGCGTTGCATCGCGGCCGCCACTCGAGAACCTTTACTCCCCAGCGGTTGTCAGTTCTGCTAGCTATATGACCTGCCCATTACCACTTCAGCTCCTCCTCACTTCAGCTCTTCCATAAAATGTAACAAGTGGAAACGTGTTTCGATATGGCGTAGGTAGGATATATAGTGAACCCTATAATAATTATGACGATGCTAGATAAATAATAAAGTAGTACCTGGAACGCTATCGTATTTTTCACCATTTATTTGAGTGTCTGCCTCTAGAATATAAAAACATTAGGTAAGTATGTACTTACCTATGTAAATACAATCAGCCAACAAAAAGTGGTGGCTCACCGTAGAGTTTAGTTATTACAGCGCCGAATATTGATATGTAAAGTAGCCTATGTTACTCCTAATCTATGCTATCCTTATACCAAGTTTAATCAAAATCGGACCAGTAGGCTATTCGTTACAAACTCAATCTATTGTTTTGTACCTACTTATTTAAGTACTTACTATAAATAAAATACATTAAGTAACTTATCGTATGACAGGGATGGAAAAACTGTTGTAGGTAGGTATATAATAATATATAGTTAATCATCTCAGGTTTTTCATACATTATTCCAATCCAGCGATCAAATCCAGCGCTGGATTGTAACTGGAAAGATGTAAACCCACACGGGAATGCACTGGATCCAGTGAGCAATCCAGTCCAGTAACTGGATTGGCGGTCTACTTTTGAATTCAGTACGATTATTCCAGCGCAACTGGAATAATGTAGACAGCCAATCCAGCGCCATTCTAGTGCTAACAGAAAAAAATTACAGGACACGATTCGACAGCTTTTAAATGGAATCATGTACGGTCGGCTGCATAATTGCAGACCCACCGTAGAGCTCCAAAACGGCTGCTCTAAGAATGTTTTTAACACGAGCAAGATTCTAGGCACCTGCTTTAGTTGAAGTTTAAAGTCATCATGACTCATGTATTTATCAAACAAAAAATTAGAATGAAAACATGCCAATAAAAGTAATTTAAGAACTCTACCGGGGGCTGCAATTATGCAGCCGACTGTACCTACTTAGATAATGTAAACCGGTCATTTGCTGATTCCAGTTTTGAAGTTTCTTGATAAATACCTACTCTATATTTGGTACGTTCGATCGTACTTAATCAATTATTATTAATAGTAGATGTACTGAGCTAAGAACTAGTATTTTACCCTCAATCATATGCTGTAGTTCAGGTTTAGCGTCTTCAAACCCTTCTTCCCTAACAGCTTGCTTCAGATTTGTACGTAATTGTGTCACCCAAGCTGGCTCCTTTATAACCGTGTTGGTTGCTTGCTGACCAACTACACAGGCATTCATTAAAGTTTAATTAATATTTACAGGACTTTCCACACAGCGCCATCTAGCCCTAGGCTAGGAAACTAGGCTTACGTTATAGTGTGTAGACATCTAGCAGAATACTTATTTACAATTATTTTGTAACATAAACCTACTCCATACCTATCTACAGAAACATTCAGATTTTATTCGAGGTGGGAATCAAACCCACATCGTTTCATGCACATTCATGCGCTGCGCCACTCGAGATGACACTCAGTAGGTAAATAAATATATTTTTCATTACTCATACTCCGAAAGTAGGTCTAAAGATGCGTGAAGAGCGTGTAGAAAATAAAATTTCCAGCCCTAGGGAAAATCGCTTTCACTGACAGCTGTCATGTCAAATTATGGCTTCACACGACTCGTGCAATGTGCATATAGCCAGTATCAGTATCATTATACATTAGGAACTTCATAACCTAACCTCCTTGCTTTAAGTAACACCAAAGAATAACACTACATGTATACAACCTCTTTGATCCCAACCTTGTAAGAGGATCAGGTAGTATGAAGTCTCTCATTCACTCCCGTTGTTAGGAAGAATTTTATGTATAATTCGTAATGAAAAGCACAGTGTTTACCTCGGATGAAAGACTCATTAAGTCCCTCGAACTATTAGCGCCCTCGCTACGCTCGGGCGCCAAACTCCGTCTCGGGACTTGTAATGAGTGACTTTCACACCTAGGATAACAATGTACTATTTTTGTGACTGAACTCAAATCTGCGGTTTTTTTGTCTCAACGCGACCGCTAAGTAGCATGAACTTAGAAGAAAAAACTTATAATTCAAATGTGCCGTTTTTCCTTTTGAGGTACGGAACCCTAAAAAGATATTTGAAAATGCGTCATTGAGAAACCAGTTTGTGATTGTGAACGTTAATTTCAATAAAACTATTGTAGTTTCCGTAGTGTAGCGGTTATCACGTGTGCTTCACACGCACAAGGCCCCCGGTTCGATCCCGGGCGGAAACAATGTCTTTTTGCTACCTGTTTCATCAGTGCTAGGACCCATGCGTAGGATAGGCTTTTCCCCTTCCATGACACCTGAAAAAAACCTAATAATAAACTTTTCCAATTTCTATTTTTTTTTTATAAAGATTAATATTTAATGAGAAGTTTTCAATTGACTTTAAATCTCTTAAAAAAATGTAGATGGCGCTCTTTAGTAAAAGATTTTCTATGGTCAAGGGCCGAAAAGTTCTTATGGATCTGAAATTTTATTATAGACACTTGACTATGACTTAGATTAAGGCGCCATCTATGGAAATTCTATTTTAGAAAAAAAAGTGTTGAAAATTCCCCAATAAGTAGTAAAATAAAATTGTTCTTACTTGATCGAAAACTGACATCGCCAAATCCTAAACATAATGCAATCTGAAATATTGATATAAATAATTTATTTTTGAATAGGAACAAAACGTAGACAAATAACTAAATTAAATTAATTAAATTAAAATTCATTTATTCAGATGTCAATAATCCATGTTGTTAGTAACAATCTTCTTATGTTCTATGTTAGTAATTACATTAGGTATATTAAGTAAGTTTATTAAATGTCATAAAGCTACCAAAGTTGTGTGGGGCCTCCACTAAGCACCTATTATACTACAATAAAAAACAGCAGGCCTAAGATGACTATGATGATGTCATTGTTTAAATGTTGATTTGTTCTAGTATTGATGTAGCATTAAGGTGAAAGGGTCCGGCTCTCTCTCCATACAAACGTAGTCGACTGTTTCCGCCCTGGAAAATGACACTAGCACAAATATTTTTTTATTTTCTAATTAGCATAGAAATTAAGATTTAAAAAATTAAATAAAAAACAAAACATAGGGGCATGGTCATGGCAGTTATAAGTTTTATGCAACAAAAATATTTGCTATAATGTCATTATTCAGGGAGGAAACAGTCGACTATGTTTGTATAGACACAGCGGTCGGTACCCTTTCCTCTTATGCATTATTCTGTAGCTAAAAGATAAATGGCAAAACTTCGAAAAGGTTCTTGTAATTCCTTTAGGTGTAATGGTGTCAGATGTTGATAAAGAAAATGAAAAAAAAACTGGTTGCCTGTAAAGTCGGTATACGGGCGAAAGTTTTACGTGACAATAACTGTGCTCGAGTGGAAGGGACGCGTGCCTTTCACTTTTTATGTCTGTCTCTCTCGCTCTTAGGCGGGCTAACCATGCCCGCGTGCCTCTCACTCGCTCTCATTGTGAGCGCATAACGTCAGCGGAGCGTAACGCAGTTTCTTGAAGTGTCACCCGGCAAACCAATTTATAAAACGTTGTCACGTCAAAAACACGTGACTTTAAAAGGTTAGGTATTTCTTTTTGCCACGAAATACTATCAATTTATAATGAGGATCAGTAAGGTTTTTAACTGAGAATGCAGATTTATAGAGCTAAGAAATCCTTAACACACAGTGCAAAAATTTTTGTTCTACGACAAAAATTGACGAAGTTATGAACAAATTACAAGCGAAGTTCACTGACGGGCCGGCGCGGTAGGCTGTGACGTCACAGTAACGGTCCACGCCAGCCAGCCGTTGGCAGCGATAAGGCGCGTAAGTGTTTTGATTGGTTAATTGTGTCTTTAAAACAAATTAAGTGTTCGATTTGTGTCTAATTCACTTTTCTAACTATGTATAAATATTTTATAGTGCCAAAATGTACAAATACTTCTTTTAATACGCCCGAAAAACTCTTTTTTAACGTGCCGAAAGACCCAAAACTACTTAAAAATGGTATGACGTGGCGAAAAGAGATGATAAAACTCCACCTTCTGCCCAGGCTACAAGACATTGTTGCAAAGATCATTTCGATGTAAGTACCTACATAACTAAACCTAGGTAAGTAGGTACCTACTATTTAGTTGATATGGGAATAAGTTGGTACCTATGATTACGTGTATGTGTACTTATGTATTCTCTTATTTTAAGTCGCTGTATTAATAAAACATAACTACCTACCTACCTACTTACTTTTTCTGAGTTTTGAGGATAAACCTATGTATGTACAGTCGGCTGCATAATTGAAGCCCTCGGTAGAGTTCGAAAATTACTATTATTAGAATGTTTTCTTTCTAATAATTTTTGTTTGATAATTGATGAGTTAGAAGACTTTAAACTTCAACTAAAGCAGGTGTCTAGAATCTTGCTTGTGTTAAAAACATTTTTAAAACAGCCGTTTTGGAGCTCTACGGTGGGTCTGCAATTATGCAGCCGACCGTACCTACCTATTCGCTCATTCTGATTTCTATATCATATTTCAAGGTCAAAACAATGATACAGGGACGTACTTGGGGAAAAAGCGAAGAGTAAAGGAAAACATTATTTTATCATTGACACAATATACTTATCACTTTTTTTTAATAAATATTGCGAGACAATTCACACAACGCCATCTAGGCTTGTGTTATGGTAGCCAGACAACGGATATGATATAGGATAAATAGATAGGTACTTTTCTTTTTTAAATATACAAACACCCAGACCGTCACAAATATTTGTCGACGGCGGGAATCGAACCCGCAACATTCTGCGTCACAGCCGGATGTTCGCCCGACGCGCCACTGAGGTAGTCAAATCATATCATTGACGCGGTGCATTTATCAATCTGCCTCAGCTATGCCTTATAACAACACGAAGTAAATAAACTTATTTCAGTTATTTCAATAATAATATTTCAGTTGGAAGAAGATATGAAAAATTAAATAAAGTTTAAGTTGGTTGGAGGAAGGCTTAAACTGAAGAAGGGAGTTTTGCCTCATAAGTGTGAATGTCAAAAGCTTCAAAAAAAGAAAATTGGTAGACCCGGATTCAAGAAAAGACAAGATATATATAATTTTGAAAGAGTTTTATCTAAAGACTAGCTTTTGCCCGCGCCTTCGTCCGCGTAGAGCTGGTAGATTGGACCAAAGAATCACGTCCCATACAAACTTTACCCCCCTTTTTCACCCCCTAAGGGGTAGAATTTCGGAAAATTCTTTCTTATCGGATGCCTACGTCATAGAAAAAACACACCCTCCAAGTTTCAGGTCTCTACGATTAGCGGTTTAGGCTGTGCGTTGATCCGTCAGTCTGTCAGGACAAAGGATTTGATATATTATATAGACTAGCGACCCGCTCCGGCTTCGCACGGCTATATTATGCATGTATTATACATATAAACCTTCCTCTTGAATCACACTATCTATTAAAAAAAACCGCATCAAAATCCGTTGCGTAGTTTTAAAGATCTAAGCATACAAAGGAAACTATGAGTAGCTTAGCTACCGACTGCCGCATGCCGACTCGCTCGGACCGTCACTGTGACGTCACACGCATCCGCGCACCTTGAATTTAGGCGGCAGAAACAGCGTATGTTTAATACTTAATATCTTCGTAACTAATTGTCCGATTTGGATAATTCAAAAAGGAATATCATTATTATGTCATAGAGAATAACGTGGATACTAGTTCTATTGAATTTTCTATAACTTTACTGATCCTCATTGTAGTGTAGAAAAACGAAGAATATTTTCATATTTTTTGTATTTGTGTTTATGCGCTAATTTTGCATTGACATCATTATTTAAAGAAACAAGATTGATAAGTATAAAATCATTTATCCTAATTAAAAACGAACGCAAGACTAAAACTTTGCTTAGTATAAAAAAAATAATTTGTACGTACAGTTTTATTTAGTTTTATAATTACTTACATAAGTATTAATATTTTTTTTTAAATTAGGGACTTTTTAAGGAAATAATGTCCCGAAAAATGCTGTGAAAATGGTTAAATTGACCTTTCCTAGTGCTCTCTATTATGTTATTAGTGTTTTATATATCTGTTAAAATCCACTAAGGTAGGTACTTACCACAGACAAACAACCACAAAGACACAACATTATTCAATCAGCTGAACTATCAAACTACTTGTTTGATCAAAATATATTTAGCGATGGGTGAAATCAATTATTTCCACTTTCGTAAAGCAATAAATTATTTGATTAGGTATTTTACTTACCTATCTTTTTTAGGGTTCCATACTCAAAGGCTAAAAACGGGACCCTATTACTAAGACTCCACTGTCTGTCTGTCTGTCACCAGGCTGCATCTCATGAGCCGTGATAGCTACAGTTCAAGTTTTCACAGATGATGGATGAGATGTTCTGTTACCGCTATAACAACAAATATTAAAAACAGAATGTAATGTTATGGAACCTTTCGTGCGTGAGACCGACTCGCACTTGGCCGGTTTTTTATCTAGCTTTTAACTTTAAATAATACATCATCTAAGTTTGCACGTGAACACTCTGACAAGTATGATTACAAAAAACATATATTTTCTCTTTTTATTTAAAAAAAAATCGGTTTAGTCATTTTTAAAAGTCAGACACGTTTAAGAAAATAGTAGAAAAAATGCCCTTTTTTTAACAATTAAGTTTTAATTCATAAACAAAACACATATCAAACATTCTTAAATAAAATAAGTACATATAACTAACACAATATATTCCCATATAAAAAAACACATTTATTATCCACTTAGTTTATATCGGCAAGTTTTATCATAATTTTTTCAGCTTTAGCACGCGGTTAAAATAAATTCAAGGTTTTTTTAAAGTTATGGCTTCGCACGACTTTTTTGTTTATCCGTCAGTCCTGTCCGAGAGGCTCATAATAAATGAGCTGAGTTTTGGAGCTGTTATCTTGAAAAATCAACTAGCACTTGAATTTCATATTCAAATAATCAAATTGACACGTTTACCTCATTACGTGAGCCAAGACGCAGGGGTAAGCTAGTATATCAATGTAGTTCCGGAGTGACAGTCAGTTTGACCTTCTTCCTCCCTCTGACAGCTTGTATGTCTAGACTACCTTTAGTATTCTCTAGTAGAGAGTAGATATCGGTGGCCGTGTGGACAGGTTTCTCATTGATTGCTGTTACTATGTCGCCCGGTTGGAGACCACCGCTGGAATTAAAGAAAAGAATTTTTTTGAAAATATATTAACTAGCGACCCGTCCCGGCTTCGCACGGCTATATTATGCATGTATTATACATAAAAACCTTCCTCTTGACTCACTCTATCTATTAAAAAAACCGCATCAAAATCCGTTGCGTAGTTTTAAAGATTTAAGCATACATAGGGAAATAGGGACAGAGAAAGCGACTTTGTTTTATACTATGTAGTGATAGTGATGTCTGCAATTATTAACATTTCGAATTCAGGGCAGAGTATGCTTTTCTTTCAATAAAGAAGACCTTCTTCTTTAAAAATCAGACAACTGTTTTTTCACCGAAGCTATTTGTCATAGACGAACAAAACGGTGTTTGATTTGAACTTACTCTCATCGGCTGAGCTGAACTGCTGGAAAACGTTCTTAGGAGTTAGGAAGTTCACTTAGTTTAGAACGAATTAACATCTGTTTTTTTTTTCAATTTGGTTCATTCACCGAAAACAGTGGCATTATCTGACAAGTTTTTATTATTATTGTGGTTTCAAATAGGACACAACTTACTCTTAAAAACTAACTCACAACAACAACTTAGCTACAATAGATCAAAGAAAACTCTCCTAGAAGCACTAAAAATTATGTCCTATGAAGATACAGAGAACTTATTAGTTGTTTTAAAATAATAATCTGTTAATTTAGTATTCATAATAATTTTCATTATACTTTATATACTTAAGTACACTTTCATCTAATTTATTTTATTTTTATATACTTTTATTTTTAGACTGAATTGTCATTGTTTGCTTAGGAATGTATTAGTTTTATTTTAATAATCACTTTACTAGTAATTTATTTTATTTTATAAGCTAATAACTAACTCTTAATTCGCCTTGCACACAGGAACATCCTAGTTCAGCCAAATGTGTTTTATTGTGTTTTTGTATTTTTTAGTTCATAGTTTACATTTGTAAAATGGTTTTTTTTTGAATAAATTTATTTTTTAATTGTCTTCAATGTATCTCTATACCTACATTTTGTACTCAAATTAAATTATTGACTTAAATGGCTACTTACTTGTAAGCAGGTGACCCGATAATTACTTTCCATACTAGAATACCGTGCTCTATGTCTGTTGGCATCTGAAATTTTATAAAAAATAGAATTTAACAGGGATAATCAGATATAGTGAAACTTAAAAAAAATACAATAAAACTAGGTATTTCTGCAAATCTCGCGAGACTTGTGGGAGGTTTGTGATGAGAAGGTTGTTCAGAGAGCTCCAACAATCTCTACCTATCACAGGGGGTACCTGTTGAATATCAGCGTTGTTGCATTTATGCAACACATAGCTGAGCAGGGGCCTTTTTGGCAGCGACACTATAACTTTGTTTTAGTTTATACTAGCGACCCGCTCCGGCTTCGCACGGCTATATTATGCATGTATTATACATATAAACCTTCCTCTTGAATCACTTTATCTATTAAAAAAAACACATCAAAATCCGTTGCGTAGTTTTAAAGATTTAAGCATACATAGGGATATAGGGACAGAGAAAGCGACTTTGTTTTATACTATGTAGTGATGACGTCAGTTTTATGTTTTTTCGTTGTTATGTTGTTGGAAAAATAAAATCTATCTATCTATCTACCTAGCCGTTAAATTAAAAGGTCAAATCCACTTGTAAAAGTGACTAGTGTACGGTCGGCTGCATAATTGCAGACCCACCGTAGAGCTCCAAAATGGCTGTTATAAGAATGTTTTCAACACAAGCAAGATTCTAGACACCTGCTTTAGTTGAAGTTTAAAGTCTTCTAACTCATGACTTTATCAAACAAAAAATATTAGAATGAAAACATTCCAATAATAGTAATTTTCGAACTCTACCGGGGGCTGCAATTATGCAGTTGACTGTACCTACTGACAGATGTCAGTCAGTATTAAATACAAACTGTTATTCCGGTATTCAGAGATAAAAAAGATCCACGGTTTATACTGAAATCAATCAATACACAACACTAGCTTACACGATCAGTAAATACCACGGTATTTGATAAATACTGATGAATAATAACATTATAAATAAACTGAACGTCTAGTCTACGCTATATCACTATCACTACACTACATAGTATAAAACAAAGTCGCTTTATCTGTCCCTATATCCCTATGTATGCTTTAAAACTACGCAACGGATTTTGATGCAGTTTTTAATAGATAGAGTGATTCAAGAGGAAGGTTTATATGTATAATACATGCATAATATAGCCGTGCGAAGCCGGGACGGGTCGCTAGTTTTGTTATAAGGAAATATAAAATGTTACCTCTGGATTCCTCATCCTCAATTCCATGAGTATATTAGGTGTTAGAGATAGCATCGTTATGCCGAGGTATCGTTTCGATACTTGCGGTGACTTCGTTTTACCTAAAACAGTATTCAAAACATTAATTACTAGCGGCTTCCTCTTGGTCAAACTTGATTGAAAGTTTGACCAAGAGATGGTATTTATTTGGTTTGTCACACTGAAAAACATTTTCCCTATCGTCAAACTTCAAAGGACGATCGAAAACAAAAAACAAAATAAATGACAATCAGAAATACATAATCTGTGGAAATTTTAACTGTCTAGCTAACACGGTTCATGATATACAGCCTGGTGGCAGACAGACGGACGGACAGTGAAGTCTTAGTAAAAGGTATACTATTACTAGGTATATATATTACTAGGTATAGCACTTAATATAGAGAAATAACATTACTAGTTATACCTAGTCAGTTTAGTTCTCTAGCTCTAGCTATTAATATTTGAACGCCATTTGTATGGCAGAGTTCGCTTGTACTTATATTACTATTAAGACCCATTGTAATTACCGAATTCTTGGACAAATAAATACTTACTTACTTACTTACTAGGGTCATCACTATCACTATCACTAAACAGTATAAAACAAAGTCGCTTTCTCTGTCCCTATATCCCTATTTATGCTTAAATCTTTAAAACTACGCAACGGATTTTGATGCGGTTTTTTTAATAGATAGAGTGATTCGAGAGGAAGGTTTATAATGTATACATAATACATGTTTAATATAGCCGTGCGAAGCCGGGGCGGGTCGCTAGTCTACAATATTTAGGTATTTATTTGTTATTATACTTACGTTTAGCCAAGAACTCCTTAACATAATCGATAGGTATAGCGAATGATATGCCAGAAGTGACCTTCATACTGTTTATACCAATAGCTTCACCATCTAGATTGACTAAAGGACCGCCAGAGTTGCCGAACGTTATCGGAGCGTCCGTCTGTATGTATACCATATCTTTGCCTGAAATACAATATATATTTTACTGACTAGAAACACGGAATACGTAATAGTTACTATGAACTACAAATGTAACCACTCACACGCCACTAACAATATCAGCAGGCTCATTCACAAACCATCGGAAGGCTACCGAAACGAATAAAACTAAAAAACAAAGATGGCAACACGTCAAAAGTCGCGGGAGTGAAAACACAGCAATATTTTTTTTCGTTTAGGTTGCCTTCCGACAGTTTGTGAATGACCTTGCAGATCTAACCACAAAAGAAATGAACAGACGCATTGGTTTGGATGCTTGGAAATTGTAACTGAAATATTGTCTGAATAAAAGCTATTTTTTACCCTTTTAGGGTTCGAATGGCCAAAAATCCGTTCTTAGCGCTAACTACGCTCTAAAAGTAGTCGCTGTTTGCGTAGCAATAAAATATTTTATGTTTAGAGGGAACCCATTTCTGGGTGTAGGTAGGAGTCTTTCCAATAGTCTCTCTGTCATACATCTCTTTTTGTGCTAGATATGTCCAGATTATCTTATACATATAGAATGCTTTGTCCTGATTAACTGACTGACGGATCAACGCACAGCCTAAACCGCTGATCGTAGAGACCTGAAACTTGGAGGGTGTATTATTTGTAGATGACGTAGGCATCCGATAAGAAAGGATTTTAAGAAATTCTACCCCTTAGGAAGTGAAAAAGGGGGGTAAAATTTGTATGGTTCGTAAAAAAACAATTTTAAATCCTATTTGAACCATTTTCGACTTCTACGCGGACGAAGTCGCGGGCAAAAGCTAGTGATGTAATAAATAAACACCTCTCAATCCAAGTTCCTCGCTGGCCCTCTGAGTCGAACTCACAACACCCGCTGTGACTGTATTACTTAGTGCTAAAGGACTGCCCATTGCTACAACCTGGAATAACACACACATAATAACAAGCTGCGCTCTGCGGCTTTCCACGTATAAAGAGTACCCACGGAGCGCATTTTCGTGAAGTGGCTGTAGTTTTTCGATGATAATTCTCTTTCTACTTGGAGGATTTTAATGTAAAATGTACCAAGACCTTACTAGAACATAGAGCTATCAAATAGTGAAAACCCGATTTCAATAGGTTCTGTAGTCTTTTATGTAACCAGAGAGAGGAAAAGACACTCAGACAGGCATACATTTTTAAATGGTTTTTTATTCTACCTACTACTTATTTCAAGAGGAGTCTAGAGGACTCAATCCCCCTTATTCCAAAACGAGGTTTAAGGATAGTCCGAGATGTGGATTTAAACCTTAGATTTAAATACAGATTAACTTGTGAACTATAGTCTAGAACTATAATGAACTATAGAGTAAATCTGTGTCTAAATCTAAGGTTTAAATCTGCATCTCGGACTATCCTTAAACCTCGTTTTAGAATAAGGGGGAATTTGTTTTAATTTGCTTCCAAGTAAGTACATAATGTTTTGTTTTTCTCTATCTATTATTATCTTCTATTATTATAATTTTTTAATGTCTTTACATTACAGATTGCTCCTGAGCACAATAAAGAAGTGATTTGAAAGTAAGTCATAAGTATGTATTTACAAAAGAAAAGAATTTAAGTAGACATTCTATTCATTGTCTAGCTACCATAACACAAGCTTGATTATTGAACTTGGGGCTAGATGGCGCTGCGTGGATTGTCTTGCATTCTATTTTTTTCTACACTAATATAATAAAGATATTGTTTTTGTTTGTAACGAATATGCTCCAAACCTTTTGGATCAATTTGAATAAACTTGGTATGAGGGTATATTTATTCATTGGGAATAATATAGGCTACTTTTTATCTCAAAATCCCCACGGGATCGGGAGTTATGCAGGTGAAACTGCAGAGCATTGCTAGTATATCTATACTAAATGTTATTTGTCAAGCATTTATTATTACTGAATATATCTGTTAAAATAAATATTATAATAAAATTATGAGTTCAAGTCGAAAATACTATTCATTACTAGTTAGCTTACCCATTCCCCTGGTTTGATATCAGCTGACGAACCTAGCTTCATGATGGGTAGTCCTTTGACTGGTATCCTTAATGTAGCCAGGTCGGACTTCATGTCTACATCTTCTACAAAACCTGTGTGGGTGGATCCATCCTGAAATTTTAATGGAATTAATTGCTCCGCATGACTTTTGTATAAAACCAGTGTCAAGTAATAATAATAAAATAAATATTGCAGGACATTCCACACATCGCCCTCTAGCCCCAAGCTAAGTAACTTGACTTGTGTTATGGGTGCTAGACAACGGATATACTACTTACTTATATAATTTTCTTTTGTAAATATATACTTATAATACATAGAAACAACCAGACCACAGACAAATATCTAAGCATAAATACATGTCTGAGTCGGGAATCGAACCCGTAACCCTGTGTTTGGCAGTCCGGCGTGGTGACCATTGTGCCAACCGAATCGTAAAAAGTAGTTCAATTTAACAAAATTCATTTATTTCAGATGTGAAATGCATCATGTCAAAATTCTGGGATAAGTTACCTTATGAGAGGGCTATGTGGAATTAGAAGTTGTAATATGGCTTTTATCTATCAATACTGATATTATAAAGAGGAAAGATTTGATGTTATTTGTTTGCATTGAATAGGCTTCGAAACTTCTGAACCGATTTAGATGAAACTTGGTATGAGGATACATTGATTCATTGACAGTAACATAGGCTACTTTATATCCCGATATTTTAACGGGATCGGGAATTACGCGGGTAAAACCACAAAGCGCAGCTAGTTTGAAATTTTAGAATGAAAGTAAAAAATTACACAACATTAAACTAAAATGTCTCATACTCACCATCAATCTTACACTGACTACAGCATGAGGTTTGTTCACTACAACGTGAGCATTCGTCAATATCAACCCATCTTCCTTTACTATAAATCCAGATCCGTTTGACAGAGTTATTGGTTGACCAGAAAATAAATCCAATCTTCTTCCATCCTTTATCTCAATATACACTACAGAAGGCGCCGAAACAGCCACGACATCCGCGATAAAGTTGAACGTATTTCTTCTACCTTTTAAGTCATTTATTTTACTAGCAGCAAATAATTTCTCTCTAAAACTAACGTAACCTATAAACCCCGCGGCAATGGCTATTACACTACTAAAATAACCATTTTTCCGCCTTTCTCTATCACTGTTCTTGTTATAAAACACTGGTATTAATCGGGAGGAACATCTGTAAGTCACAATTTGCACAGGTTTTAGTTTTATAAATCTAGAAAATCTCGAAATTATCATTGTTGTTTTCTTGTAAATGCATCGATCGAATCAGCTGGGTCGATGACATTGACGTCTGAAGTGAAGTTTGTAGGTAGAGATGTTGCTAAAATATACGGTTTAAAAACGTTTACTCACAGTCGTGAACATAATGGAATGAAGCTTTCCACAGATAAAAATATTATTTCAAACGGGAAGTACAAAAATGACCTTGCCAATATATTTTTATTTGCAGTAGCTACTACGAGATAATAATTTATTTATTATCTAACTACTGGGTCCTTACTGGTACTTTTGTAGGTAACTGTTATTAGATATAGGAATTAAAAATACTATAGAAAATAGTTATTTTATTCGATACAATAATATTACAGTGATATTTCCTTCCTATTATATATAAAGTATTTGGCTTACATAAATACAATTTTTAGGAACTTATACTAGGTACCTAAATTATTTACAAAAGTAAAAATTACTAGCATCAAACATCAACAATATTTTAATTTTATAACAGTTTAAAGTTTATTAACCAACCAGTTTTATAGATTTAAGATTTAATTTTTTTAAGGATCTGGCGGGGCGTCTTAGTGCGGCGGGCGTCAGGTGACCGAAGGGCTGGCGGCTTCTTCACTCAAAGGGTGAGCCTGGCTATCCAGAGAGCGAATGCCGCCAGTCTCTTGGGGACGATGCCGCGTGGAGACGCTCTGGACGCTATTTTTTATTTGTGATGTGTATGTATGTTTTTATTTTACCAACTTCATAAAAAGGACAAGGTTCTGAGTTTGTCGCGTATTTTTTATGTATATTCATTACTCGAAGACATGAGACTTCCATTTTTAGATCATTTTTATTATATTTTAGATTTATTCTTTCATCAGATCATATAAAAAAGTTTAGACTGTTGATTCTGGCTGGAGTCATATTTTTTTAATAATAGTTTTTTATTTATTGTGATTAATGGTATCAAAATTATGAATGGAATGTTTGTTAACTCCATGAACTCCAATTATCACAGCCACACGTTTCCAGAGCCAATTCAAGATCATTCATTTTTAATCCATTACCATTGCAAGATCCATTAGTTTCGTCATGTTTTCCATTGACTCCATTTTCTGTTTTTCCATTAAATTCACTTTCTTTTGTACCATTAGCATCTACAGTTTTCCTGTTAACTTCTATTTTACTGGGCTGGTAAGTATAAAATACTTGGCAGAAAGCAGTGTCGTCTCGGGGAAGATCAAAATCTACGTGTTTAGCTGCCAACCAAGCGGCGCCCATTGCGCTTGATACTCGAAGACGGACTAGTTCCAATTTCGTCGTTACCTGATGGAGTAACAAAATTTTTAAACAAAGAAAAGAGTTCAAACATTTTATTAGAGTTTGCGACATTTACCGTTAGATACTAAAGTATTTTATTAATCTAGATAGTTTGTTAATCTAGATAATAAATAAGACGATGAAACTAGTTTCTAAATCAGCCCATGAGAAATATCTAACACAAAGTTCAAATACAAAGTCAAAAGTCAGAGAGATCACCTAGAGACAGTTATGACAATTCCTTGCAAGAGCATGTAAAGAAGAAACGAACGACGCTGTGCTCTTTTATGATTTTTGATATCACTCTGAAAGCTCATTTTAAATACACATTCTCTAAGTAAGCACGTATAAGAACTTACCCCCCTCCTCTCCAATTCAGTCAAAAAACCCGGTCGCAGCAATTCCCAACTATTCCACACTGATCCAACACAAACTACCCTCAACTCTTGCGCATTAGCTCGATTGCACAGTGGTACGACGTGTGAAGCGAGTGTCGCGCCGGCCAGTGCGAACAGATGACGCGATAGAGCATCCGAGGAGGTCGCTAGTGATGATAGTTTTGAGGTTAAACCTAGGAAAATAATAATGGTTTTAGTGACAAGAGTGAATGAAAAATAATTTTTAAAGATTTGTAAATGAGTTAAGGCATATCGTTCAAATATTTGTTTAGATTTTTTAATTGGATGAAACAACTTACCAGCAAAATGTGGTTTATCAAAATGCTTATAAGCATGTGGCAGAAGATCATCTCTATTATCAACGTCGAAATGTTCCTGTATAACTTGCCACACGCGACGAGTGCAGTGTGGCGAAGGACGAAGCCCGTCGACATCGTCAAACACTGTTTTAACTGCTCGGTGAGCTATCCAATATGCTGAAATTATGTTCGATGTATTTAAAATGCTATTTCCATAAAATCTAGATGACTAAGGATGATCTGTGAAATAAATTGTATGAAATGGAAAAGTTTGTCTATATTATTATATTGTTTAACTTGCTGCTGTCCCCACGGTTTCCTCCACGTAAGTCTAGATCTTTTGAGAAATCGATACAAAAAGTAGCCTTTGTATTATTCCAGATCTTCAGCTATCTACCTACATACATATTACATACTGAGTTTCTTCGTAACACACACAAACTATCACAACTTGCTATTGCGTCTAAAATACAAAAATTGAAAACTTTAGACATTTACTCTGGAGTCCATAAAATTATTACTTTTTAATAGTATATTTTAAGATATCTTACCGCCTCCTTCATCTCCCAACAAGTATCCCCATCCACCACAGCCATATTGTTTCCCATCTGCTGTTAAAAGTAAAGCATTTGATCCTGTACCTGCAAAGTATTTAGTATTTATTTATTTATACGTACTTATACAGTTTGTGATACCTCCTCACATCTTCTCACTCGAAGTAGGGGAAAATAATATTTTTGTGGCATTTTTCCCACAACTCATAATCGAAGGAATTATTAAGTCAAAAATGCGCTAATGCATCTCCAAACAATAAATATTGTGTACGCATTATGTTATCTTTAGTTAGAAAGCATAAGTCTTAGTGAAAGTAAGATTTATATTTACCTACCTACTCAATCATTTGTAAAGCAATATTAAACACTTTTTGCACAAGCAATTTTGTAATAAGTCTAAGAAAGGGTTTGCTACTAAATTGCTGTTAAATCTGAAGATGAAACTGTACCGTTAGAAAGTTATTTGTTTGTAATTTATAGAAAGTAATTTTATAGACATTGCCACGTCTTCCAAAAAAGTCTTACATTCGACTGCATTTGTTCGAAAACAACTGATGAGCTCTTTTATACTTGTTGTATAAAAAGAGCTCATCAATTGTTTATACAGCCAGTATTTAATAACAAATAAATAACATTTGTAACAGAGTTCAATTGTGAGGTTATCGGATGTTCTATTTTCAATCATTGTGGCCTAGATTCAATACTGAATGTCATAGAAGAGTGATTAAACAAACATTTGCTTGGTTAGGTGTTGTTGAGGTTGAGTTATTGGTTGAGTGACGTCATGAGGAGAAAAGTTAAAGGAAGGTGTAGGGAATTTCCAAGCTTTTTATAAAGCTGTTTGCTTCTAAAAATAGCTAGGGTTATATGGCAAGGTAATATGACCTATACGACACCATGCACGTTGGGTTTAATACATCGTGGAAGAAATATTGTATTAATCGCTAAGTTATTGGCAAAAATTAAAATTTAAGTTATTGACACGAATTCACTGACAACTTGAAAATTAATAAAATTACAGATATCCCTTATGACCTTGCAGACTGATAATTATTATTATTTGAATAAAATGTAACGCGAAAAATGTCGCTCCGATTTCTAGTATTATACACCATAATAATGGGTGGAGATTTTAAGTTTACAAAAACGAGACTTCTAATATTGTCTTTAAATATAATATGTAGGCATCTATTTGATATTTAAGCCGGTAAAGTCAAGGTTTTTGCTTAATTATAAACAGCAAATTTACATTCCGAATAACATTTTTCGTCCGAAAATTTTGTAAGTGTTAGATAAGCAATTAAATATAAGGACCGTTATTCTCTTTTTTTCAAGATAAATACAAGTTAACTAACTTTCTTAATTAGTGCTGTTATCAAAATAATGACATCCATTATTTAAAAAAACTGGTACTGTTATGAGGAAGCGCCCTGACACAGATAAAGAGTCCAATGACTTATTGCCAAACGGAACTTAACTCTAGGTCAAATTATTGTTCAAATAAGTTTTAGGATATTTTATTTTACTATTTTCCTCATGAACTCTCCTCTAAAACTTTTTTCGTAACCACAGGTTCGGTTTGTTATTATCGATTTGGCTTACCTTACCTCTTATTTCATAATTGTAATAATCATTAGAAATGTCTTACCAGCTATCAATACCATTCCTCCATTAGGTGCTCCAGTATACAAAGATCCCGCTGTATCAGTTGCAACGTAAATATCTTTAGCACATCCATCATCTTTCTCTTTTACTCGTGCAGCTAATTCTGCATTACTGCTGTCTTGTCCACAACCAGATAAAGTTAAACCCTGGGGTAACATATTGCCAATTAAAAGATAATTTATGATCGATTCTTATAAGCGTAGGTATAAGTAGAATGGCAAATACCTTACCAAGCAATTCAAAGGCTGATCTATTGGTATACCGGCATCTTCTTTTGCCTCGTGTACCATCTTAAGAATTCTGTTCGTACATTCGTCAATGCCTAAGTTCCAGTGATTGGTCCCTGGTCCTTTAGCTCGACCAACCACTGTGCCTTTCTCATCACAAATGATGAGGTTTGAGTGGGTTGCTCCACTGAAAATTTAAAAACCAACACTATTAATAATCTCTTGTTTTCTTTTGAGTTTTTTGGGTATCGACTTGGGTGGTGAATGGTGACTAAGTACTTTTGAGTATATAATGTGTATTATAGGTAACGTGTTCATAAATATTGGGAAATACCAGCCTCCGTAGTGTAATAGGGTTTGTTTTTATTACAAATTTCATAAAGAATTTCATTAATGATAAGATACCTATTCTAAGAGCAATAACTGTCTAATATCGGCTATCACAGCAATTTGTCGGCTGATAGTTGTTATCGGACTGTAAATAGCTTTTTCGTTATAATCAATTATGTTCATAAGTATCGAACACACATCGTTATCATTTTGTCTATTATGTTTTGTTTGAGTAGAATACAAAACAACATTAACTGATAAAATTGCTGCTTGTCAGTATTAGAAATTCTTTTGGAACAATATTCTTATCTCAGTTATTGTAAATAAATAAATAAATTCTTTATTTATAGCAGGAAAAAAATAACAATTACTGTATTTAAGTATATAATATACAGAACCTATGTTAATTAACTGTGTGCCTTACAAAGAAGAGTTATGTTTGCTTCGTAACTGGTTTCGGAACTACGGTTTTGTAGACGGTCGAAAGATAACCTTGGTGATCACTGTGGGTACCTTCCTACCCACCTACGTATTTATTTACCTACGCTCATAAAACAGCTCTAGAAAAAAAAAACACCAGTTAAACTTTTAAGCATCACATGGTACAGCGGATAATATAATATTTAAGTTATTAAAAACGAAATATTTAACATGTTTATAGTTTTAATTTTGTGGAGCTCGATATTGTTACAAATATAACTAATTTTCAATGAGACGAAAAATAGTTAAAATAATTAGTAGTTTAAAATAATATAGTTATAAAATATATTTGGCATACCCCTATATTTTTATTCAAACTAGCAAGAAGTTAAGCCTAGTACAAAATTACTTCGATATTATTATAAACTGCTAGACCCTGTTAAGCGCAACTTAGGTTCTTATTTATACCAAACAACTTTCTTAACCATTTTTAACAGGGTAGTAAAAGTACCTAATTCTATTATATTGCGTAATAACGTAATATCGACATGTGTAAACTACCAATAAAACACGTAATACGAGCTTATCATATTATCAATTTATCTTTTACCGATATAATTATTATCATGAACCTGACATATAAGAATGCAAATAATGAATAAGGTAAGTACATTGATAGATAACTCTATTTGCACAACACACGAAAGAACAACAAAGTAAACATAGATCTTGGAAGTTTAAGCTAAACATAAGACAATAATAAAGAAAGTGATTACTGTGAAAGTGACTACAAAATTACGATTACTGACCACTAGTACCTAGGTATGATGAGATCAGGTATCTATTGGTACAAAATCGAAAAACATAGTAAAGTCGAAATTTATAGGAATTTAGGAATACTCATTCCTTTTACACTTTTACAGCAAAGGAATTTTTGTATTTGCAATTATTTTTCTTGAGTGATAATGTCGTGAGACATGTCACGTAGGACAAAATACAGGACTTATAACTTTATTTTTAAGCTCGATTGAAAAGTAGTAAAATGTTTTAATAATATTATGCAAGCCGCAAGGACTATCGATCTAAGCGTACTAAGCGTTGTGCTTTGTCATTTCTTATTCGTACAGCTTGGAAATGAAATTAGTTGCGTTTGTCATTTCTGACGGGTACAATTTGGGGGTATTCAAGTGCACGCACGAGTGAACAGATAATCTTCTTTTAAGAAAGCGTGCTACGTCTTAGACCTATAAGGCTGGTGTGATAGTGGTCAAAGGCTGATCTATTTTTATAATAAAAATATCATTATCTAGAGTACCTACATAATCATTGTTGAATAATATTATGAGTCGGTTTGTGGTAATCCCCACTGTGATTGATATTTGTCACGTATTATCTACTAAGATCATGATAAAAGTTAGTAGGTAAAGAACTCGATCGTTATCTCAAAGGATTCAAAACAATACAATTAGGCCATAATCCTCGTCACAAAGGTTATTTCCCTGTAGATCGGTGATGATTAAACCCACATTAATGATAAAGTAAATGATAACAATGTCTGCGCACTCTTTGTCCTTGCGTCATTCAATTTTGTGAATTTATTTATTATTCTTCTTGAATCACTCTATCTATTAAAAAAACTGCATCAAAATCCGTTGCGTAGTTTTAAAGCTCTAAGCGTACAAAGGGACACAGGGATATAGGGACGGCGAAAAGTGACTTTATTTTATACTATGTAGTGATTAACTTAGTGTTCGATATTTATTTTAATTAACATTAATTTTAGTAATTTTATAAAGAAAATGAACTTGTTAATATATCATCATCTTAGTGTAGCATCAACCGAAAAACCAATGGTAAATAATATTTCTATGCAAATGAATTAAGTACCACAAATAAAACTAAACCCGGATATTATCTGTTTCATTCAAAACAAGAACGAAAATAATATTTTTCTTATTACACCTACTGAAAAGAAAACATCTAAATACTTACAGAAAAGGTTAAAGCAATCTAATAGATTTAAGACATTTTACTTACAAAAACAAAGAAACACTACCGCTTTAATTCCTATCATTAAGTGCAACAAACCAGTCAACTTGACATTTACATAAATTAATACTCAGAATACGTAACAGACACCACTGAGAGTGATCATAATAAAACATTCGAGGACAGCAACCTATGAAAATATGAATTGTTTGAATTCCAACAACACTGCGTTGAAAAATGTACTTAATGAATATAACCATAAAGTTCAAATCACTTCTAAATCGTTAGGTAACTGATGAATAAACATTCAATCGAAATTACACTTTATTACTTCGAAATAAGATTGTATTTTACTAAATATGTCTTAATCGGTGTGGTTGACAAGCCGATTGAATAACGAGTAGTGATTGGTTGGAATTAATTTGCAATTCTAACATGTGCAGCTTGGAACGGAAATTGTTTTTGTTGTTATTATCTAAAATTATTTTGATAGTCAGTTGTAAAGTTAGCAAATCCACGGGATTTCCACAAAAAGTAGGTTTTTAAAAGCATATTTTATACGATATAAATAAGATAAGTAGCTATCTATTGTGTTAAAATATTCCAAACTTGATTAGGTATAATAGCGAATGTACTGTAGTATATTTTTGTTGCAAAAAAATTTAAAACTCTGGAAATCATACTGTAAATGTACAATAATTTAATTAAAGTTACCTAATTAAAATTCAATTGTAATTTCATATTGAATAAATAATCACCTTCTACTTTTGTCATTTCGAAATTTTAAATAATTGGTAGGACTTATTAGCACGTCGGCATTGGCATTTTAATCAGTATAAAAATAGCGGATAGGTATATTTACAATAAATATTTTACAATGAAATTACTACCTACCAATACTCATAGTAATTATAATTATTGTTTCGAAATACGAAACTAGCTGTAAGATTGCTCAAGGCAAGCCTTTCTACTTTCAATTTCAACAAACAACTTATTACCTAGCAATAAAGTTCATAAAAAATGTAACTTACCCTTCGACACCACCGAAAAACATTTTCAAAATAAATTGAATCAAAAAAGGTAAATTAATATTACGACTTCAATTTTTGTTTTATCAACTTTTTACGATAAGATTCTTAGTATAAATAAACAAACACTCTCTGCCAACGCGGCCCTGATACTGAGTGAATGATTATGGAGTGAAAAGTGGGGAGTGACGTTGACAGTGACACAGGCACTACCGGCGAGATACCGTTATTGATTTTTGCGTTACTAGTATATACGTTTTAAAAACGTTAGTTATATGGTATTTTATTTACATTGACTTCATTCGGATTTGCTTTAATTCCACTGGAGAGACTGCGCTTGGATGACCGGACCGGAGATATCCTCCGGTCAGTCAAGAGATTTTTAATTATTTACCTGACAGGGAATGCAAAGGGTAACCGTCTTGACAAACTTCATCAATTTTTACTGCCCTAATATGGTGCTGCCATCTATGGAGACAAAATATATGGAACAAGTTTTTAGTTACTTTTAAAATATTATTTTGACCAAATATAATGAAAACAAGGTGGTGTAAACATCTCATAAATATTTTATTCACAATTATTATATTTTTACAACACTCGCTTATTATTAATAACATTGAGTACACATTTATTATTTTAATAACATAAAATATTTTTATTAACTTAAAGGAACAATGAGATCTTTTTTTAAATTAAAAATAGGAGAAGTCAGTAGGTAATTAAATCAGCAGCTATAGATGCACGATTTTATAAATTATTCGGAATTAATGGAGTACTTCAATTATAAATGAGAAATACTGATTTACGTTTGTAATGAAGGTTTGTGAAAAATATAAAATATGTATTTTTATGAATCTTTACACAATTTATATGTATGGGTACCTATAATAATATTATTTGTACTTCGGTTTTTTTTGTCCAACGAGTTTATTTTGAAAAATCTAAATTTAAGATACCAATGCATGATGGTTAATGAAGAATACCTACTTAAATATCTAGTAAACCATTATGAAAAGTTAAGGCCAATTAATTAAGTTTTAGACAAATTCCGGTTTTTTTTTATTTTGTTTTCATCGTAATATTATGAAACTGCCAAAATCTAAAACTTTGAATCCTAGCTAAAAAAGATAGGAAAGCTTTCGCATAATTTGGCAAAGCTTTATAGTTCAAACTTTTATTGAAAGTTTATAAAATTATCTTAAGTAAGACTTACACAATTTAGTACCTTGTTTAAAATTATTTTAGTATTGCTTCAATAAAGTTGACAGCCCAGAAATTCACTTTTTAATTTTAATTTACATTGTAAGACTGTCACATTAATAATTTTAATACAAAAATTCTTAGCAATACCTACTTATTGTATATTTTATTTTTCATAAACACTGTAGGCAAGTTTGTAAGTACCTAGATATTAATGCCAATTTCGGATAAATTTTGGACAGAATAGGAGATCCTAAGAATAATAGTATCACACTTGTTTTAAAATGTGTAAGTAGGTACCTAGGTCATACATTTTCAGGAGTTCAGAGGTTTTTTTAAAGTTTTGTACACACCATAGAATTTTGCAGCAATTATTAACTTATAAATATTCTAAGGCCATATTTTGTCACACATCCATCTTTTTTCTAACTGAAAAGGACTTTATTAAGTTGATACTTACATAAAATGAATTAAATAAAATTGGTAGGTACATACATACGTAACGGAATATTTTACAAAACTTACATAATTTTACAAGTAATGAGGAAGTAAATGGATTATCGTGGAATATCAATAGGACATCTAGCTTAACTACTTACATTAGGACGTCTATCTCTTGAATATGTATCTTAAAAAGACATTTTAATTAGATATCAATATAATATTATTAATTATGTAACCTATCTACAGGAAATTTCGTAAAAAAATAATGTAAGTGTAGGAATAACTACAGGAAAATAATTACATCAACTTTAATGTAGTAGGTACGTGAAATATACGTAGGTTTATATAGTAATTTTCCACTAAAATAAAAACTGCTAAAAGTTTTTCATCAAAATGTATCTAATTTACATAGATTTTATACGGACAGTCTTTTCAGTAAATTAATAACCAATAATTATTTATTATAATTCTTGCCAATAATTTAATTACGTCTTTCATATACAAAAGAAACAATATTTTTATAACGTTACGTGAATACCGTTATAACAGTTTCTAAAACTGTTATTTTTGTCACATCTCTTACGACTAATTCTTTTAAATTTTCAAGCGGCAATGGATGAGTAAGTTATTTTTTCACAATATTTAAATTATTTAATTTATCTAGTTTTCTAAACATGCGACGGTTGTCTGGAATTGTGGATTTTGCCGTCGCATCGCCAGGCGTCACCTGGAAAATACAAAAACGGTTTTTACTGTGGAAATAAAAGGTACTGTGCAATAATACAAACTCAGATTCGCGCCACTACACAAGTCTAATTGCTTTTGTGTTTTGTTTATAACTATACTAGCTGTTGCCCGCGACTTCGTACGCTTGGTAGTTTTGTTTTATGGACCAAAACCTTCCTCTTGAGTCACTGTATCTATTAAGGTGAAAGGGTACCTGCGCGTTCTCCATACAAACGTAGTCGACTGTTTCCTCCCTGGATAATGACACTGGCACAAATATTTTTGTGTCATAAAACCTATAACTGCCATGACTATGCCCCTATGTTTTGGTTTTTTTCATTTTCTAATTATCATAGAAATTAAAATTAAAAAATAAGAATAAACAAAAAATTGGGACATGGTCCTGGCAGTTATTATAAGTTTTATGCATCAAAAATATTTGCTCTAGTGTCATTATCCAGGGAGAAAACAGTCGACTACGTTTGTAATAGTTTGTGTGGAGAAAGCCCCCGGTACCCTTTCCTCTTAAAAAACCGCATTAAAATCCGTTACGTAGTTTTAAAGAATGAATGAGATATAGACAAGACTAGACTAGAGAAGTGATAAGTAGGTAATTCTGCAAACACCAGGTAGACCTCGAGAGCACATCGAACTGCTGCTGTTCTGCTCATCACTTTACAAAGATTCTCACCACATCTTCACCCATGTTCTTTTTCACACAGCTGCCCCCCGTGGTTTCATTTACAGAAGTAGCTGGGTTACCTGTCAGCTGCAGTATGAGTCTGCAAGCCAGCATCGTGTTCGTCCAAGGAGTGCGAGTGTGTCGGCTTGTTGTTGGGACGTCGAGCCGACCCGTCATCCGACTCGCGTCTCGTGGGACCATCACCGCCACAGAAACACTTGCATATTATACGCTTGAACGCGAATCTGGGGACGATATGTTAGACATTTCAAAATTTACTTTTAAATCGTAAGTAGGTACCTACTTATTACTTATTCCCCTTCACAACAAAAAAGCCTACCTACGTTGACGTAGAAAAAGTTGCGGGTTTGATTTCCGCTGTAGAACAAGTAGGTACCTGTCTATATTTATTTATAGGTTGATACCTACTTTGTACCTTTATTTTTTTAGACGAATTTTCCATAGGTAGACGATTATGTAAGTTGGTACAGTTATTGTTCTGTTAACAAATATCGGTTTTTGGTCTAAGTAAGTGTTTCTTCTGTATGTAATTATATAATAAGTACAAGTAAGTATGTATTAACAAAAAAAACCCCGAAACTAAGATTTATAGTTACCAGACATCAGATATAATACCTAAATAAGTTCTTTATAGGGTTCCATACCTAAATAGCTAAAAAAAGGAACCTTTATAAAGATCATTTTCCTGCCCGTCTGGTTTTTGTTAAAATATACTTAACTACTAAATAGGTACCTATGCCACAAAGGTTGTCAATTTAATAGAATACTAACCTAAAATCCTTAGAAAAGAGCGCGTAAATGAGCGGATTGATCGCGGAATTGCAGTACCCCAACCAGAACAGCACCGAGAATACAATAGGCGTGACACACTGGTTACAGAACGCTCGCACCACGTACACGCTGAAGAACGGCAGCCAGCAGAACACGAAGCCACCCACTATGATGCCGAGGGTCTTCGCTGCTTTCGTCTCCATTCGGAACCTTTTCACCTGGAAAATATAAAAGACCAGATTAAGTAAGTACATACTTATATATTTTTTTACAAAAAAAACCGCGTCTCGTGTTTGTTTTATATTGCTGCATGCTTAGTGACGTCACCGGAACTTGACGTCATTGTTGACTGACGTCACACGTCGGTAACGTGACAATAACGACACTCGTCGGGAACGTAAAAATGACGTCACACAATGGGAACGTGACACTTTTTTGTGAATGCAGGTGTTCCATCTTTTTTTTAGACGTTATCACGTCAAAAAAGGATATAATGTATTCTATACCTTATCTAGCATCCTTATCACATGCCTAGGTGGTTAGCTTGGCGTTAGATGGCGCTGTGTAAATAAATGTTCTACGATATTTATTTTTTATTGGATTAGATTGACAAGTCTGGCCGGAAGACCAGCAATTGTTACCTGAATTCTACATGTCTGTCTTCTTTTTGATGGGAGCAGGCAGAAGCAAAGTTTGGCATTCGTACGGCTCTAGGCCGTGGTCTTTTTAGGAATTGGTATTTTTAAGAGCTAGCCCTATTTCAAGCTTTCATTGATTACTTAAGCCTTTTTATATTACTTGCCTTTTTATATCAACATTGCGAAACAGCATAATAAAATGAGACGGCCATATTTACCCTCCCGTTTTGTGTTCAAACTCGAACTAGAGGTATGTTCTTATATAAATGTTACCTGAGCCTTAATATTTCTCTTCCCCATCCGCCTGGTCCTGGGTTTATCATCGTAGTCATCATACAGTGGCCCCGGAGCGAGGTGATGACTCGGTCGGACTCGGAGCCTGCTTTCTGTCAGCTCTCGTCCATCCCTTCAACAAATACTCCATTATAACCTTACGTTATTTTTATTTTAATACAATCGATATTACTACATAGTTACATATTACTACATACAAAAAAAAACAACATACAGACGAATTGAGTACCTCCTCCTTTTTTGAAGTCGGTTAAAAATAAAGTCACTTTTCGCCGTCCCTATGTATGCTTTTGATGCGGTTTTTTTAAATAGATAGAGTGATTAAAGAGGAAGGTTTTAGGATATAATATATGCGGTCGCTAGTTATTATATAAATTTAATTAATCTTTAATTATGTACGGTCGGCAGCATAATTGCAGACCCATCGTAGAGTTTTAAAATTACTTATGTTGTAATGTTTTAATTCTAATATTTTTTGTTTGATTTTATGAGTTTAAAACTTCAAATAAAGCAGGTGCCTAGAATCTTGCTTGTGTTGAAAACATTCTTATATTCTACTTATATTGAAATGCAATTTTGGAGCTCTACGGCGGTTCTGCGATTATGCAGCCGAAATCCCACTCAGAGCTCCAAAATTGCTATTATTAGAATATTAATAACTCAAACAAGATTCAAACGGGACGTTTGAATCTTGTTTGAGTTATTAAGTTTTATTGTGTATTATAGTGTTTTGGTATTATAAATTTAAAGAGTTAAATATATTAACGCTCTATTCACAATATATCTACGAAAACTTGCTCTACGTTCACAAAAATCCTGATATTTTCCGTAAAAACAGCGATATTCATAATTTCAACTTAAGAAATAAGGATGAACTGACCGTGCCCGTTAGTAGGCTCCGGAAAATAAACAGGTCGTTTAATAGTACATGTGTGCTCTATTATAATAAATTACCTAAAGAGGTATATGACATGTCCATTAACAGGTTCAAAACTTTTATAAAGCATAGATTGTGCAGTAAGGCGTACTATGATACTTCGTCTTACCTTAATGATAAGAACCCATGGACGTGACTTTAGTTGCTCCATTTCAAATAATACTTTCAAATATTTGTAATATTGACCATTGTGAGCGTGATCACATGAAAAAAAAAACCCCATGAGTTTCTTGTGCCTTCTTCTCATTGGTGGGCGCGTTCCGAAGGCACACATCCTAACTTAGTTTTTAAGACGTTTTCAAGTGGTCTATTATACTTTTAAGGTATTATACATCCAAAGAAATAAAAAATTTTGATTTGATTTGATTTGATTTAAGCAAGTTGAAGTTTAAAGTAATGAATTTATTAAAACATTCCAATAAAAGTAATCTTAGATATCTACGGTGAGTCTGCTACCGACTGTACCCGGTTAAAAAATACCAGGGGCTCTATTTTTGAATCGCTCGTGTGACATATCTTCATCATGTACGCCTACAAGTCACGCTCGACTTCCAAGTCGCATGAAACCAATTTTCTGTATTTTTGAATCGTTCGTCGTCGAAATATAAAATGACAATTTTTGTTCGTTTTACGCAGAAAACTGAAAATCAGTAATTACCGATGAACATTCGAAATAATACCAAAAGATATAAATATTTTTCAAAGATCGTTTCCGAATGATTGACTGTGATTGTTTAACGTTTATTCTACCACTCGCCTGTCGGCGACGAGTGGTGGAGACCACTCGTTACGATCGAGCGATTCAAAAATAGCGAATTTCCAATGTCGAACGAATATCAGTAGAAATCGAGCGCTCGACGCGGGGCGAACGATTCAAAAATAGGGCTCCTGTAACATGTTACTGATACTCAATTTTTTAACAAATACCTAAATGAGCTTACCTTTCGTAATGAACAGCATAGAGGCTTGGGCTTGGAGATCGACTTGGAGACCGCGAGGTCTCGTGGTTTCCACATATTTGTTCAGACGATGGATATGAAACTGAGATCTTTACTTTCTCGTGGGCACGCCGTGCGCTTGAGTGCCTGAAATGTTTGATTGTTTATAAATATAAAATTGAAAGTCTTGCCTAACTGAAATATTAACGCACAGCTTAAGGTGAAAGGGTACCTGCGCTCTCTCCATACAAACGTAGTCGACTGTTTCCTCCCTGGATAATGACACTAGCATAAATATATTTATGCCATAAAACCTATAACTGCCATGACTATGCCCCTATGTTTTGTTTTTTTTTTTTCATTTTCTAATTATCATAGAAATTAAGATTAAAAAATAAACAAAAAATAGGGGCATGGTCATGGCAGTTATAAGTTTTATGCACCAAAAATATTTGCTCTAGTGTCATTAACAGTCGACTACGGTTGTAATAGTTTGTATGGAAAGAGCTCCCGGTACCTTTTCCTCTTAAGCCAATGGACGGATCGAACTTAAATATGGCATTATTAACCGCGACTTCGTCTGCGACCATCCAAAATTCTTTCTAAATAGATGCCGCCGTATGTCTGGGAGTCTAATCTTCTTAAATCCTTTCTTTCGTGGCCTTCGTCTTAATAACTATTTGTATGCCAAATACCCCATTGGTTTGAACTGTGCGGTAAGAGGAAAGGGTACCGGGCTTCTCTCCATACAAACGTAGTCGACTGTTTCCTCCCTAGATAATGACACTAGCACAAATATTTTTGTTGCATAAAACCTATAATTGCCATAACTATGCCCCTATGTCTAGGTTTTTTTCATATTTTAATTATCATAGAAAGTAAGAGTTAAGAAAACAATAGGTATCACTACATAGTATAAAACAAAGTCGCTTTCTCTGTCCCCATGTCCCTATATCCCTATGTATGCTTAAATCTTTAAAACTACGCAACGGATTTTGATACGGTTTTTTTTAACCCATTTAAGCCCGCTGTCCCCATTGAAGGACAGTTATTGAACTACCTCTATCTACTTATTTATTTTAATTTTTTTTTTATTAAGATGCTGATTTGACATGTCATTGAATGCGGCTGTGTGATAAATACTCAATTTTTGTAATTAATTGTAAAAAACTGGTTACAATTGTTCTTTCTTTTTACTACAATGAACAACTACGTAATAGTTAAAAGGTCTGTAATTTTTTATTATCTTAACGATATTATTTCGAGCAATTTTTTGTATTATATACTTGGTTATTGTTTTTACTTTGAAATGATACCATAATACTAGGTATTTGTCAAGATTTGACTGTAATACTGTCCCCAAATAGGGCCAATGGGCTGATTGATAATATTTTTTGTTTATGATTTACAGTTTGTATCGTTTAGTTCTCGTGAGAAACCTTAAATCCCTTATACTTTTGTAGCTGGTAAATTTTATTACTGCTTTGTAAGAACCGTCATGTTTTGCACCTCAACCTAACGGTACTCTTTTGGGACCAAATCTTGCACGTGTCCACGGATACACGCAATTACAACAGTTTAGCAATAATCGTAAAAAAGCACAACTCATTCAGAAGCCTGTGAAAGTTTGTTTCCCATCGATGATCCTTTAACGTTAGATAGTTTTATACCCAAGTGTTCGTTAAATGTTTCATTCATCGTAAATATTTGGAACGTATAATCGTACGCGGACCATATGTTGCAAATGATTATCGAGGATTGGAAGAAGAAATTGAACACATTTTACACGAGGAAGATGATCCTGATGTTAGTTACGACTTAGTGGCCACTCCTCCAGATCCGTGCGTGCTCACAGATGAAGAAGAAGGAGATGAAAACTATATGTTGCAAAACATCCTTCCACGTGATATCCCCGGTAGAGTAGAAGTTTTTGAGAATCGAAACGACGACGACTGGGATAGTGTAGATGATGAACCATTACAAAGACACAGGAGAGTTGAAATTCGAGAAAATAGGACAAAGAAATGCCCACTAGTGTCTGTCAAAAATATGAAAAAGAAAAACCGAGCAGAATTTGATTACCGTTTCGATACAGTCAACAAAGTATTGTTCGTGCGATGGCTCGATAATAGTGTGTGTACCATGGGTACAAACTATGATTCGGTATATCCTCTGGGTAAGGTAAAGAGATGGAGTTCTGCAGAAGGAAGAAAAGTAGATGTTGACATCCCTTTTGTATTTCAAAATTATAATAAAGGGATGGGCGGAGTTGATCAAGCTGACCAATCAGTTGCAGTATATCGATCAGCTGTACAAGGCAAAAAATGGTGGTAGGTTCTATTTACTTGCATGCTAGATTTGGCGGTAGCAAACGCATGGCGTCTCCACGTTCTGTCTGCGACAGACAAACTAGATCAGCTTCAGTTTCGCCGAAGCATTGCCCGGTATTATCTGAGAACTGGAGGCACTGAAAGACCCGATGGAAGGCGTCGTAAAACTCCGTCAGCAGTGCCAAGTAAGAGTCATGATGGCGTTGGACACTTCCCACAGAAGATGCCAAAGCAGCTACGATGCACTGAATGTCATATGAAAACACGTTGGCAATGCAAAAGATGCATTAAAACCTTGTACATTGATAAAGTGTGCTTTTAAAAATATCACACTTGAGCCCATTGTCCCTATTTGAGGACGGTGTTTTTTTATATATAAGGAAGTTATTTTTTTTATTATTTTTTTCTCAAATTGTCTTCTTAGGTCTTAATAGTTACGAAAATAAAAGTTACTTCAAAATTCTATTGGTAGTTTGTATTTGGGTCCAAATGGGTTAATAGATAGAGTGATTCAAGAGGAAGGTTTATATGTAGAATACATGCATAATATAGCCGTGCGAAGCCGGGACGGGTCGCTAGTATTATCTATACTAATATTATAAAGCTGAAGAGTTTGTTTGTTTGTTTGAACGCGCTAATCTCAGGAACTGCTGGTTCGAATTGAAAAATTCTTTTTGTGTTGGATAGTCCATTTATCGAGGAAGGTTATAGGCTACTTTTTATCCCGATATTCCCACGGGATCGGGAGTTACGCGGGTGAAACCGCGGAGCGCAGCTAGTATAAATTAAAAATAAGACAAAGGGCAGATAAATGTTTTATGCTACAAAATATTTGTTCTAGTGTCATTATCCAAGGAGGAAACAGTCGATTACGTTTGTATGGAGAAAAAGCCGGTACCCTTTCCTCTTAAATATCAATCAGTCAGTCAGGCATTTTCATTTCATATAGACTAGCTACGCCCCGTTGTTTCACCTCCAATAGTAACCGACAGTCTTCAATACTCTAACGATCAAGAACCATACAACATTATGATGAAGGTTATTGATACCACCTTCCTTGTCATTAATCATATTTATTTTAGTAAATATAAGACTCTTGAAAACGGAAATAGAACATCATTAATTATGTTAAAGGTTTGCTTTTTTACTATATCGTGAAGCTCTTTTTTTGAAATTTCAACTTCTCAGCTTTCTAACTAATAAAGAATTTAGGGTATTTTTGTGTATGAAACTACTATTTAATACCTATTAAAGTTTTACTAAAATGACATTATTAAGCTTTCTAAATTCTACTTCTCAAATGTAGTAAATAAAAGCTCTATGAATTGGCAACGATGATAAGCTTGTTACATAATATGTTTTTTAATGTTAACTCAAAAAATAAATACAATAACAATAATACTCTATTCGAAAATAAATATTATGTTTATGAATTATCATTGAGCATCGTTTTGCTCAACAAACATGAATTGCGAATTGGATGCATCAATTCGCTATTCGATAATGTTGCTAATAGCCACACAGTTTCAGAGTTTCAACACCTTTCAGACCACCGAAAGATTATCCACAAAGGTGAAGGTATAACTACAATGTCTTTCAGCGAAGGGATTTAATATGAAAGGGAGTTGTTTTAGACGTCTACTAGGCGTATAGAACAACCCCCGTAGTTCGTCTAGGCGAACAACTTTTGTTCTACGATTTTTGGAAATTCAAACTTTTTTTCGATAATTCTGAGGGAATTTTTACTTGAAAAGCAGCTGTTTCATACAAAAACTTCGAACTTAATTTTTTGCAAAATTGATAGGTTCGATTCTTGGCTTTGCTACCTGATATAACTCTCCAAGCCACTATGGTCTGAACTTCATAATTTCACATCGGTCATAACTGTGTTGAAGGCATGCGCTGAGTAATTCTCAGCTTTCATTAAATCACTAAGGCGGGATCTTACTCTAAATCACAACTAAATTTTGACAATCGACTACTTTATGAAATAATATGATACTGAATGACTTCTACCTACCTAACTACAAAATCACTTGTCTCTCATTTACCTTACCAACCTTCTCAACCTTTCTGGTGACGCGCTGAGCGATGTGCTGGTCGAATGGTTCGAGGCGTTGGATAGAGGAGAGCCGTGTGGTCTGGCTGAGCCTCGACCGCGGTGTATCCTCAGTGTTAGGCGGTTGTCGTCGAAACGGTTGCCTAAGCCTTTACCTGGAATATATTTGAAGGTAGTCAATGTCAAAATACCAATACCATCATTCGACAACCCACCAAAGTAATAGACGTAGGGTACCGCGTCCGCTGAATTAAAATGGGCGTGGACTGGACATGTGTGTCGAAGGGGAGACCGAAATAAAGTCGCTTCCCGCAGTCTGTCTGTCCCTATGTATGCTTAGATCTTTAAAACTATGCAACGGATTTTTATGCGGGTTTTTAATAGATAGAGTGATTCAAGAGGAAGGTTTTAGTATATTAAACAAAACTATCACGTGTATGAAGTCGCGAGAAACAGCTAGTTATTACATAAGGTTAGATGTAGATTATTTTTGAATCATTCGGATGAAATCATATTGAATTAAAATTTCTCAAAAACTAAGTCAGGATGTGTGTGCCTTTGAAACGTGCCCACTAAATGGTAACTCAAGACGCTTGGAAATGGATTTACCCTCTATTTAATAGGCTTTGTTCCCAAGTCTCAATTTTTCAGATTTCCAATACTACAGATTCTCGTATTAAAGGTTAACAGTTACTGCAAAGACCGCGAAATAGACTATTGCAGGTCGAGACTAATACGACACAGGCAATTGCCATTTCCGCCGATTCATATATACTTAGTACTTTTCGCAAAAGAATGCAGAGAAATAACACATACCATTTTCTCGTTTTTCCCACTCATAAATTACTATAAACTTTCATGTACCTACTTATTTTTCTTTTGACTTCACTGGAAGCAGGTTTTCCATTGCCAATTAATTGGCTTCTAATCTTAAATCTGGTTAATCTCCAATTCAGTCTCTGAACCTTTGAAACCCATTAATTATTTAATTTAAATTTAGTATTTGTCAGTTGTCAATATGAAATCAAGACGTATTTTTAGCTTTGCCGCTAATTTTTTATTTTACCTATCATCTGTGTCGAAAGGCAAACGCATTTATTGCTATACAGCCACGTGAACACAATTTGTACTAAATAAAAGAGATCCAATCAAAGAGTATTTAACCTACCACGCCGTTTCATACAACATTGTTGGAGCGTGTAATGTTCTAAATTCAAAAAACGCTCCTGCAATGGATTTAATTTTCTTTGTCCGTAAATTCAATACATCCCGTGTTTTATCGAAAATAATGTCAATATTTCCATGCATGTTTGAGAGAAATATATTTCAACCGTACTTTTTCGCTAACTACCCTCACTCATCTTATATGTTGCAATTCTAACCTGATCTAACCCACCCTTATGGAGTCGCTAGTCGGTCTCGAGCAGTCGTGGAGGACAGTCGAGTTTTTGCGGTACCCTCGGAGAAGCGAAGAAAAATAGTTTCTTGGCCTTTTTGTGAGGCTCTCGACCTATCTAGGATCACGGTCGGTCAAGTTTCGTCGCGTTCCCGCAGAAGGAGCTCCCTGAGAGGTTCGCGTCACTCAGAGGCAGCTCCCTAGGAGAACGGCTTCTCTCTGCGGTCTCTCGGCTCTTCTGAGAGGTCGGCGCCTCTCAGAGGTGTCTCCTTGGGAGAACAGTGTCTCCCTGAGAGAGTGATGTATCCCAACAGTGCCTCTTGTTGGGAGCCGTGGCGGTCGGTCGAGTTTTCGTCGCGAGTGTAGTGTCTCCAAGTGGTGTTTCCTTAAGGGAACGGAATGGTGTTGCGCGGACCTATATAGTGCAGTGTAGTGTGGTGCAGTGTTTTGTAGGTACCCCAGCAGGCGGTCATCGTGTCGTAGATGGTGTCTCACCATCGAGGATCGCTGAGGCTGGGGTGAGGAGCAATTAACTTTGTGAGTTCTCCCCCGGAGACCCGAGCGATCCTCCTCCGCCTCCTCATCCTCTAACGTAGCGATGAGGAGGGAACTCCGAAGAGTAGCAGTCGGTGAGTCGTATACAGAACAGCTTTGCACCAGCACAATCTCATATATTTCATGAAAGCTTCTAGTACGCGGTTGTGACAAGTTAGAACCTGTTTGATCTTGTCTCGTACCATTTCATCTATTGCATCATATTATTTTTGATATAGGTATAGATAAGTATTGGTAGGTACAAGTATAGGTATAGATAGGATAGATAAAATATACCTATGTTGGTTGGTATAGGCATAATATAGGTAGGTGTAGGGTGTAGGTATATGATGTATTCTGCTTTGCCCCTCTTACCTTGTATCTGTAATATAAACTAAGGAGTCGAGGGTCGGACTCCACCGCGGCTGTGCTTTACACACCTGTGTCCTTTGTTTTAGGTGAAGTGCTTTTGACCTTTGGCCTCTGGCCTCCGGCACTTTGACCTTTGACCCTTGACCTTTTACTTTTGACCTTTGACTTTGTACTTATGAAAAGCTTTTATTTAACTTGCAATGTATGTATGTTCGGTTGTTGACCTTAAACTCCCCTGCGGCTGTGCTTTACATTACACACCTACAACTTACTTCTATTTGTCTTTTTTTTGTTTTTTTTTTTTTAAGTAAGGTAAGTAATACTTTTTTATTGTTTTTTTTTCTATTTTTTTTACATATTTATTACCTTTAGTAGTCCTAAATCCTTGATTAATAGCCTTCGTAGTCCGCACAGCAGCCTTGTAAATCCTCCAATAGAAGAAGAGCATCACGAACATGGGTATGTAGAAGGAGCCCAAGGCTGAGTAGACGACGTATCCAGCGTCGTTGGTAAGCTCGCAGGTCCACGGGCAAGGTGGGTTGGGAGACCAGCCCTCTTTTAGTTCTGCTTCTTCTGGCTGTGAGGAAAAAGTAGAATTACAGACCGAGAAGTCAAAGCATAGGTAAGTACTGGTATTTACAGTAATTGCGACTCCATCTTTGAGATTTAAATTTCATATTTCCTACTCCACACTGAAGGAAAGATTCTATATTGGTAAATCCGAACTGCACTTGTGCCCTCTAGAACAGTGTTTATTTCCTTGTTATTTTGTCACTGATATCAAGGTTTTTATAAAACCTTTAAGGCCCTTATTACCCGTAGGTACAATCAACGTTCAAAAGTCCATCGCCACCGTAACGTTTACAATCCTATGCAGCACTATTTAAACATTATAACGTAATAACTAAATCGAACCCACTCCGTCTGCATGTTACGAACGTGTTTTATTGACAGTCGGTTGGTGTAGCGGGTGTCGGCTTATACCACTCGGCCAACTAAATACATAAGTAGCTTAAATACATGTTGAAAATAATAATCACACTCTACTTTTAATTCAAGTATTTATGTTTGTGTGTAACGTCTATTAGAAGAAGGTCGTAAGTCCAATACTTGTTGATAGTATTATTGTAGCAAACTGATAGTGGTCTGATGACGCATACTGTACCTGATAAGTGACTCGCCACTTACTTTCTTGTCCTTCCATCCGACCAGCGGTGGGAAACATATAACAAAGGATAGCACCCAGAGGCCAGCGATGAGCGCCTTGGCTCGCCTCCTGCTCATGATGCTGGGGTAGCTGACTGGCCTTGTCACAGCCACGTAGCGGTCCAGGGAGATGGCGCACAGGTTCAGGATGGAGGCTGTACACATCCACACGTCGACCGCCAGCCATACTGAACACCATACGTCGCCGAATATCCAGATCTGAAATAATCAAAAATTTATATAAATTAAAATGTTTAAAATGTTAGTACTAACAAGTTTTTGCGAATATTTAAACTTTCCCATACTTAATGTTTTTATCGTGTTGAATTAGGACCTTGTTTTTATATACCTAACTACGGACCCGCCCCGGCTTCGCACGGCTATATTTTACACATCATCATCATCCTCATTGTGTATTGCATGTATTATACATATAAACCTTCCTCTTGAATCACTCTATCTATTAAAAAACCGCATCAAAATCCGTTGCGTAGTTTTAAAGATTTAAGCATACAAAGGGATATAGGGACATAGGAACAGAGAAAGCGACTTTGTTTTATACTATGTAGTGATAGTGATAGGGACCTTAGTATCTGGTATAAATTGCAACGTGCTAGGTCCATACGTTCCTGAGAAAATCGGTGGCGACACACGGACAAGAGAGTGATCTTATAAGGGTTTCTTTTTTTTTGTTTTGAGGTACGAAACTCTAAAAAACAAATAATAATCTCAAAAATCGGTATTTCCTTACCCCGACCTTTTGAGTTCGTGACCATTTCACATATTGGACGTTTTACTAGCTATTAATTTTTCCACTTTGAACATTGCCACCTAAAGGACTTTTCACAAACTATGACATTTTGCCTTTTGCTTCTGATTCAGAGCCTATATCCCAAATAATTTTATCATTTTACTGTTGAATTACTTAAACGAGAATTAAGTAAATATTTTTTTAAAGTATCTGCTTTCTTTTAAATTGCTCCAAGATTATGCGAAGGCTTGACCATTTTTCAAATGTTGAAAATATTATTTTTGTACGTCGTTATTAATGAACCATCTTTAAAAAAATGGCAAGGTTATTTCGTGAACTGACTGTTGATAGACGGATTTGCATATTTTTGTTATTTTTCACTTTTCATATTGGACACAAAAGGATAAAAATGGTTACATAAGGGCCAACGCAGACTATTTAATTTGCCTTTTGAAGGCAAACGAAAAACAACAAGAATGAATCCAAATACAGAGAAATGTTTAAGGGCAAATGTCTATGTTCTCATAAAAAATACTTTTCAGGTGACCGGAGGGCTGGTGGCTTCTTCACTCAAAGGGTGAGCCTGGCTATCCAGAGAGCGAATGCCGCCAGTCTCTTGGGGACGATGCCGCGTGGAGACGCTCTGGACGGGGTTTTTTATTTGTAATTATTTGTAATGTGTACCTGTGTTTGTATCTGTGTTTTTGTTTTTAAGTTTTATATGTGTAATTTGATTTTTATTTGTGTGTTTTTAATTTTAATATCTTATTTACCAGATTGTGACATTTTCTAAATAAAAATAAAGAAATATAAGAGTTCCAAAAATAGTTTTAGGAGTAGTTTAAAAGCATAATTGGGATTTTAGGAGTTTTAAAATATTTTTCTACAGAAATCGGTTAAAGGAAATTGTACATTTTAATCGGTAAAGTACCTACTCAGGCAAAAGAAGCCATAATGAAATAGGGCTGCAGCTCCTTTTGCTTGACAACATATTTGAATTGATGGTCAAATGGACCCACGATTCATGTGACGTGTTTGTAATAATTAATATTTTGCACATTATTTATTTTTTCTGTACCAAGAACCACGATAACTTTTATTCCCGTGGTTTGATCAATAGAAAGATGATCGTAACAGAAAAAAAAGACGATCGAATAGTCAGTCCTATCCTAACTCTCGGCCAATTTAAATTCCTTAGTCTGATTTCACCACAGTAAAATTAAACTGAAACCTCCTTAGAATTGAATTTATTCGTTAATTAATTCGAGTGACAAAATTTAAAACCTAAGTTTCTGACTTAAAATGCCTACTTTCAAAAGCTAATAAATAAACACAGTACCTACTTATAAGCTACCTCAAGTTTATCCGACACGCTTTGTATAGACAATAAACGAAATCCTCGGGGATCTTTTAATAAAGTGTCTTAGGGTAATCGTATATTAAACGCTCAAATATACAGCCAGTTATTATGTTGGGGAACCTGGATCCGGTACAGTCTATCGATAAGAGCTATTTTAATATTATATTGGAAGGTCTCGGGGCTCAACTTTACTCCCCTAAGGGAATCGGTTTAGCTGTTCAGATTTGCTCAATGGACTTAACTAAGGCAGTCAATCAAATTGGAAACAAGAGACATTCGAAACAGAAACGTAAACGATCGAAATTAATAGAAACGAAAGACTTTCGAAACGGAAACGAAAAAAAAGTCTGACGATCGAAAAAAAGGTCAGCAGGCTCATCCACAAACCATCGGAAGGCTACCGAAACGAATACTGAAAACACAAGGATGGCATCACGTCAAAATTCACGGGAGTGAAAGAGCAATTTTTTTTTTTTTGGTACGGTTGCATTTTATCGGTTTGTGAATGAGCCTGCAGTTAGAAAAGTAAGGGGTTTGAAAAATTAAAAAAAACGACACACCTAAATATGCGAACTTTTTTGAGTTAGATTAAATTGATCGGAGAAAATACAAAGGGTGCTAGGCTAGACGACTTAAAAACTTGGGAGGTTCTCCATTCGTGGCGTATAGTTATATGTATATTTTATTTTACCTGAGTATTCTAGACATAAGGCGGGTACCCGGTTTGGATCCGGTACCCGGCGGATCCGGCACTTTTTTTAGGATCCGGCCGGGTACCGGGTAGAGGCTCTGCCGGGTAATTTGATAGACCAAAAATAATGAAACATATTACACTTTTTAAATTATTTATTATGCTGAACACAAACGGTAATCATTATAATTATGTTTTGCTCACTAATTTATCAGGAAGAACTAAAAAAACTAAATATATATTTTATTTTAATATTGGTAATTTAAGATGGGTAAGTTGTGATGTAAAAACGCCAATTTTTCTGCGCGGTTAGCATTTAGGCGACTGCGTTTCTTGTCATAAATTAGCCCTGCTTCTGAGAACAGGCGTTCGCTGTATACAGAACTAGATGGTGTGCATATATATTTCGCCGATACTTTTCCTAATATAGGATAATGTCCTCTGTTAGACGCCCATCATGTGTAAGGATCGGTGTCTCTTGCAACCCTAACCGTGCTTAAGTAGTGATCTAATTCTGAAGCTGCAGATTTTTTAGGTTGAGACTGAGCCTGCCTGAGCCTCCGCCTGAGCGGGCAAGGGAGACACACGCGTCACGACGCGTTACCGCTGCTGGGTACCCGCCCGCGCCGGGTACCCGCCCGCGCCGGGTACCCGTTCAGCGAGTACCCGGCAAAACCACTACCCGCCCCATGTCTAGAGTATTCAATAAACCCGACAACCGCGTTACCGGATCCGATTATCCGGTAGCCAGACTTTAAACTCAGATGTATATTGTAAACTCACTTAACGTAAACATAACTTAGTTTAAGTAAACAATCGTACTAAGTTACTTACAGGTATCCATTACCTTTGTTACGGAGTAGGTACCTACCACGGATGATGGAACAAGAGGGGATAAGTTGCTAATTCTACGTGACTGTTTATTTACACTAGTTCAGTGGACCAGCCTCCCTTAGACAAGATTGCTTCCTACTATCGATATCGCCAATCGACAGACATTTTGACGTTACAACATCTAATAAATGGATGGAACCCCCTGCATTCACAAAAAAAGTGTCACGGTAATTTGTGTGACGTCAATGTGTCACGGTCATATTACCATGACGCGTCATGGTAACTTAGGAAACAGAGTATTTAATAATAATATCGCTCATTCAGTTCAGTTAATTAGTGAGTTTTTTTATTGTTTGTTCAATTGACTATAAATAAATTAATGAGAAGCTGAATATGAAAACGCTTACTATGAATTGTAAAAAAAACAAACATTATAAAAATATAATATTTGCATGATAAACCATTGATAAAGATTCACACAGTTAGTGAAGATATCGATAACTGATTTTTCCCCGAGTCTTTTTCCCTTATTTTTGCCCCAGGAATAAAATAGCTATGAAAACAATTCGTAACCCGCGAGTAGGTTACATTTTACATGTGCCACGCTCCCGTACCTGATTCCCTCTTAAACTTTTTAAACTCACATGATTTGTATTCATAGGTAATTATTTAAAAAATCTTAAAAAATGCGAAAAAAAAATACAAAAAAAAAACGCGGAAAAATGTAACAAAAATATACGCGAATCCGGGTCCGGACATAATCGCGTATTTTTTATTAAAATACGCGATGAAAATAATTAACTAGAGATTCCCTCTTGTTTTCACAATGAAGCAGTGGGGTAAAGCGATTCAGTTTCAGTTTCACTCTTGTTATGTCTTCAATGTCTAGAGCTTACCTTCGAGATGTTTAATTCGACTCGTTATGTAATTTACATGATTATCCGATGTAATTAGATAGTTTGTTTTGTGTAAACAATGTTCCATGTAAATATTACGTTACAAAATGGAGGTATCAGCCCATGTGTACGAAATTGGATATCGGAATCTGTTGTGATTATATATTTAACTAGCTTTTACCCGGGACTCCGTCCGTAGGACTGAATTTTCCAGAGCTAGCGGATGCGTAAATCATAATAGCTTTTTCTATGCCAAATAGCCTGAATCGTCCATTACTTTGAGATGTGCTTTGATATATCTTTGTCAGTCAGAACTTTGAAATTTTATTGATTAGCTGCTGCCCGCGGCTTTGCTCGCCATTTCACCCTCTTAGGGGTGTAATTGCGAAAAACCTTTTACCATAAACAAAAAAATTCATGCAAATCGCTTCAGCCGTTTTGGAGGAGTTTGGTAACTATATAACACCGCAACACGAGAATTTTAAATTTAAAGACTAGCTTCTGCTTGCGGTTTCGACCGCCATTTCACCATCTAAGGGTGGATTTCGAATTTAGAATGATACTGATCAGTCAGTCAGGACTTTGAGTTGTGTATATATACAGAAACTAGTAGTTAGCTACCTGGCGAATAAGTAGTTTTTGAATTGTACAGTTTAAAAGGGGTCGGGACGAAACTGGCAGCAGGTAGGTACATAAAGGAGGTGAGACCCTTCGGGGTAATGAAGTGACACCGTGACGAAGGTAAATAGTTATCTTCCGTGTTTTGATACCTTCATATTAGGAAATTGGGGTATTTTTAACCTTATAAAGGTACTGTGACTTTGATACTATCTTTCGAAGAGCTGTGTCTGCATAGTGATAACACGACCCCTGAAAAAGGTGTAAAGCCACTACGAGCCCCAGTCGTTAATGAAAAAATTTAATAAGATTGGACGCAGCCGCAGTGGAGTCTCATTTTACATCAAGCCTGATACAATTCTTACGGATGTAGCTTGTAAAATATAATTAATATAATAATAATGTATAAATAATAAGTAATAAAATAAATATTGCAGGACATTGCCTCAAACTAAGCATTACTTGTGTAATGGTAACCAGACCACACCAGACGATGAAATACACTAGCAGTGCTCCGCGGTTTCACCCGCGTAAGTCCCGATCACGTGGGAATATCGGAATAAAATGTAGGCTATGATACTTCCAATGAATCAATGTATCCTCATATCAAGTTTCATCAAAATCGGTCCAGTAGTTTCGGAGCCTATTCAATTCAAACAAACAAACAATCCAATCTTTTCTCTTCATAATATTAATAGATAGATACAGAAACACTCCAACCAGAAACTTTAAATATATGTATGAGACGGGAATCGAACCCGCAACCTTTTAGCGTCACATGCCACAGAGGCCGTTAATAATAATATAGGTATCCAGCTAACTTGGAAGTACCAAAATTAATTAAAATAATTATAACAATTAAATACGAGTCAAGCAACAACTGTCGCTTCCGGCACTTACCATTTGCCTTTGCCCTACTTGCCTAATTATTGTTTTCATTTATTATCTTTTATCTATAATACCTAATACTTAATAGAAAGACTACTTAGAGGAAAGATCTTTGTCTTATTGTTCATAACGAATAGGCTCCGAAACTACTGGACCGATTTTAATGAAACTTCGAATAAGGATACAATGAATAATTGGGAACTTCTTTTATCCTATAGCCTGATATTCTAACGGGATCGGGAGTTACGCAGGTGAAACCGCGGAGCACTGCTAGTGTATTTCATCGTCTGGTGTGGTCTGGTTACCATTACACAAGTAATGCTTAGTTTGAGGCAATGTCCTGCAATATTTATTTTATTACTTATTATTTACTTAATATTATTATATTTATTATATTTTACAAGCTACATCCGTAAGAATTGTATCAGGCTTGATGTAAAATGAGACTCCACTGCGGCTGCGTCCAATCCTATTAAATTTTTTCATTAACGACTGGGGCTTGTAGTGGCTTTACACCTTTTTCAGGGGTCTAACAATATTATACAGCGCGATAGTAATTCTGTCTTCTGTCTATGTGACTGTTTGTTTCGTTTTCAGACCTAAACTATTAAATTGTTTTTTGGAGAACAACCTGGATTAAAAATATATAGGTATAATTATATCTGTTCGACGCATTGAAACCCTCAAAACAAAAACAAAAAAAAACTAAACTGTAAAAAAATAGTTAAAGGTTTTGATTTTTTTTATAGCTGTTCAAAAATGAATTGTTCTTATTTTGTCAAATTCAAAAATGTTTCCAGCCAAAAGAATCCGCTTCTTCTTTTTCTTCTCTAAAATTCTACCATAGACAAACTCGAATTCGTGAAACTTCAATCGAGTTCCAATCGTAGGGTGACAAAGTTTACCAATTGTTCTGATCCTCTACGCGTGAACAATTTCACTAGCACCTGTCACCCTACTTCTACTGTATTTATAGACACACTAAGGTAAAGTTTACTTTTGTGTTTGGTGCAAGTATGTACTAAGTTTCTCGATATTCTTAAACTTTTAGAAACTATACATTATGTAATAGCAAATACCTGTAAACCCCCCTATGTACGGTCGGCTGCATAATTGCAGACCCACCGTTCTATTGTATTCTATTCTATTCTAAAGTCTTCTAACTCATCATTAATCAAACAAAAAATTTTTCATTACTCATACTCCGAAAGTAGGTCTAAAGATGCCTGAAGAGCGTGTAGAAAATAAAACTTTAAGCCCTAGGGAAATTCGCTTTCACTGACAGCTGTCATGTCAAATTATGGCTTCGCACGGCTTGTGCAATGTGCATGTAGCCAGTATCAGTATTAATACGCATTAGGAACTTCAAAAACCTAACCTCCTTGCTTTAAGTAACACCAAAGAATAACACTACATGTATATAACCTCTTTGGTCCCAACCTTGGAAGAGGATCAGGTAGTATGGAGTCTCTCACTCACTCTCATTGTTAGGAAGAATTTTATGTATTATTCGTAATGAAAAGCACAGTGTTTACCTCGGGTGAAAGACTCATTTAGTCCCTCGAACTATTAGCGAAACTATTAGCCAAACTCTTTCTCGGCACTCAATGAGTGACTTTCACACCTAGGGTAACAATGTACTATATAAATGCAAACATTCCAATAATAGTAATTTTCAAACTCTACCGAGGGCTGCAATTATGCAGACGACTGTACATACATAAAGGACTACCAGGTCATTACTAAAAAGAAATATAAAAAAATCTCCGCAGAGTACTTTGCAGGCCAAGTGCGAGTCGGACTCGCGCACGATGGGTTCCGTGCCATTATATTATGTTTTTAGTATTTGGAACAGATACATAATAACAGAATCTGTGAAAATTGCAACTGTCTAGCTATCACGGTTTATGAGAACAGCAGACAGTAGACAGTGCAGTCTTAGTAAAATGGTCCCGTTTTTACTTTTTGCGTACGGAACCCCTTTTTATCATTTATTATTTAAAAAAAGAGCTGTCCGAGCTATCTATAAAATGGGCCCCAGGGAATCACTTAGAGAAAAATTTAAAGAGATAAATATATTAACGCTCTATTCACAATATATTTACGAAAACTTGCTCTACGTTCACAAAAATCCTGATATTTTTCGCAAAAATAGTGATATTCATAATTTCAACTTAAGAAACAGGGATGAGCTGACCTTGCCAGGTAGTAGGCTCCGGAAAATAAGCAGGTCGTTTAATAGCACATGTGTGCTCTATTATAATAAATTACCTAAAGATGTATATGACATGTCCATTAACAAATTCAAAACTTTTATAAAGCATAAATTGTGCGGTAAGGCATACTATGATACCTCTTCGTACCTTAATGATAAGAATCCATGGATGTGACTTTAATTGCTCCATTTCAAATAATACCTTCAAATATTTGTAATATTGAACTTTGTGAAATTTGTAATATTGAACAAGAAACTCATGGGGTTTTTTTTATGTGATCACGCACATAAAAAAAACCCCATGAGTTTCTTGTGCCTTCTTCTCATTGGTGGGCGCGTTCCGAAGGCACACATCCTAACTTAGTTTTTAAGACGATTCCAAGTGATCAATGTATTTGACTTTGACTTTGTATCGATAGGAAAATGCATTATTGCATCCTCCCGCCACCGGGACGGAAGGATGCAAGGGCGTGAAGGGGCGACGGAGGTATGTGGGGCTGCCTCCAGCCTGAGGATGGTAGGCAAACCCATCGGTGTTCCGCCAACAGTCGAGGTTCGACGGAGTACAGGTATGCTTGCGCAGGACTTATGTTTGCGTACGAAACCCTAAAAATAACTACTTACTGAGCAGGTAGGTAAGCATAACCTAGCACCCCCACCTAACCGACAACATTGTTTGAAACGATATAATTGAGGTAAAAGTTTAAACAGTGACGTGATAATCTGACGTTCAACGGACGTAATAACGGAATGAAAATGTACAATGAATAATTATATGGAAATATAGGTACCTAACTAACTACCTCTTAAAATTTTATTCTCTAGGAAAATATTATGGGGGAAATTTAACTAGAGGCCTAAAATTATTAAGAGATTGATAAACCGCGCTCTGAGAAAATAAATCGTGTTGGTAGTTATTTCTGTTGACTGCTAGGTAAAAAAATATCACATTTATTTTTTGATTCACGCTTAACGGATACCCTACTCTCAACGGACCCCCTGTCAAGAACTATCTCACGATTATCGTCCCCCCTGGACTGAGGGAGACGATTAGCGCTAATTTAAAAAAATGAGGTCGTAAGGACTCACGACAACGCTTAATGTCTCCCCTATGCTGAGGGGAGACATTAAGCGCTGATTATCGTAGTCCGCGTTTAACCTTTTTTATGGGGTAGTTTAACGGTTGGAGTGACATAGGCTGCCTTAAATGATCGTACGGGTTAAGCAACGCCTGGTGTTCAACAACATTCAAATCGGCCAATCGAAAAATCTGTAGTGTGCAAAGTAAAGTGGGAAATTTATCGCGTGCGAGAAATGTCGTTTACTATTATTACAGTTAGTTCGGACAAGTTTCGTGTTCTTGTACTAATTCGATTCTGATTGTATGTCACAGTGTTGTTGAGGGGGGGCGATCAACTCGTAAAGACGAATTAATAGCGCTCACAGTGTAATAAAATATATGGCGTTGTGATGTTATATTTTATGCTTGGTTCGTATTACGTAAACCATGAAAACAAACTGTAAAACACCATGTTTGTGGCTTTTACATGTTCATATTTGAAAACCGTATTCATTATTAATGTTAGAAGCGTTAGGGCGTAAATTAGAGCAAAAGTAAAACGACTTTCGCCTATCACTAATATTGTTAAAATTGGGTATGTTTTAAATGCGACAAACCATCATTAAATAAAGGGCCCAATGCTAAAAATATTGTTGCCACTATAGACATACATATTATTAACTTACTGCAATAATATATAAAATATAAATTAATTAAATTACTAATTTATTTCAGAACCTAGTCTAAAGTTCCATTTATTTTTTTCCGGAATTTTATTTTAAATATCCTTTTATATTATTATTAAAAATCTAATTAGGTACTTAATTTATTTTATTGCTTTATACAACATTATAATAATATCGGAAGTTATTCTACTGGATTAACGCAACTAAACTGTGACATAAAACTCGACGTATTTCAGTCACGCGATAAACACAAATAATATATTATTGAAAGTTTTATCTCAGGATAATTTTCTGTTATTTCTGATAAAATTATAAATTATTTGTAGAAAATTGTACTTATTTATTTTCTACCAATAATTTACTGAAAAAAAAAAAAAGAATTTTCAAGATGTGACAACACTAGTATCTGCAGCGAGCCCACAGGTAATTAATGATATTTACACATTTTAAAAATTACACCATGCACTGTTGAAATAGGGGTAATTTTCCCTAAATTAAAAATATTTTTTCGCATTCTTTTCTATTATTTTTTCTTTTTTCAGTAGGGAATAGAGTTGTTTTTACAACTTAAGAGGAAAGGGTACCGGGGGCTCGGGGATAATGACACTAAAGCAAATATTTTTGTTGCATAAAACTTTATAACTGCCATGAGTCCATGACCATGCCCCTATGTTTAGTTTTTTTTTATTTTCTTGTTTTTTAAATCATAATTTCTATGATAATTAGAAAATGAAAAAATAATAATTAATAAAATATAATTAGTAATAGCAGTTCTGCCATTACTATGCCCCTATGTTTTGGTTACAAAAAGTATTTGGATGCTTAATACATTAATATTTGTATAAAGACCACTTAAAATCGTCTTAAAAACGAAGTTAGGATGTATACTATAAAAATAGTTTTTATGGCACTAAAATATTTGTACTAGTGGCATTATCTAGGGAGGAAACAATCGAGTACGTTTGTATGGAGAGAGCGCAGGTACCTTTCACCTTAACAGTCGAATTGAGAAATTATTTTTATGTAAGACTAGCGACCCGCCCCGGCTTCGCACGGCTATATTATGCACGTATAAACCTTCCTCTTGAATCACTCTATCTATTAAAAAAAACCGCAACAAAATCCGTTCCGTAGTTTTAAAGATTTAAGCATACAAAGGAAAATAGGGACAGAGAAACCGACTTTGTTTTATACTATGTAGTGAAGATAAAAATTGTAATAAGTAGCTAACTCCCGCGGTTTCACCTACGTTATTCCCTATTCTGTGGAAGTACTTTCCTACTTATTTACTTTAGTACTTTATTTTGTTTTAGCCAGTACCTACCCTTTATTTAATTTAACTAGCCTGTATTTCTCTGGCAAATTAATTATGTATTTATTTTAAAGAATTAAAGTTCTTTAACATAAAAAAACCTCAATCGGATCCTATTATTCGCTGAGTACCTACCTAAACGCAGACTACTAATTTCGCATTTCGCCTAGACGTAACGAGATACTGGCATATTGATATTTGACCCATTGCCAAGTAGGCGAATTATAATTAAGTTTTAGTGGAGAATGTAAGCTGTCTTCGAATAATCGTTGAACATTTTTAAAATATGTAAATGATTGACTCTCAACGTCTCCCCTAACGGATCCCAGACTCTCAACGGACCCCCGTCTAGACTTCCCCCCCTAAACTAGATCGTAGGGTCTCGCGGATGCCAGGAGAGATATATGCGACCAATGAAAACAGCCTCTTTTATTTGAAGTCGGTTAGTAACAAAAAACCTGAAAACAAAAACTAAAAAAAACTTGAAAAAAAATCCTGGTAACAAAAACTAAAAAAACCCTGAAAAAGAAACCTGAAAACAAAAACTAGAAAAAGACTGAAAAAAAAAAAACTAAAAAGTGAAAAATAATCCATTTCGGGTCACTAAAACAGCAGATAACATAAACATACTTGGAAGTCGGACTGGGTTAGATTGAATGTTGAGAGGTATTATAGGAAACATGGTGTCACCCAGTCCGACTTCCAAGTATGTTTATGTTATCTGCTGTTTTAGTGACCCGAAATGGATTATTTTTCACTTTTTAGTTTTTTTTTTTTCAGTCTTTTTCTAGTTTTTGTTTTCAGGTTTCTTTTTCAGGGTTTTTTTAGTTTTTGTTACCAGGATTTTTTTTCAAGTTTTTTTTTAGTTTTTGTTTTCAGGTTTTTTGAAGTCGGTTTTTTAAATTTTAATTTATTTTTTATTTAACCATTTTTAGTGCCGCTGACACTGAAAATTCTACTCCATGAGGCGAAAGCGACTATTTCTTAAAATTGCAACCTGTACCTAATCGTAACTCATTGAAGGGTTTGGTGATGAGAAGGTTCAGTTGCTCCATTCGTCGATAGGTAAATATTAGTGTATGGGCCAATTCTACTAGTGGTAATGGAAAATTGAGCAATTTGCTGAACCTCGCTGTGCAGATCTGTTCATCACTCCAAAGATCCTCATCATATCTTCATTTAGGATAGGGTTCTCTATCAACATTCATACAAGCCCAGTCCGGCGACTAAATTCGACTAAATTCTTCAAATTGTAACCTGTGATCGTAACCGATTCAAGAGTTGTCTGATGAGAAGGTGGTTTTAGATATTCCATTTATCGGTAACTATTAGTTTATGGGCCAATTCTACTGGTGGAAATCGAAAATAGAGCAATTTGCTGCACTCTCGAGGTGCAATGCTGTTCATCCCTCCGAAGACCCTCATCAGATCTTCATTGAAGATAGGGTTTCTGTCAACATTCATACAAACCCAGTCCGGCGACTAAATTTGACTAAATTCTTCAAATTGTAACCTGTAATCGTAACCGATTGAAGAGTTTTCTGATGAGAAGGTGGTTTCAGATATTCCATTTATCGGTAACTATTAGTTTATGGCCCAATTCTACTGGTGGAAAACGAAAACTGAGCAATTTGCTGCACTCTCGAGGTGCAATTCTGTTCATCACTCCGAAGATCCTCATCAGATCTTCATTCAATTTTTATGGGACCACCTCTGAGTTATCCCCTTTCATACAAAAAAAGATTTTTCCAAATCGGTCCAGGCGTTTTCGAGTAATCGGTGAACATACATAAAAAAAAAAAAAAAAAATATATATACGCGACGAATTGAGAACCTCCTCCTTTTTTTGAAGTCGGTTAAAAAATCAAATCAAAGAGTGGCCAGTGTGGCCACCGATCATTTTACAAAGTTTCATTATCTGAACATTCAATGGATTATTATTTTATAAATAACATTCTTTATAGTAAGTAGATATAGATTGTCCTTGTTAAGTGATTTGATATAGTTTATAGAATGTTTGTTTGTATGGAAGTACGGAGCTGTAAGTAAAAGCGTATATTCGCGAAGCGGTTTCAATATATCGACATTATTGACTCGATTTACTCTATTTCAGTGATACTTTTTTCTTAGAAATAGATCAGTGAGTGTGTGGGTTAAGTTATAGAAGCATAGCGAGAAGTATTAGTAGTACCTATTATACATTAAAAATATTATTCATCGTAATATAATTCATTCTTTGTATCGTTTTAATTGAAATTTTATTTTTGTAGCATATGTTTTGAAGACAAAAATTGTGTATATTAATGCCAATTGATAGAAGACATACAATAAACTAATAATATTTAATAATTTTATTGAATTAAGTAATAATAGTTTTATGAGAATCGATAATTTGAAGTTTTTGGACTTTAATACTTCTATGCTAACAAGTCAGATAAGTGACGAAATTATGAGACCGGATTAGAAACTCACGCAGCAAATATACACACGAAGAGTATCCGTAATTACTCCAATCTCGAGAAAAAGGGGCTTATAACAGCATCAAAATATTGAACTCTAGAAAACAGAAATAAAAAACAAGGTAAATATGGTTTACGCTTATCGGCTCTCCTAACGGATCCTCTAATCTCAACGGACACCCTTTCAAGAACTATCTCACGCTTATCCCTCTGGACTAGGGGAGACAATAAGCGCTAATTTAAAATAAGATCGGAAGGTCTCGCAGACGATTACGTTTTAGATAACTTTAGTACTAAAAATTTAATTTAAGTAATATTATTTTTTTTTATAAAATTTAAAATTTTTATTAAAGTTAAATTAGTTTAAATGACCATAATGAAGTTTTATTCTGTTCAGGCTTCAGTTTGTTCGTGTTTATGAGCAAAATATTTACCTAGAATTAACTTTATAGATTGTGAAGACCGTATAATGTTCCAACTTGTACTACACAACACGGTCTCAGCCGATTGCCCCGAGCGTCGAACGGGCTGGCTCGGTCGAGAAGCTGAATGTACGATCACACTCGGACTAGACACTTTTGTTGGCAGACAGTTTAGTAACAGATCAAAATTTAACGATCTTATTTGTCCCCCCAGTCTAAGGGGACCGTTAATCGTAAGATAGTTCTTGACAGGGGGACCGTTTACCGTAGGGGGATCGTTGGGGGGACCGTTAATCGTGAACCGTTAAATCACTGACTCGAAAAAGAAAAACTTCTTAAGCTCCATAGTGTTCCAAATAAAAATTCATGCAATTGAGCCCCACAATCGCATTGCTCCTTCTACTGATGTAGAATCCTCATTGACAACCTCTATGGATCTCTGAGGTTAGAGCTGGACAAAAGCCCCCTTTAACAAATATATAGGTAGGTATGTGTGTATATTTTTTTCTGGCCTAAGTAATTCTATATTATATTTACAGTGTATGATTAACCGAACTTACTTGTACGTGTAGTTATTTTCGAACGTAGCACCTCGTATAGTTATGATAGAACTTCACGTACAAGTAAGTTCGTTTAATTATAAATTATAACTCCGTGCTTTGAGTGGGATTACTACTGTGTAATTATTTAATTTATACAAAGTGCTGTGTAAAAAAAAGTATTCTATCCGTTAACTTGTACCCTTAACATAAGCCTAGTTACTAAGCTTGGAATAAGATAGTGCTGTCTGCAATGTCCTGCATTTTTTTTAATATTTAAATCGATCGGTCAACAAAACGTATCTAATCTCCGGCATCTTTGAATGTAAATCTATTATTACTTGCTCCATACGCGCGGCGCCGCGCGCCAACGTTCAAAGCCTTTGATTCTACCCACATATATCTTCACAAACATCACCCTGTTTTTCTTGTTGTTTTACATTTATATTGGACTTTTAACCCGAATTACAAACGAGAGGAGTTATTAGTTCGACCCCTATGTCTGTCTGTCTGTCAGTATAGTTTCAAAACAAATTAAACGTATGCAACTTTTACAATCTGAAAGTTGAATGTTTTATGAGTGTTAAATTGAAAATCGTCAGTTACTATGAAGTTACGAGTAGTCATGATTTGTTTACAGTTGTACTACCAACATCGTATTGGGTCGATGGATAGTCGACTATCGATGGTTTATTAAATAGGCGGAGTGAAGGTGTTAGGTTTTATTTTCGTTACGGAATTTCTTGATTTGGTCGCCGCGCTCAAAGCCCGCGATAAAAGTTATGCAATAGCTTAAAAAAATATCGATAGTATTGCATGTTAACAATCATTTAGTTGTGAAGATGTTTCAGTGTTTCATGTAAGTGAGTCCAAATGAATATAGAATTTTGTCTTTGACTTGGTTAATTCATTGTTTTTAAGTCGCTACAATATCTGCCGATAGAAAAGTCTATAGATTGTGCCGGCCCTGAAGTCTTTACTCCAAAATATTTTTAGCCATTACCATAAACGATTCATTAAAATGAAATCAAAAACTCCCGGTCTTAGAGGAAAAAATCTAAAATTCGATAATGTATTTTTCCATTTTCTTCCTGAATAATGCCTCTAAATCATTTAAAAATCCTAAATAAAGGAAATCACAGAAGCCCAGTTGGTTAGTAGAGCGGTGGTGGCCTAGTGAAAGATGTCCTGCCACGAATTATTTTTTAGCAAAAATGTGCGCTATATGACATTGCTCTATTTTTATTTTTTTCATTTGTAGATACGCAAAAGTTATAATATATCACTACATAGTATAAAATAAAGTCACTTTTCGCCGTCCCTATGTCCCTTTGTATGCTTAGATCTTTAAAACTACGCAACGGATTTTGATGCGGTTTTTTAAATAGATAGAGTGATTCAAGAGGAAGGTTTATATGTATAATACATGCATAATATAGCCGTGCGAAGCCGGAGCGGGTCGCTAGTTTATTAATATTTTCAGAAAAAAACATTTATTACAATAAATTAAAAATAGTTAAATAACATTGCTCTTACGGTGAAGAACATCGTGATGAAACCCGCGGTTTAGTTAGCTCCTGACGTATTGACTAGTTGTTTCCTCTAGCTGGACATAGTCGAGTAAGCTGAGAGAGGTGCTGGGCAAGCCTACACCATCCTCACCCAAGAAGCACTCAATTAAAAAGGTCATCATCATAACATCAGCTAACAACACGTCCACTGCTAAACATAGGCCTCCCCCAAAGACTTCCAGAAGGCCAATTCTCGTAAATAATATTGTTTAAATTACATTTCAATATCATCCCGATTGCATTTCGATTGCAAAAGATACCTTCAAAGTCAGTTTTTTTTACAAAAAGCTAACTTCAAGGGTATTTTGAGCTACTTTGAGGGTGTTATTTGTGATCGAAATTATATTGAAATGTAATTTGAACAATGTTATTTACGAGAATTGGCCTTCTGAGCGATCGGTTGCATGCCCTCTGCGTCCAACGGCTTACCGCGACTTAGAATAGAATTCATTTATTGTCAAACTGTGTACATGAGCCGATGATAATGCTTAAGATAGTCACAACAGTTCACCACACTGGGCATACAATATCTACATCTACGTCTACATCTAGTTGTGGAAAACAGCCCGTATACAAGTACAATTTTGTTGGCTGGAATGTAAATGTTACCCATTAAAAACATATCAAAAGCTCCCTCTAATATCTTAAATTATCAATCATTAAAGTCACATTTATATGAAAATCGTTGTTAAATAACGCTTATAGTTAACGTTGTGACACGCCATTTTTTACGTTCTATAGGTACTAACCTAGGGACATATTAAAGTCAGGGAACAAAAGTGGATGTTCACACGTTGAGTACTAAAAATGCTATTGTTCTGATTATTTAAATTTTAATTCAATTTTTACTAAGTAGGTACTTATATTTAATTTTAATTTTTGTTGTTAAGTAAGTACTTACATAATTTAATTCTGAACTAATAAGCTCTTAAGCTGCTTTTTGCTTTTATTTTTAAGCGGCTTGTTGTTGTTAGTGCTTTTGAGCCGGTTCGTTTGCTTTTGCATTGTATTTTTTTTTTAGTGTTAAACTCATTTGTGTTTTGTCTGGCGTGTTTGTATATGTATAATACGTATTTATTTATAATTTTTCCGTTGCCTGACTCCCATATTACAAGCGTAGTTGCGTAGTTTTAGACTATATGGCGCTTTTCGCAATGTCGTAATTTAGTAAAATACAGCAAAACAAACAAGATTTTCGATGGCTTTTTGCCGCCAAAACGCCATTAGTCTGGCCACTAAAGTGCTATAAAAGTGGCGACGAAAGCTTTTTTACAGCTTTTTAAGATACCACTTCCTAATATTTACTCTTTTAAGCTTCAATAATGACAAAAAGGGTCTAGAAATAGCTTTTCAGGGCCCATATTCTAGCATTCATTCAACAACAAACTTTTGACTTTTATACGCAATAGAAAAAAGATCTTAACTTCTAAGATTTAGGGTTGGAAGTAAGTAAGCCTTTTTAATAGGATAAGTCCTTTTTCAATAAAGGTTCTATATCTCGTGCGACCGCGTACAAAATAACTGTGAATTATTTCAGTTTTCAGTTCCAGCTATTTTGAGCTTTAATTCTGAATATTACAGTTTGTATTTCAGTGGCTTAGTGACGGTTCTAGTCACATCTGTTGTTATGTCTAATTAGTGAAAATGATGTTTTGTAATATTCGACGATATTGTTTGTTGGACGTTTAGATTACGCAGGCGTTTTTCGGATTTGTTGGTTTTAAGGCAAACGTTAAAGATTAATGTAGGTAATGCAGACTTTAGATTTGAAGAAAATAATCATCTCTGTTAAGCCGTCTTCGAGTAATCGAATTTTTAAACTCACATGATTTGTATTCATAGTAATTATTTTCCCGGGTCTTAATCGTGTATTTTTTTATTTTATTTCCCTTACCTGGACGTTTCGACTATGTTACAATAGTCATGGTCGCGAGGAGACTGGAGCAGCGGCGAGCGTTGTCCTCTCATGCTGATAGCTGAGGGTAGTAACCGAGGGTAGGTCGAGTATCGACACTCGATTTTATAAACAGTAGAGAGACACAGTAACAGAAGAGTCGAGTAATCGGTAAAAATATAACATTAAAATGTACTTGTTCTTATGTACGGGAAGTTATTCGGTAACTAGACCTCTTTATTTCAGGCTATTTGTGAGTATGGAGTAGGTATAATAGGCTTGCCCAGCAAGTAGACTGCTTATATCCAGAGGAAAGAACTTTATCAATACTTCTCGAGCTAACTATACTGCGGGTTTCATCACTTTTTCCCTTCACCGTTACAATAATGTCAATTAATGCACATGAAAAACCCATTGGTGCACGGATCAAGTAGGTAATTTTTTTTGCGCCCAGTATAGAATCTATTTTTTCGTGTGTCTTTAAATGTGATTGTCGGCAAGCAATCGGACGACAGTTTCGTTTGTGGTCTGCCTTCACCCAACTCAACGCGAAGTTAAAGTTAAAATATTAAGAATAGTCAAAGAAAAGTAAATAAAAAAGTAGGTCACCATGACACGCCTTTCATCTTTAACTTTAACTGAATATAATCACAATGATAAAGTTCATACATAATATAAAGTTAGTTCTATAAATAAATATTGCCGCTTTTTTGGTACCTACGTCTACGTGATGATTGGTTGAATGAATTGAAAGATTGGCATTTGACGTTTAAACTTCACACCGCCCCTATTTTGGTTTTCCCGAAAATGTTTACTCATGTGGTATGAGTACGAAAACTCACCATAATTTTCATATTCGGCTTTTTCCTTGTTTTGTCACACCTTGCTTCCTTCCTAATTGCATGGAAATGCGCTCTGTTCCACTTTAATCCAGAGAACAAATCCAGTACAGGATCTGTTTCAAATTTTTGTTCCACTCTAATCCATCAATGGTTTCCTTTGATTTCTACTTTTTCAGCTACCCTGTAGGATTTTTACTACGCCCTAGTTTTTAGCTGTAAAATATCTCACCTCAAAAACCTCCCTCGTAGCTGAGAAGGGTAGAACAGCTACCCCAACTAGAAGATCAGCTACAGCCAAAGACACGATGAACAGGTTGGTCACACTTCTCAACTTCGACGAGCAGAGCACGGCGGCTATCACTAGACAATTTCCTGGAAAAGATACAAGCTTTTTAGACAGTAAATTTTAAATGTCTTCTTTTAGGAATTCAAATAAACTATCATATCCAATTTCATACTCTTTAAAAGCTGAATTCAAAGAGACTGATAAATTGATGCTATAATTTTTTAAAATGTTAGTTACATTTTCCTGTTAAGACCCAATCTAGGTCCTCGTACTCGAAACTATTTTCTTTTATATTAATATCAAAGAGTCGATTAGTATTAGGTAGATAATCGTAAATGATTAGTATTAAGTCCAAGTACCTTTATCACCCTTACTACGCCCGCAGCGCCAAAAAGGCGAAAATCAAATGGAAGCATTTATCGATCGATGACATTTATCGATTTATGTTCGCTGATTGACATTGCTCTTATGGTGAAGGAAAACATCGTGATGAAACCCGCGGCTTAGTTGGCTCCATAAGTATTGGGAAGTTCTCTCCTATGAACATGGTCGACTAAGCTGTGAGGGTAGTAGGTGCTGGGCAAGCCTACTCCATCTTCACGCAAAAAGGACCCAATTAAAAACGTCTAATCGCGGAAAACAGCCCGTATACAAGTACAAGTACTATAATCAAAATCTTTGGATAGCTGTATGCAAACCGTTTATCACAAATCGGTAAGACGTTTTATAATGATAACAAATTATATTTGTAATAATTTGTAATCAACATGGTTTCAAATGTACCATTTAAATATAAATTAATAAGGTAGTGGAAATTACTTAATTACCTACTAAAGAATTCTTCCAATAATAAACACAGTGAAAGTTGAATGTTTTACAAACTGTACAACTGTTCAAACCCCAAGCGATGTAGAACGTTTTATTACGTTTTAAATTTGAATGAAAAATATATTTCTTAACACATTTTAATAAAGTCATTGTCACGTCATCATGGTCACGGGAGGATTCGTGAATACGATCGGTGCAACTCGATCGAAACGTAGGGTAAATAATAAAATAGCTAGTAGATATAAAGCAATCGCGATCCGTGCTTAAGATAAAAATAAAAATAATAAAAAATCACATGATATTAAATGTAACGCCACCTGTGCCCCTGTGACCATGGAAGCTGTAAAACTTTCAAAACCTCAGGTTAAAAAAAGCTATAATGAACCCTTGTACAAATATCGGAATATGTCGAAATTACTCGAAATGTTTCAACACAAAGTGGACAAACAAAGTCAAAATCAATATCGACATTTTTTTTTTCATTTGGAATAACTCTCATAAAATCACATTGAAACTAGACATGGGGCGGGTACCCGGTTTGGATCCGGTACCCGGCGGATCCGGCACTTTTTTTAGGATCCGGCTGGGTACCGGGTAATGGTGCCGGGTATCCGGCTCTGCCGGGTAATTTGATAGACCAAAAATAATGAAACATATTATAAATAAATAAATAAATAAATATATTACATATATTACACTTTATAAATTATTTATTATGCTGAACACAAACGGTAATCATTATAATTATCTTTTGCTCACTAATTTATCAGGAAGGAAGGAACTAAAAAAACTAAATATATATTTTATTGTAATATTGGTAATTTAAGATGGGTAAGTTGTGATGTAAAAACGCCAATTTTTCTGCGCGGTTAGCATTTAGGCGACTGCGTTTCTTGTCATAAATTAGCCCTGCTTCTGAGAACAGGCGTTCGCTGTATACAGAACTAGATGGTGTGCATAGATATTTCGCCGATACGTACCCGCCGGATACCCACGAGTACCCGGCGCAGAATGTGTCGGGTACCCGTTCAGCGAGTACCCGGCAAAACCACTACCCGCCCCATGTCTAATTGAAACGTCTAAAAAACGAAGTTCGAAAAACGAACTAACCCATATACCTATACTATTTACCTTAGTAAAATCATGACATCACTAAATACAGCACAATTTTCCCCAATCCATATTGTCATGTAAGCGTAAAGTAAATGAATTATAGCATTCTACAAAGTTGCCAGATGTCTCTGACACAATATATTGAAAAATTGAAAAACTTCTGAATAAATAAAGTTCAGTTTATCGACAACTTTTGAAGTGGGTAACTACATACCTACCTTTCGAACAATATGATTTATTAAGTACCAGCTGTGCCCTGCTGGTTTTCACGATCCTGTCTACATTTCAGTTTCATTGCAATTGGTCTAGTGGTTTTTGCGGGAAGTAGTTAGAAATAAACTATTCACATAATATTAAGTACCTGGGTGACCAAGGTTTGCTCAGTTATAATTATAAAATTATTTTTAGCTCGCCCTTAAGATCAACCAGTAAACGATTGTATGCACTTTGCTGCATAGGATCCAGTTGCGTATATGTCCAATTGTCCAGTTACTAATCTGTCCAGTTGCTACTGAGCGTATAATTTAACCCTTTATTAGCCGCCAATAAGGCATGATACGAATAAGGGCTCGTTCAGACGACACGCGCCCGCCACGCGCAGGCCCCGCGCCTGCCCCGCGCCCGAAAAAATGCAATTTGAGATCTATTGACGTGTCATAAGACTCAAGTTATATATAGAACAAATTTCAAAGCGTGTTCAAGGCGTGTGATGCGGGTGGCGGGCGCGTGGTCTACGCGTGTCATCTGAACACGCCCTAAGTCTTTTGCAGAATGAGGTATAATGTGATGAAGTTCTTTGTAGACTAAGCCATTCCGAGAACAGGTTCTTCTTTTCGCCGTAAGCCACTTTACGAATAGGTTCTATATCTACTAAACCATCTAATCGTTCACATTCTTCCCTCTCAAATCCTGTCTCATACAGTTCATCTCTTCGTCGCCCTCTTCCTCTCCATCCCTCTACGTTCATACTTATTTCTACTCATAAAATTATTATATAATTCTAAAGATATCAAGAAAAATGCTATTAATCTAAGCAAATATCTTAAGGCTTTTGATATAATTTACTTCTTCATACTCAATATTTATCAAATTACTTTGGGAGTCTTTTTTGCCATCTTCCTAAATTAATTTCATTTTCATTATTGTCAAGAATTTTAATTATGACAAGCTTATTGAACTTTTATTGTATTCATAAGGAAAAACAATTTCTACTTTAGGTACTTCTTATTAAAAACGAGATGGAAGTATATTGGGGGCTTTTGTAGGAAAAAATGGTTGGTAAATAATAGAAAAACCATTAATGCTAGATAGCTGTTAAATTAATTATTACTAAAGGTTACTGAATTCTCACCCAATTTGAAAAATATGCAGATTTTCGTAAAAAATTATATTTTAAGTAAAAATATACATTTAAATCGTAATACAAGTATAGTATTTTAGTACGTACTAAAATACAAATTTTCACATATTTTGTAATATTAGTGGGATTTTGTAAACTATGTTTTTAATTAGGCTTTAAAAGCATCCCAAAATGAAAGTGTAATTAACAATAATTGATGGTTAATTATTCATGATTGCCGTTCATTAATTTTATTATAGGTATAAAAATATTTTTAGCCTTGTTTCTATCGAAAAGTTCTGAAACTACGGGACAATTTTTGAATGTCAAAGTCATAGTTCTTTTTTCGATTGTAATCATTTGCATGAGGCCACATTGAATCGTCTTAAAGACTAGGTTAAGATGTGTGTCTTCGGTACTAATATAGCCTATACATAGGTTGAATAAAATAAATAAAAAATGTGTCAAATAAAAAACTAATTTCCACTTCATCCATAAAACAACCTTGTTAAACCCCTAGAAAACATGTAAAAACGTTATCCAATAAAATATTATTTTCACGCGTACCAGCGCCGCGCCGGGCGGCACCCATAAAAAATGTACAAATTTAAAAATTAATATCCACTCAATATTGTTAGAATTGCTGATGAAAATATTTTTAACTATTAAATTCTTTATAGATAGACCAATATTTCAGGTGCAACTGATATTTTTTATGATTCAATATTCACTAAGAAACGATAAATGTCTGATTTTACATAGAAGATAGATAACTTTATTTGTACAACACAGTAAGGAACAAAAACACGATATACTTACACAAAGCAAAGTAATAGAGCAAAGTAATAGTTAGCTATAAACTACAAGTTGCACAAATGGGCGTCCTTATCGCTGAAAGCGATTTCTTCCAGGCAACCTTTGGATGGAACAGAACTGATTTAGCTTTGAAGTAGGTACTTTAAACAAATAAGGTGTTTTAGAACGAACAGTCTAAACGTCTTAGAAGCGAAGTCTTAGATCTCTATATGGTTCTAAAGGAGTGTCCAAATATTAAGCGGCACGTGCGCGGCAGCAACACGCGGCGTTTGCAGGACACATCTCTGCCGCGCTCTAGTTAAGAGTAAGGGCTCGTTCAGACGACACGCGCCCGCTACGCGCACCACATGCGTACAACTCGCTTTGTTTGTTGTAAGTATTTATAATTTGAGTCTTATGACACATCAATAGATCCCAAATTGCATTTATGCAAGACTACCCAAGCGCGTGTGCAGGGCGGGCGCAAAGTGTGTGCGGGGCGACCGCGAGGCGGGCGCGTGGCGTGAGCGGATGAGCAAAAAGCAATTTGAGATCTATTGATATGTCGAATCATAAGACTCAAATTATAAATACAACAAACAAAGCGAGTTGAACACGTGTGGTGCGCGTAGCGGGCGCGGGCCGGGCGTGTGTCATCTGAACGAGCCCTAAGTCAACGAATGTTTGCGCGGCAGTATTGCGCGGCAGCCGCGCTCAAATGCCGCGCTATGTTTGGTCACACCTTTAGAAATACTGTTTGAGAGGTATAGTAATGTAGGTACGTTTCTTAGAAAGAGAAATTAAGGTATCTTAGAAAGTGCAGTCTAGAGGTTTCCGAAAGAGCAGTCTAGGAGTCTTATAAAGAGTAGAATAGGGGTCTTGGAAATACAATTTAAGGTTAGAGAAGGGCTAGCAGTCTAGGGGTAGAAAGTCACAATTTCGGGGTATTATTTTTCGTCCTCTATAAATTAATTAAAGTACGGCATAGTAAAAACCTTGTAAATTATTCCAAAACATAATAAAGAATAAAGGAAAAATTGTAAATTTCCTCGAGTTTCTTATAAAAACAGATGGTACACGTAATAACAGAATGTTTAGGGCTATTTAAAAAGGTTTTAAGGGTTTATTTTATTTTTATCCGACTACAGCAAATCAAAGGGGGGTTTGTTTTAATATTTATCAAGGGTTCATTCGTAAAAATCTGAGAAACACTTAACGAAATTATTTTCCGAAGTTTCAGAAATCAAACTTATTTTGTTTGTTTCTTCTACCACATAGATATCCTATAAGGAAGTCAGTGTTCTACGAGTAGGAACCACCAGTAAGTTTTGAACAGTTTAAAACTTTGCTTTACGAGCTAAGCGAAGCCATAATTAATAGGAAAAAAAAGTAACGCGTAACAAAATTCGACCAGAGCGAGCGCCCGTAGGCATGCACGTAGCACATGATTAAATTCTTATGTGCCCGTAGCATTTACGTAGCGCCTTGACTACGAGCTACGCCGTCGTAGCACCAATACCTACTCGTAGAGCTGCTACGGTTTTAGCTACATTCGTAGTACAGTCAAAGTGAGTCGTGCCTTATGCAGGTAAATCCGTAAGGAGTCAAGGGGTAGTCTACAGTATCTATACAAATATTGGTTAAGCCTACGCAATGATCGTCTATGCCGGTATTATTCCCCTATAAAATTCCCAAAAAAAAGTTTGCAGCAGCATATTTTTATCTTTTAAGGCTGACTCGCTGTAATCTTTTTTTAGGGTAATAAAAAAATGCATTCCAAAGGCATTTTTACCGTGGAATACCTATATTTGTGTAAGTTTTGTCCTTGAATTGACGCGAGTGAAACCTCAGGGCGTAGCTAGTCGTGTATAAATATAAAATCCCACCCACGCGATGCCACGTTACATCTCCAGGTAGACAAAGCCTCCCGTGACGTAGCAATTGGCAAATGGACCGTCCTGTATAAATGAATACACTATCTAGATGAATAGCGAACCATACCCACCCTAGCACCCCTACCACGAGTTGTACTCAACTACTTCTTAACTGAATTGTACTTGTCAACAAAAAACACTCGGTAGAATAAGCGGAAGTCAACTGCCAATAGAATTTAATATTATTATATAACGATGGTTCGATTGATAGAACTGCGGACAGTTTGATTTGCCCGTGGTTCGATTGATAGAACTCCGGCGATCGGACCACGACCAATAAACGTATTTTCAAGCATCTCCATTAACAGGTTCAAATTTTTTATGAATTGTGCGTTAATCCATCCTTCGTCGTACCTTAATGACAAGAACCCATCGATGTGACTTTAATTGCTCAATTTCAAATAATACCGTCAAATATTTGTAATCTTGACCTTTGTCAGCATTATCATAAAAAAACCCATGAGTTTCTTGTGCCTTCTTCTCATTGGTGGGCGCGTTCCGAAGGCACACATAATAACTTAGTTTTTAACTTCAATGTGATTCCATATGAATAAAGCATTTTGAATTTTCTCTTCCAGTAGAGATAGACGGAAAAAAATTCCATTCTTACCCACCAGGGGGTAAACGTCGCGTCGGTAGGAGCTAGTGGCCTGATAGTTTGACGAACTCTTTAACTCGGTTGTCTCACACTTGCCTGACATTCGAGCGGCAGGAAGGTTCCATTCGTGGAACAAAATATTTGTAATTTTTGTCTATGTGTTTCTAAATAATTTTTGTCATTTTTAACAGCGCCATTTGGCCCCGAGCTAGGCAACTAGGCTTGTGTTATGGTGACCAGATATCGGACAGAATACTCATATAAGTACTTTCCTTAATTACATTCTTAATATACGTATAAAAACACCCGGACCCAATCTATCTTATATATAAAAATGAATCGCAAAATGTGTTGGTAAGCGCATAACTCAACAACGCCTGGACCAATTTGGCCAATTCTTTTTTTGTTGTGTTTGTTATTGTCAGGAGAAGGTTCTTATGAAAGAAAAAATTAAGGAAATTTCGTAGAAAATTATTACGCGGGTGAAACCGCGGGGCTCAGCTAGTTAAAATATAAATAAGTATTTTGTTTAAGGCGGGAATCAAAACCGCAATCTTCTCTTGTAAGATAGATAGAGAGATTGGTTCCACACACTTTAGCACAAATTGAGTTTAAAATAAACACACAAAGGGCGACCTTTTTGCATAAGAATGAATTCTTCCGGGCAATTTTTGGGTGAACAAGAAATTAAAGGACTTAATAAATAAAATTGTAATTTAATTCATTTACAATAACAAGTAACAACACGTGGTAGGGGTGCTGTATAATGATAGTAGAGCTTTTAGATGATTATCGTGTACGTTCTTTCGTAATTAATATTTCTACCTTTATAAAACTAGCTACGCCCCGTGGTTTGACTCACACAAAAAGGAGAATATATTCAGAAGCGTAATGCGGGTCATACAATAATAATTTCTAAAACAATTTTTTTTAATGTGAGGAATTTTTGACTTTAAAACGATATCTGTGACGCTGTGGGAGAAATCTAACTAAAACGCACTAGGATGCTGGTTCGATTCCCACCGTCAAATAAATATTTATGTACAGTCTTGGAGTTTATGTGTCACTACACAGTATAAAACAAAGTCGCTTTCTCTGTCCTTATGTCCCTATATCCTATGTATGTATGCTTAAATTTTTAAAACTACGCAACGGATTTGATGCGGTTTTTTTAATAGATAGAGTGATTCTAGAGGAAGGTTAATATATATAATACATGCATAATATAGCCGTGCGAAGCCGGGGCGGGTATTATTCGCTAGTGTATTATAAGTATTTATTTACAACAATAAAAGTATAATAAGTAAACCCTTTTAACCGTTCGTTGTCTGGCTGTAACCCATTTATAATAAATCTCTCCACACATCCCCAATGAATAAGTATTATCCTTCAGAAACTATTCACAATAATAGAGGTAAAACAATTTTTAATCAAACAGAGAGAAAGTCGTACGAAACCGGAGGACAATAGTTATAGTCCAAATAGAGGCTCACAGCTAAGCGACGCTCGCTGATCGTTTTTACGGTCGTGCGGGTTAAGCTACGCCTGGCGCGGTCATTACTTCGATAAGTGGCCAATGTGTTTTTTGCAAAAAATGTATTTTCGTGAGCCCCTCCGTGCTTCGGAAGGCACGTTAAGACGTTTAAGACGATGCTACCTCTAGTAGCAGTCGTTAGGTCAAGTTAGAGGCCTTAAGGCGATCTGAAAACTCTAACTATAGGTGAGCCACACGACCAGGACTATGCGAGAAGAAGAAGAAGATAGTCCAAATAATTTTGTAATAGTCATTTTAACTTGTATTTGTATACCAGTTTTTTACCGCAATTAGATCTCCTTAGTTGGGTACTTTAGGCGTGAGATTGGAGTGGGCTTGCCCAGCACCTATAGCACCCTCTCAGCTTAGTTAGACCGTGTCAATACGTCTACAGCCAACTTAGCCACGGGTTTCATCACGATGTTTTCTTTCACCGTACGAGCAATGTCAATTAGTGCTCATCATTTTTTCCTAAGAAATATCCATTGGTGCACGGCCGGCCGAGATTCGAACGCACGACCTTTGGAAAGTCGAGATCTACCACTAGGCCTAAACGGCTCATTTAACTTTGTGTTCTGCACAGAGTTTCGACGCTACGTTAAAGGTGAGCGCACACCTAGCCGCACCGCACGCGCCGCAGTCGCCGCAGTGAAGGAAATCCCCAAGACCGATGCTGATGATGTCATCAGCCGGCGCTGCGCGCATACAAACGGTGACTGCAGCGCGTGCGATGCGGCTAGGTGTGCGCTCACCATAAAACAAGCAATAACAGAAAAAATAAATAAATAGGTAGGTACTTTTTTTGTTTGTAAATATTACTATCAATGTAAACTTATCAGTCCATTACACCATCAAAGCTCGGCCACGAAATAAAAGCTACCTACATAAGCTACCTATAAATATTTAAGTATACAAAACATCGCGTTCTTCTCGAACATGGACAAAGTTAGTGAATCACTTCGTATAGATAAATAATCACTTCAATAAGAAATCTACAAAAGTGTTGGACAAAGAGATTAAACTTACCTATTCTTAGAGAAATATGACTTAAAGTCTCTTAAAGTCTACAGAGTCGGGATTCACTTGTCAAACCAAAATGTGAAGGATATGTAACGTCAGAACGTTATGTATAACGAATGCAAGAAAAGAGGATGTAGCTAAAATGGAAATAATAATGATATTAAAAATCTAAATAAGTTTCCCTAGGGTGCCTAAATGGCTCTAAGTATATCAGTAATATAAAGACGATATTTTTGTTTGTTTGTAACGAATAGGTTTGTATTAATACATTGATTTATTGGAAGTAACATCTATAGTCAATTTTTTATCCCAATATTCCCACGGGATCGCCACTTACGCGGATAAATGGATAAAAATGCAGGGCACTGTCAGTATTGCATAATATAAACCCTGATACCTTGCCTAACATTTGAAGAGGTTGGATTAGCTACATCCATCAATTTTGCGTGGCGACATACAGCCTACCCAATTTTTTCTGCATAGAGCTCTCAGAAGGCAAACGTCACACTAGACTGAGTGATTTCACTACTAATAACAAGTAAACATACTTTGTTACAAAAGTTTGTTAGTTTGTTGTCCGGTCTACTTCTACTAATATAATAATATGTTGAAAGTCTTTGATGTTGGACAAAAGTTTCTATTTGAAAAGACTACCTCCTCCTATCTACTTAGGAGATAATGGATGGTGATATATTATGGGCAGTATGGAAGTGGAAGACTGTGTGATTTTGATGGAATTATTTATTATTTACTGTCGAAATAGTAGGATTGTTAGTATTGCCACTATTTGATTGAACTACGGGGTCACAAGGGGTTAGATGGTCCGGAGGGGCATTTTCGCGCAAATTTTTCAGATTGACCTGTCGGTCAGTTGAGACAATATTGCAACTTCACCACTTTTGGTGAATTAGAAAATATTTGATGATATAATGTCATAATTTATAACGGATTAAGGGTTGACTACATCCCTAAGAATTCTTTCAACTTGACGTATGAGAGTCGAGACGTATTCACGAATAGATGCTGAAACTTTCATACGCCGTTTTGTTTTCTAATCTTCATTTGTTTATTTTTTCGTTCGTCGTTTGTTTCCGTTACGACCGTCTTTTATTTGTTTTTTTCGATCGTTTTTTGTTTTCCTAAGAAATTCTATTCTAGTTTCTTAAATAATGAAAAGTGGTTAAAAATAATTATCTTTATTACCAATACATTTGAATATTATTATAACGATGGTTCGATTGATAGAACTACGGACAGTTTAATTTGCCCGTGGTTCGATTGATAGAACTACGGACAGTTTGATTTGCCCATGGTTCGATTGATAGAACTACGGATAGTTTGATTTGCCCGTGGTTCGATTGATAGAACTCCGGCAATCGGACCACGACCAATAAACGACAAAATAGACTGGCCGAAATCGACTCGTTGCAGAAATTAATTGTTTCAAGTCTGCGTTCACCCTTATGCTTACGGTCCTTTGTTTTATGTAGACCCTACACATATTTTTTAATATAAAAATGTGTAATAAACAAGAAACCCACTCAACCAAATTCACTTCACCTATAAATACGAACACAATTCACAAATCCCACATTAATTTAAGAGGGTTTTCAAATTTTGTACATGCAATAAATAAATTATGTCTATGAGAGCCTCTGGGGACCCCTGAGGGCACACAAAAGGTGCTTCTGGACAGGGCGTGTATTGTAAGCCTAGAACATAATGGACATGCACAAATACGGGTTTCTTGAGTATATACCTACTTACTTAAAGGGCAGACAGGACACGAGTATTATAACCAATTCGGCCGTCTTCAACACCATTAGTTTCATTGTTTTATTATATAAATACTCGTAATCATCATTATCATATTTGTAGTGGACTTTATGCAACCAGAGGTTTTTAAACCAATTTCTTTCCTGTTTTAACTCATATCGTCTCTATGGAATGTTCAAATCATCCAGAACTGTCCCGAAAAAGACAGTGACTACCTCTTACCGTAGGTAATTTTGGTTTCCATCAAATCGGCTATTTTTTTCCAAAAAAAACGAGACCTTAAGACTTCATTTTTGTACGTATCGTCGAGTCGTAGCCGGATGCGGCCCGCATTACGGCCCGCATCGTACGCAACCGTCACGTATCACTCACCTGCTATGACGAGTACATCGATGAGCGCGAGCACAGCGAGGCTGACGAGCGAGACGGGCTCGTCCCATCGCACTTGTTCGAGTAGAGCCGCGCAGGCGGAGGCGTTCAGTGAGCGCATTACGGCCCGCCCGCGCTCGACTCGCAGCCGGACCCGGCCCGCATCGCACGCCACTACGTCCAACTCATTGCTTATTTCTATAACAAACAAACAAAAACACTATGAGAAAAACTCGACCAGATTATTACCACTGAAAAATGGCAGTAGTTCAGACAACTAAACTACTGACACAAAGCCTTATAGACAACGAGATACAGCAGGTTATCGTTGTCGGAATTCCTGTTGCTAATTTGTCCAGTTCCAAATCTGTTCAGTTGCTATTGAGCCGTTTTAGACTAACAGGCATTTTATTCTGTGATCCTTAAGTATTGCTATTATCTAAACGACAATGAATAGAAATAATAAAAGAACGTATAATATTTTATTATCCAAAGCGCCTTGAACACATTGAAACCGAATTGCCTAGAAAATGAAATAAAAATAGAAAATAAATTGTACATTACAGGATATTGTCGGCGGTGAATACCGTCATTAGATAAAAAGCCTTCCAACGGAAATAATTCAACGTTGTCAGTCTTGTATGGGTGTTTGGGTGTTTTCTTTGATTTGATGAAACGAACAAGTTCCTTGTGTGGGTAACATACCTATTAGTCTATTGTAAAACGTGTGGCAATTCAATTATGTGAAAATTACGTGTAGGTCTTTGCCATGTTGAGTGATTAGGAAGGGCTTTAGGGCGAACGCAGATTTGAAATCGGCCGATAATATAATTAACTTGAGAGTTACAGTGATACGTGTCCTATATCAGAGATGTAGCCGCAGCCGCAATAGAGATGTGAAACCTTCTATTTAAAACAAAATAGTTCTCAAACTCTAAATAAATAATACATAAAATTAATAGTTGTCAAGTAGTTTTCTCCTGTTTACACGGCCTCCGGCCGGCTCCATGCGGCTTCCAAAGGTCCGGGGCTCCATAGTCCCGTGATAATAATATGGGACTTATAAATAATAATAAATATTGCCTAAACGACATCTAAGCGATGACCTATCATTTGTAAAAAAGAAAGAAAAAAATCTTTCTTTCACAATCGTCTACTCAGCTAACTGAAAGAACCACAAAGTAAACAAGTACCTAATTCAATAGGTAGGTATAGGCAAGTTACCTAAAAGAATCTTTGTAAGAATTAGGAGATTAATCTCGTAAAGTTAGTTAGATCATCGACTAAGATGTTTAAAGAAAGTTGGTATATGGTAATAGAGAGAATCCTTTTAACTTTGTATTTGTGCCTTCTTCTCATTGGTGGGCGCGTTCCGAAGGCACATAAAATATCCTAACTCAGTTTTCATTTCATGCAAATGAATAAAGATTTTTTTCACTTTGACTTTGACTTACGTTTCCATTGCAAAGCTTGGATCTTGTTATGCCTCAGACTTAACAGTTTGACTTGTTTTATAATTAATAGCGCGATTTTCTAAAAAAATCAAAATCTAGATATTATTATGTTAAAATCTAAATCTAAAACAGTAAATTTAAAAATCAAAATATGAAATAAATTAGCTTTAATATTGTAGGCTAAATATAGTTGTAAATTTTTTTTCAATTTTGCTGCAAAGAAGCGCTTATGTGCAGCATAATGTTCGGGCAAAAGCCCGCCAGCGCTGATTGTCAGTTGGTGTATACTCTAAGTACTTACTTATTATCTGTAATGATAATTATCTTTGCGATCGACTCGTTGAAACAAAGGGCCGATGAAGGCCTAATTGACGGAGAATCTGCCTAATGGTTTCAGACAATTGATGTTCTCATATCTTAACAGTTTTATTGGCTATAGTGATTACCACAAGTCATTTGTGCCCCGAGATATATTTTAATTTATATTCGTAGTACTTATTCAAACTTGATTTAAGCTTAATTCTGTCAAAAATGAATCGACTGTAGGCCACTTGCAGCGAAATTACAAAATAAAATAAAAATCACGAGATACTTATTAAAGTTTTTGCCACAATTTCAAACTTGGTTTTATATTTCTGGCACAATTGTAGGTCTTAGGTGTCTACAGACAAAAAAAATAGGTTTTAAGTAAAAATTATAATTTTTTCTTCATTTTTGTTGTAAGTGGTCATCTTTAAGTAAGAAATTGCTCGTAGGTACGATGAAGGAAAACATCGTGATTAAACTCGTGGCATATATGGCTCCAAGTGTATTAACAAGTTCTTACCTCTGGACATGGTCGACTAAGCTGAGAGAGTAGTATAGGTACTGGGTAAGCCTACTCTATATCACGCAAAAAGGACCCAACTAAAGATTTCTAGTTACAGAAAAGAGCAGAAAATAGCCCGTGTATACAATTACAATACAAATGGCAGTAATTTTAATCGAAATTTTGCATATTTGTTGAGGCCCTTGGTCTGATTCAATATAGATAATGGGCAGCGATAATAATGTTAATGAGGCCAGAATAATCATCTTGCTTATTTTGTTTTTGACTCTCACAAATTTTCACAATAATGTAATTTCTCTCAGTTTGAAACAATCGAAAACAAAACCGATACAAAGCTAAATATAATTTTATCTAAATTACAATCAATAAAGATACGTTTGTCTGAATTGACACTCGAAGACAAAGAATTCAGGTCGGTTGAAAGTCATTTAGTTTTCAGGATTTCTCGTTGGCGAAAGTTAGACAAAAAGTTTTAAAAATGCTTAAAAAACTGAACGCTAGTTTTTTTGGTCTGTAGGTTAAACCATCCCGTATTTGTACAATATTAAAAAAAATGGTAAAGCATTAGTTACAATAAAGAATAGGCAAAGTAATGCCAAAGATTAAATCCTATATTTATAACAACATAATTTATTTGACTCAACAGTCCTGAAGCACTTTCATGATGGATTACCAAATAGTTTTATCATTATTGATAATTTAATATAACTTACAAAACATTACAAAGTTACAACCTTATTAAATAGAAATAAAAAATAAATTAAAATTTTAAAAACCGACTTCAAAAAAACCTGAAACTAAATTTAAAAAACCTGAAAAGAAAAACAAAAAAGTGAAAAATAATCCATTTCGGGTCACTAAGACAGCTGATAACTTAAACATAAGTACTTACTTGGAAGTCGGACTGGGTTAGATTGAATGTTGAGAGGTATAAAGAAAACATGGTGTCACCCAGTCCGACTTCCAAGTAAGTACTTATGTTTAAGTTATCAGCTGTCTTAGTGACCCGAAATGGATTATTTTTCATTTTTTTGTTTTTCTTTTCAGGTTTTTTAATTTTAGTTTCAGGTTTTTTTGAAGTCGGTTTTTAAAATTTTAATTTATTTTTTATTTAACCATTTTTAGTGCCACTGTCACTGAAAATTCTACTCCATGAGGCGAAAGCGACTGTTTCTTCAAATTGCAACCTGTACCTACCTAATCATAACCCATTGAAGAGTTTGGTGATAAGAAGGTGTTTTCAGATGCTCCATTCATCGGTACCTATTTGTGTATGGGCCACTTCTATTAGTGGAAATGGAAAACAGCAATTTGTTGAATCTCGCTGTGCAGATCTGTTCATCACTCCGTAGATCATCATCAGATCTTCATTTAGGATAGGGTTCTCTATCAAAATTCATTCAAACCCAGTCCGGCGAGGCAAAAGCGAATATTTTATTCAAATTGTAACCTGTAATTGTAACCGATTGAAGAGTTTTCTGATGAGAAGGTGGTTTCAGATATTCCATTTATTGGGAACTATTCGTTTATGGGCCAATTGTACTGGTGGAAATTGAAAACTGAGCAATTTGCTGCACTCTCGAGGTGCAATTCTGTTCATCACTTCGAAGATCCTCATCAGAACTTCATTTAGGATAGGGTTCTCTATCAACATTCATTCAAACCCAGTCCGGTGACTAAATTCGACTAAATTCTTTAAATTGTAACCTGTAATCGTAACTGATTAAAGAGTTTTCTGATGAGAAGGTGGTTTCAGATATTCCATTTATCGGTAACTATTCGTTTATGGGCCAATTGTACTGGTGGAAATCAAAAACTGAGCAATTTGCTACACTCTCGAGGTGCAATTCTGTTCATCACTCCGAAGATTCTCATCAGATCCTCACCAAAATTTTATGGGACCACTCCTGAGATGTCACCTTTCGAACACAAAAAGAATCATCTCAATCGGTTGAGCCGTTTTCGAATGATCGCGTAACATACACACAAAAAAAAAAAAACATACAGACGAATTGAGAACCTCCTCCTTTTTTGAAGTCGGTTAAAAATAACGATATACAAAAAAGTAAGTTTTCCAAAAGCCCAAAAGGCTTTGCCTCTTTCTTTATCATTATTTTGATATTTAATATTAATTATTTAATTTAATTCTTGAATAATTATTTAAGTATTAACTGCGAAGCTTTTTCCAATTAAATTAATATTTTATCGAGTTTTTGAGTAATATTTTACCTATGTTTTTACATTATCTTCTACATTATGTTTGTTTAGAGTCTACCAATTTCAATATATTATTTAAGTTCTATATTAACTGCTCGCAAGTGTATATAAACAATGATTATTGTAACCAACGACGGTGTAGGGACAGTCTATTTTGGGGTAGCTTTCATTGGGGTTGAAATACGTTTATTTTTACTACATGGAAGAAGATAATCGGAATAAACGAAACAACAGTATACATTAGATTTTTCAATTTTATCGACACTGTATGTTTTGCTAAACAAAAAGGCCATCGGTACCTGGGCTAGTATTGCATACGACTATTTGGTGATGTTGTGCGCGAAATATGACTTCCGTAATCACCTTTATTTAGATTTAAGATTGGAAATAATTATAAACCACACGAAATAGGATCTCCCCTTTTTTTGAAGTTGGTTAAAAAACAAAAACGGACTATGTTTTTCGATATTTGATGTGTTTTTTTGTTGGTAATTGAAAGATATTTCAAGTTTGTAAAGTTGTAGGTAATGTTACGACAGAAATTGTGAGTTTATCAATTCAATGGTGTTATAAGCATCATTTTTTCGAGGTATTTTGTTTTTGTTTCGATCGTCTTTTGGGTCCTTTTGGGTCCGGTAAAAAAAAATAACACCAACCCGAACTCGGACTTTTAACTCTAAAATACTAGATAAGTTTGGGTCAGAATTGCAGACCCACCGTAAAGATCTAAAATGACTATTATTGGAATGTTTTTATGTTAATAATCTTTATCTAATAAATTAATGAGTGGAAAGACTTACTTGATCTCGAGCGAGACCTTAGAATCTTGCTTGCGCTAAACCTTCTAATAATAGCAGTTATGGAGCTCTACGGTGAGTCTGCAATTCTGGCTCCGACCGTACCTACCTAACTACATAAAAATATTTAAATATTACTTACAAAAGAAATTAAATAAAAAGCACGTTGGCAAGTAAAATAATATTCCACCCAACAAAAAATGTTATTCTTAGCAACTCATTATAATTAAGATCCTCGTAAGTTCAGAGAAAAAAAGAAAAATCGCTCGTCTTCAATAAGTGGGTGGATTTTCTCTTGACCCCCGCTTAGTAAGGGGCCGTAGAGGAATGGGGGATCAAGCGAGAGTGGTCGATGATAATATCAGGGCCAAGTTCATCAGACGAAGTAATTATGGACCTTGATTGTTACGTTTCGTCTTTTTGATTGTACTTATATTAATGTATTTTAGTAGATATTTATGTAGGTAATTAACTGGAGGGTAGGCATGAGGGGACACGATATTTGCAAGTACCTTTGGCCAATGTACGGTTTACCTACCGTCACTACCTTTTGTAGGATAGACGTAATTAAAATAAAATTATTTTATTTATATTCCGTCTATCAGGTATGATCGATGTTACTGTTCGCCGAAACATCGTCAATCAATTCAAAGTCCTCACTGACTGACTGGTTGATATATAAAGCCAATGAACGGATCGGGCTATGTGGCATATCACTACATAGTATAAAACAAAGTCGCTTTCTCTGTCCCTATGTCCCTATATCCCTAATCCTTGAGTATGCTGAAATCTTTAAAACTACGCAACGGATTTTGATGCGGTTTTTTTTAATAGATAGTGATTCAAGAGGAAGGTTTATATGTATAATACATGCATAATATAGCCGTGCGAAGCCGGGGCGGGTCGCTAGAAGCAATTATAACGTAGGCATCTGATAAGAAAAGGTTTTGGAAAATTCAATCTCTACGATGGACGAAATCGCGGCTGAAAGCTAGTTCTATAATATAATGGTTCACCGATTATCGTAAATTTTAAATTAAAACAATCTTATAGGTATTAAATAAATTTACTCAATTTTACAGTTATTTATCTAAAAAGAGATCGGCAAAGTAACTTTCAACAAAATTAAAGTTTGGAGCAACAAAATAATAATTTATTCGAACCACAAAATGTTCTCAAAGATTGTCCATGTTATTTCACGCCTCCACGCTTAGCCTTCATTTATTTTATCATTTAAATCTTTTTATACGTATTTAAGTAATAACTAAAAGCAATTACTTTTGCGTAGAAAAACGAACAAGTTTTTAATGTATTTATTTTATGAAAAAGAAAAATAAATAGCACAAAGTTAGGCTTAGTTTTGGAAAGTTGTGATTCGTTCGAGATTGTGTTTTATTACTTGGTGTCAGAGAAATTGAAATTTTAAAAGACATTTTAGACGTATTTCAAACAAAAACTTCGTCATTGTGCCACCACTGTGTAGAACACAGATGCCACATTAGATTTTGTACTAAATAGCACTAAATATGTGTAATTTTGTAACAGTTGTCTGGTCTACAGGGTGTTTGGTAGATGGTGTGTTAATTTGACGTATCACTATCACTACATAGTATAAAACAAAGTCGCTTTTTCTGTCCCTATTTCCCTTTGACCGCTTAGATCTTTAAAACTACGCAACGGATTTTGATGCGGTTTTTTTTAATAGATAGAGTGATTCAAGAGGAAGGTTTATATGTATAATACATGCATAATATAGCCGTGCGACGCCGGAGCGGGTCGCTAGTTATCATATTATAGGGAAGTCAACCTTCTGCCTGATGGTTTTTGTTTGGTTGGGATCCGACTCTTGGCTGCAGAGTTATGGCATGTCGAAATTTTTCCGAGTTCCTTCAGCAATATGCGTTTGGATATATTATTATGATCAATGATCATAGATGTTGTCTTCATCTAATAATTTAAAATGTTTGCTCTGAAGAAAATGTGGTCATTCAAATCTTCAAATACTGAAAAAAATTATTCATATTTCAAAATTAAAGGAAACAAAAGACGACCGGGAGCTTTTAATTTAGGTACATAAAAACATCTTCAGTTCAAGACATTTCAAAAGCCTCATTTTATATGCGTGTAAAAGTGTCCACAAATGCCTGTTGCATCCCGTTTTATAACTCATATAATTTGTTTTATTTTAGCTCTATGGTTAATAGAGTAGATAAATACAGCTGAACATGGCAAACGAAAGGATTTTAAAAAACCAGTGGGACGATGACGATACTTTGACCCTTGGTATTACCGATAAGACCACACAGTAAAGCCAAAGGCAAAGAACGAGATCGACTAGCATTTGTCGCCGTATTCTATCTATGTTTTACGACATTTTCATCAAATTCATGCGCCACTTCTTGTGTATTTTTCATATTTGTACAACAGACATTACTTCGTAAAGGAGTAATCAATTTAATTTACTTCCTTTTAGGATTCGTTAGGTTTATTTTAACAGCCCTTTTGATATAACGTATTAAAGGTACCTACTTCCTTCGCTGTATAAATTGTTTACTTTGTTACTGATATCGTGGAAAATGTTTATAAGCCAGTGTTATTTAATTTACTGGCTTATTGAACAAAAGTACTGCTGTTTTTCGTTTTAAACGGTATGTGGGTGTTAGTGAAATTATAGGAGACTTTCCATCTAATCGGTCATTCTCATTTGCCCCCGAGGGGCATAGCTGAGATTTTTATTTTAGTCGCTTCTAATTTTTCCCCAAAGGCGACAACTGGGAATAATAAACATTTTCATTCCCAGGTGTCTCCAGGGAGAACTACAGTCTATATACTATTTTTGGTCTAGACGATGATGACTTATCGTTAGTCAATTAATAAGATTATAGTATGAAAAATCTTCTGAATAAGTACTTTTTTCCGGATTTTACAAAATAATAATAATGATTATTAAGTACTTAGATATTTAAATTAAAAGTTCGGGACCCTAAATTACTGTAAATACAAGGAATTTTTAAATGTGGTATGTCCATCGTTAGCAAGCTTTTTGATAAATAATGGTGTTTTCACATTTTGAAAATACCACAAACTCTTTATAAAATTAGGGTAATTTTCCCAAATATTTTTTTCCGCGGTGGTACCTATACCTATGTGCCTAACAGACACTGCAAGCACACTGCTATTATTTTATAGGGCAAGCAGCCCTATAAAATAATAATAAACAATAGCTCTGTTCATTTTTTTTAAAATAAGGTAAATTTTTAAATAAGGATTATGGTGAGCGCACACCGAGCCGCACCGCACGCGGAGTAGGTACCGGAAAGACCCAATCCTAATTTCTAAATTCTCGACAAATGACGGTTAACAATATTATGAATCAAATAATGTATTTAATAGTACAAAACAATTGCCGGGGCTAACCTAAAATGGCTAAATATATACGAAAACTAAAACCCAAGAGCATTGTCCAAGACACCGTCTTCGAAAGTTCACGCCTTCACAAGTCAAGTGGCCCACAGCATTGTGCTGGCCTGACGACAGAGTTAATTATACCTAGCCTAGTCTAGTCTAACATAGCCTTTGTTTTACTCTAGGGTCTCTAGAACAATTTGTAACAAAGTTTTAAAATAGAGTATTTCTGTTTAAGAGGTCCCTTGACCCTTGATTCGAAGTTAGTTTAAAAGTGTCATTAAGTCATTAGTCAATGTAAGTGTGGAATTCGATTAGGATCTAAAAAATGGACGAATGCCTAAATATTGATAGAATGTACAATTTATGTACAATAACAAGTTTAATTTCAATGAGTTCTTCACATTTAATGTTACTTTATTTTATTATTACTTTCATAGCGCCATCCATCCTAAAGCTAAACAACTAGGCTTGTGTCATTGTGAAAAGATAATGGATAGAATACTTAAATAAGGTTTTTTGTAAATAAATACTTTATACATACAGATACACCCAAACCAGCAACAAATATTCATTCGTACATAAAAACTTGTTTGAGGCAGGAATCGAACTCGCAGCTTTCTATTGTACGTAAAATCTACATTTTGTATACTGTTTCTTTTAGATGTTTCTTATAATGCCTTATAGAAGCAAGATAGGTAAGAAGTTCAAATACCTATAGTTCTTAAAAACATTTACTTCCAACCCAGACTTCTATTCAGTCTGCAGTAACCAAAAATAACTTCCATGTGTTTGTATTTCTCAACCACAAAAGCTGTGTAACTACGTGTGTCAACGCATTGTCATTCCTTAACAGAATAAATGCGGGAAAGGAGAACGAGTAGAAATTCTTAAGTTAATTAGGGAATCCCGTGCGCGGGGCTTACCGTGTTAACTAGGGATCATTAGGATAAAGCTATGTTAAGACGATTATTTCTAGAGTTATTTTAATATAAGAAAAACTTAATTAAGTCGTATAACCCCTTTGTGACCCAGAAAGGATCGCCTTACAAAGAATTTATACATATTGTTAAATTTGCGCTAATTAACATTAAAATTACTCTTACGGTGAAGAAAAAATATCACGGTTTTGATTTTGTACTTTCATGTTTTATGTGTCTTGGGTTTTTAATTTATCTGCGACTAATAGCGCCTTACGGTTTCACCCGTGTTAGTTCCAATCCCGTAAGAATATCGGGATAAAAAGTACTGTATATTACTTCTAATGAATCAATGTATTTTGTAGCAAAATTATTTAAAATCAGGGCGCTAAAGCCGCCCTAGATGTAGTTAAACTTTAGCTAAAGTCTAGCTGAATGCATTTAATGGGTAATCTTAAATTAATATCTATGTCAAAAACCACAAGGTTGATATTTATATAATCAATTTGACTTTGACAGTTGGTTAATCATGTTTAAGGAAGTCCACCTTACTCTTTAAATATATTTAGAGCACTGTAGACATGTATTAGATAAATTACCTACCTTTGCCCAGTACATAATACCACATGAGTAATGTGCTTATACTATCCTTAGTCGAAACTGTTCCAAAACTCATCAATATATTTGGAGACACCTAAACCGCGGATTACAGCCAATATATTCTTAATCGAATCAGCATTATTTAAACCCAGTTAAACTCCACTTTAACATCATTGATAACAGTTATAAGAACACGCTATAGCTACCATAAAGCTAATGTATAATTCAAGCAAGCACCTGGCTTCGATCGATGAGACCTTCAAACTGATTCCACTTCCTCAATCACTTTTAAATGTTAATTTTAAACAGTTTATTTTCAGTAAATGTTTTATCCGCGGAGTCTTGAGTGGCTATTCGGTTTTATGCTTTTAGGGTGGTGTGAATCAAAAGATTTTCTTTTTTTTACCTGGAGATTATGGTGAAGGAGATAAATGCGTTCTTGAAGTTAAGTCCTTAGTGGATGGTTTAGTTCTACGAAGGCTCTACGAAGTGCTACGAGGTACTTTAAATTTTTTAATCCTAAGTAACTCCAGCAATACAAGCATGTCACTGATAACTAAAAATGTTATTTATTGCATGGAAAATTGTTGTTTTAAGTGTTGTTCTGTGTACTGTTTGTAGGTGTTTTGAAATTAAATTCCTTCGCAGGTTGGCGAGCCTAGAAAAATGTTACGCGTTACAAAAAAATATGTGAAAAGAAAAATCATAAGATAAACTGTAAATGTTTACACTATTAAAACCAAGGATTCGTTATCCGAAAAGCTTTTGTGTTTCAAAAATCTATGTTCAATTATATTGTCGAAATGAAAGTATATTTTATGTAAGTTTTAAACGACAAAGAATTTCCGTATGTTTAGTTAGAGCGATGTTGGCTTAGTAGATAATATTTCAACTTTCATCCCGAAGATTATTGGTTTGAATCCCAACCGACTGTGTACCAATGGATTTTAATGAAAAATAGGAAAATGTATGTGCGCTTTAATATCACTACATAGTATAAAACAAAGTCGCTTTCTCTGTCCCTATTTCCCTTGGTACGCTTAAGTCTTTAAAACTACGCAACGGATTTTGATGCGGTTTTTTTTATTAGATAGAGTGATTCAAGAGGAAGGTTTATATGTATAATACATGCATAATATAGCCGTGCGAAGCCGGGCCGGGGCGAATATTATAAATATTCTATCCATTGCCTGGCCTCTATAACACCGGTCTAGTTGCTTGACTTGGGACAAGATGATGCTGTTTGAAATATCATAAAATATTAATTATTGTTTATCGTGTAGTAACAAAGTAGCAATGGTACCTAACTATGCAAGATGGTGGCGCTCTCGCAGGCCTCGTCCACACGGCCCCGGCGCGGCGTCGGCGGACCGTCACGACAGTAATTGAAAACGTATGGTTTATAAAACAAAACCTTGAATGAATATAGGTTATGTTCGATACTTTTATCTGGCTTTTAATTTCCAAACTTTTGTATAAAAAAACTTAAGTGGTGTCAAGGGACACCTGGATGGAACGAAGTTCCTTTCGATTAATTGGTGAAAGAATTGTAATTCATTTTTTTTTTTTTTTTTTTCTAATGTTTTTTTTTTGTAAATAAGCGTCGCGACACCACACTGTTCAATGCAAAATAGAAAGACGAAACGAAAATAACTGGCTTGCTTTCTATGGAAAAAGTGTCGTTACAATGCAAAAAGTGTCGTTACAACTTTTGGTCTTAATTTTTTCCGTCTAGCCCCCTTTCGCAACGCGCAATAAGGAACTTTTGTTCCAAAAGACATGATATTGACAGGATGTCTTCAGGATGCCACTGTTACTTAACGAAGAAGCTTAACACTTTTTACTTCTGTGCCTCAAAAACTAAGTTATTGTGATGATTAGAATAATAGGCAAAAGAAAACGAGGGACAAGAGTAAACAAACTTACGTTTCAAAATCTTGGTAGCTTAGTTTTTATAATCTGGGGGCGCAGCTAATATTTTAATCTATGTGTAGTTCATATTTTTTCACAATATGGGTTGTTCATTTTTTTTTAACTAACGCGGTACTCAGTGTTTTCATTCTATGGGTCGTCTTATTTTTTTCACAATCTGGGTAGCTTATTTTATGCTTACAATATATCAGGTAGCTAAGTCTTTGCAATCTGGGTAACCCAGATTTTTGAATTGAAAACCGAATAATCCACAATTTTCTTTTTGTTAAAATTTATAATTACGAATGTTACGATCACCCTCTCATCAGCGGTTGCGGAAAGTCAAACTTGAAGTCGTCGCATGATAAGCAACAGGTCAATTCAATCAATAATGCTTTTTACCTACACAATAATGAAAATACCTAGTTTCTAGTTCAAATACAGCCTATTTTAAGCATGGAAAAGCAGTAGGCAAATCTAATATGCACCCCGAATGACCTTTTTTTCACTCCATTTCAAGCAAGGTTACACTCGATAGCACTCTGCAAACATCTTGAAGTCGGCTACGGTTCCACATTCATAAGTTTATTTTCAGTTGAATTTAGGAAGATATTCCAGATTTAAAGTTTAGATTATTTTAGATAGAGAAGACCACAGACATAATATGTATATATAGGTACATATTTCCAATGTTTAGTCAACAGCCTAGATCTATCAACGACTATGAAATGAAAGTGACTAGTTTTGCCATAGAAAAGATCCGAAAAAAAATTACATTTTAATCCTTAGTCGATTAGCTACTTTAAGCTTTTTATTTCGTCCGCTACTTTTATAAGGGAACATCCCATCAAAATGCATTTTCATAACATATTTTTACTCCCGCTTAAAATCACCGACGATCGCTACTTGAAAAATTAAAGTTTTCTCATCGAATCTCAAATATTCCGGGAAAATTGTGATAGAAAATATATCCAAAAATTGAGATGATCTTCTCATATCTAAATCTCTTTACTGATAACTTGTTTTACGAGGGTTTTTATAACTGCTTAGGGTGAAACAGACCGGAGACTAAAACGGGTAATCAGGGACGCGCAGCCTCCTTCTCTGTTAGATTAGCAACATCCACTTTCGTCACATACGTTACACGTTATGGTGAAGATCCTTTAGTTTTGTATTTTCGATAGTATTTTTTTCGACTGTCTTTAATTTTTGGTTTAACAACTCTTATTATAAAGTGGGGGTGAAAAGGAATATTTATGTTGGGAGTGGAAAGGAAATTAAAAATTCTTCTTTTTATGGGGTTGGAATGGAATAGGTAACCCCTTGAATTCGTATCCAAAAATTGCTTGGCCTAACTATCGGTCAATTAGAAGTCTGTAGTTTACGCTCCGCTATTTAAGCAAAGAGGGACAAAGTTGCTTATTTTGCTAAGAAAAGATACCTAGCGTTTTAATATAACTAGATAAGCGTTATTTTTGTGAGATAACATTGTTTCTGTCGTCTTTGCAAAAATGTTTGAGTATTCTCTTTTCGTGTTATTTGTTGCTTATATCAGTGTCATTCAATGGTTTTATCCCGTGTTTTTATCTAGGTATATTATTATGTATTTTTCTTGTTATTTTTGGTTTGATGATAGTTTTCCGGCGAGGTCTTAGGTTTGGACTACACTGTCCGTTAAAAGCGAATTCAGTCTAAGTAAGAACAAACTTGAAATCGTATCAAACAGCTAAACGATTGTTAGCTTCTTCATGACAATGACACATATTATGAAAATAGTCAGATCCGCTTCAGTGTGCTGTCGTGGAAATTCTGGTCTCCCCGCACTAAACGATTGCTTCGTCATTCCTCAATTGCCTCCAAATCAATTGCCTGGACCGCATCGTCACCTACCATCAGGCAGGTGTGATAGTGGTCAAACGCTGACCTATCATGAAACAAAACCGGTGCTACGATGCCACAGACAGACACACGCACAAACACGTTAAACTTATTTAACACCCCTTCGTTTTTGTGCGACGGGGATCACAATTTTTAAAAATTACAAGTCTCGTTAGTTTTGATTGTCTTGACTTTAAAAATTATTATATCCTGACATTAGGTAATCTGCAAGGGCTGGAGGGAGAGATTAGTAAGTATTCATTTATTTCACCACATGCCATCATTATTGGACTTTATCATTATTTGTTTTTGTTGTAGCAGCATTTATTTTTTTGGCTCAAGAGGCCTATACAAGTAAGACAGTGACTTCCGCACACTTGGCAAATATGCGAACCACTAGAAGGCGAGAGGTTCTCTGCGCGCTGATGTCTAATAGTAATAAACCACCTTTACGCCAATTTTCACGGTCCTCAGAGCCTCGGATCAACAGAGCCAAGCCTTAGAGCCAATTCCACTTATTATAACAACTGGTGAGATGCTGAGGTGGTGAAGTCATTTAAACCTCTTCATGGAGACAGTCGACGAGCTGTCAGCCGACTATTTAGTGTATAGTAATATGTCTGCGTTTTCCTCAAGTTGCGTTTAACTCTGAACTCGTGCCGTGAAATCTCGAGATAAACAAACTTTGGTCGTAAATCAAGATCTAACCTTTCAACCCTTCGATATTATCATCCTTTAAATTATTTTTATTTGAATACTAAAACCTTCAGCTGGATTTACTCACATTATATAAAAAAGAACTTCTTTTCGTGGAAAAAAGAACCTTTAAATGAAAAGAAAGATTTAAAATCCCGTAAGTTTCACCCGCGTAAGACTTGATCCCGTGAGAATATCGGGATAAAAGTAGCTTATGTGTTAATATACAGGTCTTCATCGTAATCGCTTGTGTAGTTTTCGCGTGAAGGACACGCAAAGAGACATACGAACACATAACCGTTAACATTTATAATATTAGTAGCATTACTACAGGACTAAAGGCGGGTAAAATAGCAAGTCGGAGGTAGTTTCTTCCATATTTCGAGGGCTCAGTGGCCAGAATTCATTATGAAGCCCGCCTATTGTAATAACCCTTTCGACCTTTAATATTACTTTGATTTGTTCCTCATAAAACTGATGCTTGCATAAACGTTGCCTTTTCCTTTCCAACCTCAATTTTAACCCGTGACTTGCCGCAATTGTATAATCTTTTTCAAAACTAAAGCGAAATTTTGTTTTGAGCCCTAGGTCTAAAGTTATTGACTTTTTTGCACTGTTACCTTATAACTCAAGTAGTAGGTACTTATGCTAGATTCATTGTTTCACACATAACGTCAATTATATTTTGTGCCTAATCAAAGGGTTGAGAATAACGCTCAAACTTTTTTCTGTTTTTCTAAAGTAGGTTCTTGTAAACGGCTAGTAATGTTTTACTTCGAAGTTCCACCACTTGCATGCTTTCAGCATCATCATCATCATCCGAGCGATGTTCCCGGTTGCATCCCTCTCGGGAGCCCGGGGTCCGTTTTCCTACTTTTACGCCTCCACTTCGCACGATCTTCGGCATCCTGGTTTGTAAGGCCATTTGCACGCATATCACCCTTTACGACGTCAAGCCAGCACTTCTTGGGTCTACCCAGTTTGCCACGACCCGGCGGAGGCGCCATGGCAAGACATTTGTCCCCACGTAACTAGCCCTCAGCATCAAAATGGCGAAATTGAAATGAAAGTATTTTATTGATGACTGCGTATAGTACTTTGAAGGGAGGTGACAGGGAGGGCGTTACGAAACTTCATAATTATCCTTAGTTGAAAACAATTGACCATTTGTCAAACGTCTTACGTTTGACAAATGGTCAATTGTTTTCACCATGGATGACGTCATCGACTGCCAAAAATAGAAAAATATAATTAAGTACACTTATAATAAAACAACAAACAGCAACTTTTAAAATAGTTGCTCTAAAATTTGTAACAACCTATTTGACTATCTTTCTCTATTTTTGAAACAGACTATAGAATGTTGAATGTAAAGCTGTTTGTTTTGGTACATGTGATAAACTTACAGTGAAATGTCTAGCTTCTAGACGTTTCGTAGAGCGGTGTTGGCCTAGTAGAAGAAACTTCGCCTTTCATTCAAGTCGTGGGTTATAGCCGGCCGTGCGCCAAATTTTCTTACTAAAACGTATGGGCACAATTATCATTGCTCATACGGTAAAGGAAAACATCGTGATGGAAGCCCGCGGCTTAGTTAACTTCAGACGTATTGACGAGTTATTTCCTCTGGAGACAGTCAACTAAGCTGAGAGGTTGAGGGTGGTATAGGCGCTACAGCTTCTTGAATAGCATGGATTAAAATTGCTGGTGCTACATAAATCATCTAAATAAGATGTAAAGGCCAATCATTTAGACATTTCACTATAAGGAAACTCCATATAATATGTGGTTATTAAATATTTATAAAGGTATACAATTGTTGTTCTATGTCCTGTATCACGTGGCTATGGAGCCCCGGACCTTTGGAAGGCGTGCAATTGATGTTCTATTATTTCATCAACTGGCAGATAGATGGCGCCATCTTAAAAATGTATGAAGTATGCAATTAAAAATGTATAGATGCGATAATTTGCGTGTTTTATCGGTTTATCGCTTGTACCTTGCGCCTCACTCATTCAACCTTTGCATAAAGCTGGGGTCGGGAAATAAGGCAGGTCGGCTACCTTAGATCCGCAATCCGGACACTTGAGCTTCGGTAGTTAGACACCTAGGTGTAGGTACTGCCCTTAATTCATTTCGTATTTTAACAAGCACCATGAAGATATTATAGGTAGTACCTACTTAAAATAAAGGAAGAAGGTACAAAGAAGTATTAAGTATTCTATACGTTATCTGGCACCCATAAAACGATGTTTCGCATATTTTATTTTACTTTTCTTAACTCGAAGGTTCGACTACGTTGCAACAATCATGATCGCATGTAGGTACACTCGGCTGCATAATTGCAGCCCCCGGTAGAGTTCGAAAATTTATATTATTGGAATATTTTCAATTAAAATTTTTGTTTGATAAATTGATGAGTTAGAAGACTTTAAACTTCAACTAAAGCAGAAAACATTTTTATAACAGCAGTTTTAGAGCTCTACGGTGGGTTTGCAATTATGCAGGCGATCGTACATTATAATAAGTTAGTGGGTGGTTGGTGGAGAAAACGAAATAAAGAATGTAACGCCATAAATAAATAAAAATTGATTTAGATATTTAGTAAATAGATACAATTTTAGTTTGTAGATACGATATTGTAGTTAATGTTGCTACTCCAGCGTGTTGAGTATTAAGTTTATTCCAATAAAATCAGTGGTTTAAATGTTCCAACGTAGGCTGTGTGCTCTCGTTTTTTTTAAACTAAAATACCCAGTTTATTTGTTTATCTAAAGGCCACCCCTTCCTTCTTTCCAATCCCAGCTGTCTAGGCCAGGGTGGGTAAGTTACTATTAAAAATCAGTCTGGAAATAAAGTAGGTAAAACGTTTGAAGTTATAACAGTCATCATTCAATGTGAAAACGGCCATAAAATACCAACGTTTTATATAACATAAGGCTATTACATTATCATACGATTACATAACTCCTATAGTCCGATACACCTACTTTCTTAGGGCTCTCGCAGTCTATAGACAAGTCTGTGACCGAATAGTTCATCCACACAGAAACAAAAAGTATTCTTTGAAGCAAAGAATCATCCTCTCTGTAACGTTTACTTCCAACAGTATACTCGTACCAAATATCATTTTGATTAACCCGTGCTCCCGGGCCGTGTGCCTTTTTGGAGGCACACGGCTCCTTAGACCCTATTTTTAATCAAATACTTTTTTAGTAATTATTTTCCCGGGTCTTAATCGCGTATTTTTTGTTTTTTATTTCTCTTACCTCGACGTTTCGACTATGTTACAATAGTCATGGTCGCGAGGAGACTACTACTGTTACTATTGTAACATAGTCGAAACGTCGAGGTAAGAGAAATAAAAAACAAAAAATACGCGATTAAGACCCGGGAAAATAATTACTATGAATACAAATCGTGTGAGTTTAAAAAGTTTAAATACTTTTTTGTTAATTATTTTCTTTCTACTGTATTTTCTGAATTGTCTGTCACTCTATCTTATACTTTTTGGACCTTGTACCTATTCTTATAATTTCCTGTCTTTTTATCATATTATTTGTTTCTTATTGTTATACATTCTATGTTTTGTTTTGTCAACAACTATCAACTGTGCTAAATATGTTTTTGTCGTGTGCTTGTCCAAATAAATGTTTTTCTATTCTATTCTATTCTATTATAAAATGGGACGAATATGGAATGGAAAATATTTAATATTTTGACTCCGCGCATTCGGCCCATTTGGACCGTAGGTATATGGGACGAAACCATGAATCACTCAATACAATTATAACTTGGTTTTGAAAAGCAATATTCTTAATTTAAATGCAATATTCTTAAATTAAGAGGAAAGTGTACCGGGGGCTCTCTCCATACAAGTAAGTATTATGCAGCATTAAGTAAGTATTATGCAACAAAAATATTTGCTCTTGTGTCATTATCCAGGGAGAAAACAGTCGACTACATTTGTATGAAGAGAGCCCCCGGTACCCTTTCCTCTTAAGAGTACTGCATATTATTTTCAAGGAAATTTACTAATAACAAGAAATTATACAAGTCTATAACAAGTCTCTAAGAAGAGGATTATTTTTCACTTCAAGAAACCTTTTTTTCTGTGCAAAATGAATCCATTTATATGTTTTGATTTAAAAAAAATATAGGTTCTTTCGTATGGAGAGTGAGAGAATATTTTCTAAATGTCCTTTGGCCAATATTTAAAATTCTGTAGGTACTAGTAACCCGCCTTAGCTTCGCACAGGTAGCAGAGGAAAATCCGTTCAGTTTAGAGTTGATTGCGTTCAGGAAGATAGATGCCTAAACGCGACACGACTTTGTTTTAAAATATTATAAAGCGGATTATGTAGTGATGATTTTAAACCATAAGTCGCGTAAACTAAATCAAAATGTTTTGTCAACAATCATAGTCATATTTACAGGCAGCTAGAATTTGAAAGTAAGTTGACTAGTCGTTGCCGCGTTTAGTATTACAATGGTTTAAATTGACTGTAATACAAAATGTATGGCGATAGTTTTTCGCTTTTTGCAGTTTCTGTTACTTAAGTACTCACTAGAGTCATTTGTACTTTATACGAAAATATTTATTTTTAATCGATGTGCGATTAAAAATAAATATTTTTCGAAAAATGCAATTTTTCTCGGTAAGTAGGAACTAGTTTTGGCCAAATTATAAAAAAAGCAGATATTAAGGCTGCCAAACGCAACGCGCCAGAAATACCCGTCGCTTACAACTAATATTGTTAATTGTAAAGAATGTGTTTTGTTTTTCTCAAAAGTGCTGAGATGGAATTGTAGGTGAAATTTTTAATGATATTTTGGGGTAATTTCGAGGCGAGAATTCTTTGTCATTTCAAAGCTAGACTAGTTTTAATTCTTAATTTTAGGATAGCTTTAAAACTAAAGGAAATATTTGGCTTAAAATCACACAAAAATGTCGGTAAAAATCTCACCTACAATTCCATCTCAGCACTTTTGAGAAAAACAGTACGATGCAAGTACAAAACAGGCGACCGGTGCCAGTAGTAATTGTAGGCTGTGTACCAAGGTCGTTGGCGTATGGATCCCCCTTAAATATTTTAGAAATAAAGGAAGAAGGTCTCCTAAGAACTATTTCTCAAAGCCGCAGCGGTTCTAGGACCAACCCTTACTTAAATAGACAGAAGTATAAAAAGGAAACTTTCTTTCCTTCTAACGAAGGAAGTCTCAATAAATAATTTATCTGCTAATTATAGCTATATACATTGATAACAGCTGTGAAAGCTAAGACAAGACCTTGAGGTCGAGCTTCGAGGGTCGATTCTATGACGCAAAACACTCGTGCCTCGCTATAATTAGAGCATATCATTAGTTAGGCGGTGCAGTCGCCTACTACCCTACTACAGGGCTTTATAAACGTTATTTATTTAGGGCTCATGACATATACTCAGCTCCCTATACGGTTTAGTGACTAGTGCTGCCAGGTTTGATATATCGGTAGATATCATTCCGGTGATACCTCTTCTGCAATGTTTGACCCATGGATGCAATTTATCAAGATCCAGAACTGAGAATCGTGACTTCCAGTTTTTAACTAAAAGATACCTTAGACAAGATTGCATTCTTTTATCGATACCGCCAATCGACAAACTTTGTTTTGTTTTTTTAATGTAATGTATAGTCTTGCATTAGAGAAAAAAAATGGCAGATAAGTTTCATCTTGTGCCAATTTCATACAATACTTTATGTTAATTCCATACAATTAAATCTTTGTCGATATCGCTAGTAATCTTGTCTAAGGGGGCTGAAGGCCAAATATCGTAAATACCATTGTTCAGATTACATTGCAGTATCGTTCCGATTGCATTGTCGATTATAAAACATACCCTTAGAGTAGCTCAAAATACCCTCAAAGTAAGATTTTGGTATTTTGTGTTAGTCGTAGTAGGATTAGTCGGGAGTAAACTTACTCTATAGGTAGTTATTACTTCATACGATCGGTCTAATGAACGATGAGCAACATTACCTATCTATACATACCGATTAACAATTTATACTCTAAGCTGACCGTTTTATAGCGTTTTCTCCTCCTTATATGTGCGATATGACGTCATCAAGGCTTTCATACCGTTTTATACTGTCAACTGTAATCAAGCTTCTATTATATACGGAGTTTTCAATCGCCATGACGTCGCAGTGACGTCATTACATTGATCACTATGAAGCCGTAGAGGTAATTATAGTGCGGAAAGTGTAGTTTAAAGTAGAATTTATAGTTTATTAAATCAATAGTACTATTATGCGAAGCTCTGATCAAGCTCCAAAACAATGTAAGTATCCCATTTTGAAAAGTAGGTAGGTACGGTCGGCTGCATAATTGCAGATCCACCGTAGAGCTCCAAAACGGCTGTTATAAGAATGTTTCACCACAAGCAAGGTTCTATAGACACCTGCTTTAGTTGAAGTTTAAAGTCTTCTAACTGAATGATGTGATGAGTTAGAAGACTTTAAACTTTTTTTGCAGCAGCAATTTATCAAACAAAAATTATTAGAATGAAAACATTCCAATAGTAGTAATTTTAGAACTCTACCGGGGGCTGCAATTATGCAGCCGACTACCTACTTATTATAAGTATAAGTTGTTCCATCATAGCTTATGAGCATAAGAAATACTAAGTAGAATAATCCCCATTTACGACGTTGTGTTTATATAAACACAAAAAGGTGCATGCTTCCAAAAATAAGCTTTTACTTTTTTGTAATTTCCGCTAATTCAATATTATCTCTTCCGTCCGTCCGACGAAATTAGATTTCGAGGTCCTTTATTGACTTATACATTTTGACATTATTTGTTTCTACAATCTCTTGTGTACATTTCCTTTCTTTTTGTTGACGGCTTTGTTTTTTATTATTAGATTAGTTGATAAGTACACATTCTCTCCGAAGGCCAGTGAGACAGGCCTTAGAGTAGAGTAAATAATTTCCAATATAGGTGGTTATAGAGAGCTCATGACACTAATTCCATATTAGACCAGTCGTAAGTATCTAGTTGTTACAAATTTTATTTTCTTAAAATTTAATACTCACCGATGAAATATGAGAACCTGCTATTAACATGTTGTGGGTTTATTTCCCGCCTCAAACAAACATTTATACACAGATTTTTGTTCCTAGATAATTCTATATATTTTTTGTTAGCTTATTTTGTGCTACCACTGGCCAAAGGCCTCCCTATCATCTCTCTAAGCAGTTTGGTCCTGAGCTAGTTTAGTTTGTATTTACAGGTTGTAAAAGTATTATAACAATTAAGTATCTGGTCACCATAACACAAGCCTAGTTGGTTAGCTTAGGACTAAATTGCCCTGTGTGTCTATAATATCCTGCCATACTTATTTAATTGTTATATCATTATTCATTTTATTGAGCTTAATCATATTCCATTTAAAGCGCTCTAAATTATTACTTATCGTTTCTCTAAGGACAAAAATATTTAGATAGCCTAACAATGTTAAAATATTTTTTTTTTTTAAATTAACCTAATAATAGATTATAATTAAGTATCTGGTCACCATAACACAAGCCTAGTTGGTTAGCTTAGGACTAAATGG